>JAGFMF010011797.1:3122-23871 GCA_019455555.1 Galemys pyrenaicus | reverse complement strand
GGTATTTCTGCCTGATATCTGTTCCTCTGCAGCCAGGTACAGTTTCCAGTAGTATTCTGTTTAGGCAGATATTGAAAGAACAAGAACAGGGAAGAAGAAAGAAAAGAAACGAAAACAAACAAATCCAAAACAGAGCCAGAAACAAGAACAGAAAACCTGAACCAATGAAAGCATAGAGGGAGAAAAGCAGAAACTAAACAGGAAGAAAAATAAAAGGCAAAGAGAGAAAATGAAGAAGAAATGGATAGACAAGTAGGAATAAAGCAAGAACAACAGAAAAGGCAATCAGACCAAGAAAAAAAAAAGGACAGGACAAGATACAAAGGAGAGAAAGGAGGGGAAAGGAAAAGTAAAAACACCAAAAGCTAAAAGCAACTGGAACAAAACAATCCAAAACCAAAACCAAACAGAACAGAACAATCAAAAACTAACACACAACAACAACAACACAAAAACCCTCCCCATTAAGGTGTGGAGGGTATGGGGGGGGGGGCGTGGTGCTGATTGACTTGCAGCAGCAGATAAGGGCCCGTGTGGTAACTGGGTGGGTGATGGGGTTCCTCAGAACTCCTTTCACCTGAGGTCTAGAGTTCCCAAATTGCCCCCTATGTAGGGACTAGTTCTGTATGGCTTCCCTTACTATCAGTCTCTGCGTAGGGGGAGGAAGTAGCCACGTAGCAGTTGGCACACTAGCTGTGTCTGTCCTAAACTCCGTATGTCCGCCTGTCTGACCTCCTCCAGATGTCCTCGTATTCTGCATCTAGATGTTGGAGAGGATTTTCTACATATGGAGCAAGGCTTCTTTTTACTGATTGACTTTAAATCTAGCTCTCAGCCTGCAAGGGTTGTTTTGTGACCGATGTCTCTCAGGTGCAGAAAAATCCTCATATGATGCTCCCAGGGAGGTGGGCACGATAGGATCCCAAGCTGAGTTGTACTGGTGTTCTAGCCCAACCTTGCTCTGTCTGTCTGTGCTAGCCGCAGCCAGGAATGGCCTTAGCATTTTCTGACTGACTTTTAAAGCTCAGATCAGCCTGCAAGGGTTGCTTTGTGACCCGTGGTCCCCCCAGCGTGAAAAATTCCAATATGGCACTCCCAGGGTGCCGGGTACGATAGGCTCCCCACTTGGACTGTACTGGCGTTCCAGCCCAACTTTGCTCTGTCTGTCTGCGCCAGCCCCAGGCATGCAGCTCCTGGCCATGACCTCTTTTGACCTTCTTTTACAGTTCAAGTCTCAGCCTGCATGAGCTGCTATGTATCAAACAGCCCTGCTGCCACTCTCTGGTCTTGGAGTTGTGCCCTCGGGGTGCCGGTGATTGCCCAGTCCTTACTTCAAACAGAGTTTATTTAGAGTTTCCTACTACTTTCTGTCGGGCTGATGCTTCCTGTATGTAAGCTTACAGTCGTTTTCTGGCTTTTTTTTTCTTTTTTGATATTCACTGTTATGTGTATCTGGACACAATGAGTCCAGCGTCTTCACTCTGCTGCCATCTTTTTCTCTCTCTTATAGTTGAGTTCTAAGAGTTATTTGTATATTTTGGATAACAGACTTTTATAAAGTGTCTTTTCTAAATACTTTCTACCATCATGTCTTCTCTCGTCATTCTCTTGAAATTCTCATCACAGAAGAGAAATTTTTAATTTTAATGAAATTGTCTTTATCAATTGTTTCTTTCATAGATCATGCCTTTGGTGTTGTATCTAAAAAGTAATGATCACATCCAGTGTCATCGAGGTTTTCTCCTATGTAATTTAATTTTTGTGATTAGGTGTAAGGTCTGTGTCTAAATTTATTTGCTTTTCTTGTATGTGTATATATAGTTTTTCTTACACCATTTCTTGAAAAGACTAACTTTATCCCATTGTATTAGCTTTGCTCCTTTGTCTCTTTAAGATAGTCCTATTGAGGTATTACTGACAGACGATGAAGTACACATATTTAAAGGTGCACAAATTAATAAATTTGTGCATATGCATCCCACAAAACCATCAGCCACTCAAAATAGTAAAAATATCCATCTCCCCAAAAGTTACCTATCCCCCACAACCCTCTCTGGCAATCAATTATCTTTATTGCCACTATAAGTTAAATTTCATTTTCCAAAATATTGTATCAACAATATCATATTTTTATTTCATATTATTATTTTATTTTATCACATTTCTTGTTGTAGTAACACTGGTTTACAACACTGTGTATGATTCATAGGTATAGGTTCTCACTTCTTCAGGTGTACATTACCACCTGCAACCACCACTAAAGCTCCCATAACGTGGTCTATTGGGCCCCCTTCCCTTTGTTCCCCAGTTCTCCTCCATCCACTCTGTTAGCTTTAATTCTACAAATTGGCATCTTTCATTCAGTGTAATAAACTTGATGACCATCTAATCTCTTATGTGTATCAGTTGTTTGACCTTTTATTTATTGCTATGTAGTATTCCAGTGTATGGATGTACTGCATTTTTTGTGTGTTCTGTTTTTTAAAAATCTATTCACTTGCTGATAGCAGTTGGGTTCTTTACAATTTTTGGCTATTACAAATAAAGCTTCTATGAAAATTCATACACAGATCTTTGTATGGACATACACATTCATTTTTCTCAACTATATAGGTAATAGAAAATGGGGAGCTACAGAGTAGGTTTAAATTTACAGAAACTGCCAATGTGTCTTCCAAATTGGTTGTATCATTTTACATTCCCACCAATAGTTCCTCTAGATCCTCACCAGAATTTGATTTGATTATTTTTAAAATTTTGTATTTTAATGAAAAATCCAGTCAAAAAATGGAAGAACTTAAAAGGTACTTCTCTAAAGAGGAAATGCAAATGGCAAATAGACATATGAAAAAATGTTCAACATCCCTCATAATCAGGGAAATGCAAATTAAAACCATAATGAAATACCACCTTACACCAGTAAGAATAGTACATATTGAAGAAAAGAAAAAAAAACAACTACAAATGTTGGCGTGGATGTGGTGAAAAAGGAACACTCCTACACTGCTGGTGAGAATGCAAATTATCCAACTTTTATGGTAACCTATATGGCGGTTCCTCAGTCTACTGAAAATGGAGCTACTATATGACTCAGCAATCCCACTCCTAGGGATTTACCCAAAGGACACAAAAACACTAATTCAAAAGAATGCATGTACCCCAATGTTTAATGCAGCAGTATTTATAATAGAGAAGAATTAGAATCAACTCAAATGCCCAAAAATAGGTTACTGGATTGAGGAAAATGTGGTATATACACACAATGGAATATTTTTCAGCAATCAAAAAGATAAATTAATACCATTCACAGAAACATGGATCAAGCTTGAAGGGATTATGCTCAGTGAAATAAGCCAGAAGGAAAAAGAAAACTACTAGATGGTCTCACTTATAAGAGGAATATAGGGGATTAAGGAAAAAATAACAACAATAAAAACACAACACAACAAAACAAAAATAAACTGGCAACTACAAATCAGAGACATTCTGCAGGGAAGTGGGAGGCATTGGGATCAAGGCAGGGGCAGGAAGAGCACAAGGACTATGGTGATGGTGCATGGGTGAATTGGTGGTGGAAATTCTATATGGACTACACCTAGAAAAGAAAGCAAACATTGTAAGAAAAAAATAAATAAAATGAATAAATGTAAGTGAAAAAAATATAAATTTCAAAAAGCTTGCACAAAAATAAATATAGTATTTTAATTTGTATTTCTCATTTAATTTGCATTTCTCAGATGATTATATGGAGCTCTTTTTTGCTTATTTGTCTTTACATATTTATATTGGTGAAGACTGCTTAAATATTTGCATATTTCCCTTTTTAAAAAAATATACATTTATGCATACAAGAACTGGGGTACAGGCCAGAGGTTGGGGGGGTGAGAGGATCTAAAACAGGGGGCAGAAGAGGCTCTGGCCAAGACAGGAGATGGAGGAGGGTCCAAGGCCAGAGAGCCCCCAAACAGCCCCAAAAGGCCAAACGGCCACAAACTAGAATCAAGGTCTATAGCAACAGGGGCTATAGCCTAACAGAGGACAGTGCCCAATACAGATCACTATCTATGGATTTTCACCTGCATGCACAATTGAAAGAGACCTCAGGCTATAGGAACAACAACCATGGGGTTTATTTACAAACAGGGGGGAACAAGAATGCTTACGTATCCACCGGAGACTGGCTGCTTCATCCAGACAGCATCAGCGTTGGTAGTCACAGGTCACCAGGAATGCTGGACAGCACTGTCCAGTAGCAATGACCACTATGGACCTGCAGAGGCAATGCTCAGGAACATCCAGTGTTACAGCTCTTGTGAGCTGTTGGTTTTTACTACCAACGAACAGCTCTTTGAGACACCAGGCCCAGGGCCTTTGGTGCTCCTTCCAGCCAGTGTCACAGAGAGGACCAAGGCCTGTCTCTACAGAGTCCTTCAGCCTTTCTCCCCTCCTCAGAGGGTGGCTTATGGAGGCTTCCCTCCTTTCTTTGGAGACTGGAACCATCTTCCCCTTTTCAGGGCTCTCCTTTTCCTATGGAGGGCCTCCTCTTCCTCTAGACTGCTGTTTCTCCATCTGATCCTCTGATGTCCGATGGGTCGCTCCGAATCCCCCTTGCTCCCTTCGACCCTGCCTTATATTCATTTTCAAGGTCCCCCCCCCACACACCGTCTGATTGGTCCATTTTCCTATAGTCTGATTGGTCCATTTTTCAATCCTGCACCTGCTTGATCTGTTTGAGAATTCAGGAAGTGTAATTTAAGAAGGGTGCTCTGCTACCACTGACTTGTGGTGAATGGTGTAGTTCTGGAATCAATCAACACACAACTCACACCAGAGTGGTCCATTCCACAATCCAGGCAGCACACTGCTACATAAATAGTTTTCTGAGGAACGACTGCCACAACTAACTTGCAGGGGAGCCAGAGACAACTACTCCTGCCCGCTGCAGCCTGGTAACAGACACCAGAGACAGAGTGGGAAACAGAACAGGCAGATCAACTGAAACTCACTGCTGAGGGGAGCAGCAGCGAGGCAGGAGAAGTCTGTGGCACCATGTGGGTCACGTCCCTAGCTGGCAGCAGGATTGAACTTGTTCTGCAGTGGCTGCAGTTTGCTTCATAGTGTGTTGCTTAAACCATTGTGCCACCAGGGAGGCCCAATATTTGCATATTTTTGATTGAGTTGTTTGTCACCACTCAAGTCAGCCACTAACCAACTTTTCAATATATTTTAATAATAAGCAGTACTTCTCCTGACAATTGCAGTTAATATTGTATATTTAGTTTTTTGATATCTATTCTCACTAGAATGGAAATCTGCTTCCAGACAGTAGGGACTGTGGTAGTTTTGCTGGTCATTGAACCCTTAAGACTCAGCCAGGTGTGGTACATGATTAGTGCTCAACAAATATCTGTTGAACAAATGGGGATGGATTCTATTTCCACAGAATTCAAATTTATATACAAATTGGAAATTTGGGCATTTACAAAAACACCTGTGGTTTCACCTCCCTTAAAGATGTAATACACTGTTCCTCCTTCTACAGGCAAAGTAGAGAGTCCTTCCAATTCATGCATTGACTGAATGTTTATTATATACTTAATGTGTGTCAGGCTTTGTGCTAGGTACCAGGGATTCTCTGATTAATAGGATAACATGGACTTTGTCTTTGAGGCAATCATTCACAATCTAAGGAGAATGAAAAACCACTTAAGTAACTACATTTGAGGTTTTTTTAAATTAAAGATTTATTTTATCTATGCATACAAGAGCTGGGGTACAGGCCAGAGGGGCAGGAGGCAAGAGGATTCACCAGAGACAGAGTGTGGAGCAGAACAGGCAGATCGACTGAAATACAGTGCTGAGGGGAGCAGCGGGTGAGGCAGGAGAGGTCTGCTGTGCCATGGGGGACCGCTACCCTGGCGGGGGATCCAATTGGGTTGCTGTGTGGCAGATGCTTCACAGTGTGGGCCACTCAGTGCACTGTGCCACCAGGGAAGTCCTACATTGAATTTTGCTGGAAATGAGAAGTGGGACTTATTTATATGTTTGCTATTTCCTGCGCTTAGAGGTTTATAAAAGACTATTTACATGATTCATATTTTCTTCCTGCCCCACAATCTTAGTGGCTCCATCCCATTTTATCCTTTCCCATGGTTCCAATCCTAACTTCTCCCCTGACAATGCTTTTTTGAACTATTTTTAACAGAATCAGAATCATAAGGTTTTTTCTAAACAAATAATTCTGATACCATTCCTCTGTTCTACAGCTTTCAATTATTTATACCAGGGGTTTCAAATCCAAATTCCTCTTAAGCAACAAAAGTGAGTAAAGGGAAGCTGTTATTAGAGAAACAAAGGCTATGCTGGTGGAGGGTATGGGCACCTAGAGAACAGATGTCCCACCTAATGGGAACAGCCACCACACAACTTCAACTTGTTTTTGCCAAAGAGCAATGTGGCCTCATTGTTTGAGGTGGTTCGTTATATTTAAGAACAATGCTTCTGGCTATAATAAATAACCTCTTGAATTTTTTAAAAAAATTGACAGCTAATTCAGTTAGTTTAAAAACATCATGCAGGTCAATAGTTTTCAGACCAAACAAACCATGTTTGTGGGCAAAAATTAGTTTGTGGCCTGCCAATATGCAAACTCTGATCTGCAGGTCCAAGTCCAAGTCCCATAGCTTAGTTTTTAAAATCTCATAGTTAGGATCTAAACTTTCTCTGTTGCCCTCTTTCCTATCTCATTCATGTGCCAAATTCCTATTTCTTCAGCCACATCAGACTACTTGGGCTCCCTCTGAACATATCCTGCACTCTGAGACCTGTCTACCTTTGGATCATGCTGTTTGTTTTCACTGAATTGTTATTCCCTCCTTTCCTTCATGACCGCATTCAGCTTATCATTCATAACACAGCTCAAATATTGAACATTTTATGAATCATTTTTGGATGCTTTAATCATAATTAAGTTATTAGCACTTTATTATCACTGCTTTTAAAAACACTTAGTACAAGTAAACATGTTACATATATCTTATATAAAATCTTCCTTCTTCACTAGGTAGTGTCCCCCACGTTGTACATTTACATTCTTACATTTTTATTTGTTTAACAAATGCTTTTTAACTCCTACTTTGTGACTGGTACTAGAACTTTCATACCATTAAACCAAAATATAGGTACAAAATGTTAAATGCAAGCTTATAAAAATGGTGTGAGATACATGTTTCCCACAACTGTTATTTGAGTGCTAACAATGATAATTTACTAAGAATCCATTGTGATACACTGGCTCACAAAATATTGATAATTACATGCATTTGCATAATATACTAGATGAATAAGGAGTATCTTTATTTTGTTCAGGGGGAAACAGAGGTTCAAAAATATTAAAGTAATTTGTCTAAGGTCAAACAGGTGATGGGAGGCAGGGAAATACTATAAACTTAGATGTTCTATCACAAAACTGCTGACCTCTTACCACCATGTGCCAATTACCTGTTAGATGCTCTGACAGCTTATTCTGGTATCCATGGGTGACATGCATACCAAATATTAGATTATCAGGCATAGAGAATTTATAGTAGAGCAAAGTATTTCATATAGGTTTTACAGTTACATTTGATGAATAATGCAAATACTTTCCACTTATATTAATGTGCTACATCACCTCTAGCTGATCTCTCTGTGTGGACCTCCTTTTACTTTTTGTAAAATGTAGATAATAATTTCCTTCTTGACCAATTTTTGTGATAACAAACAAACAAACAAATGAATGCAAAGGAAATGTATAATAAGGGAAATAAGTATTTTTATAAATATTTGTACCAATATGTATATTAGTTGTAATCTTTACAACAGCTTACCAAGGGAACTATTATTGTTTTTATTGTTCTATTTTAAAGATGACAATGTTGAGGTAGAACTAGAACTTGAAGGCTAACCAAAACAGTCTGTCATGTTGCCTCTTAAGCACCTTAAGCACCAGCAACAGTTAACTACTGGTATTGTCTGTATAGGGCTATTTACTTTTCAAAATGCCTAAGGATATTTGACCTCAAGTTTAGATATCAGGGCTAGTGTTTGGGACTCAAAGTTTAAACTCCACGTTTAAAAGGTTTCAGAACATGTGAAGCAAAAGTCAATAGCTGGAAATCATTTCAGCAAAACTCCACGTGCTCCCTACCCACATTTCATCCTTACCCTGAAAAAAGACCCTAATCCCATTTTACTCTAGTCCTTGGCAACATTTGTTGCTAAAAACACCTATTTATAGATGACAATGTACAGGGAAATTTAACACAGTTTTCTTCAGCTTTATCAGGTGCTGACTGAGGAGGGAAACAATAGCTGCCAAAAGTAAATGACCATTACCTTGCTTGGACTTTTAAGATAGAGTGTTCTGGGGAAATCAGACGGAGGCCAAAGATGCGCTAAAAATTACTACTACTTTTCAGAGTAGTAGAGACTCCCTATAAGGTCCAAAACCAGGAGAAGAATACCACTGAATAATTGCCATCACATCCATGCTGTTTCTCTAGAGTAGCAAACGGACCGTGTTTTCACTGTAGCTCCATGGTGTGTCGCTGAAGTTTTTGGTGGTGACAGCAGTGACATTTACGTAGTACAATATGGTTCACAAAGAGTATTTGCTTAGAATACTTAAGTCAGTTTTCATGGAACTTTTAGAGTTAAGCAAAGTATGCATGATTAGCTATTACACACAAGAGGCCCCTCTCTGAGCCTCAGAACTGAAGTGATTTCCCCACTGTCATTCAGACACAAAGCTATAGGATCAGTATTCTCTTTTGTTAGCATTCCTTCTTACACAACAGGATTTTCAGTGCTTAATCCCCCCTGATTCTTTGTCCTCAAAGACAAATGTTATTTACAGCCAACTGAAAACTTTGGTTAGGGCTAGACTAGTTCTATTTGGAATTGGAACAAATCCTCAGGTGTCTGGTTTTCTGAGAACTGCCCCTGTGCATGGATGACAGTGAAGCCACAAGGGGGTAGTGTTGAGGACATGTTATAGTTTGAATCCTACAATTTTTTGCTACTTTCTCCTTCTATCTGCTGCTCAGCTAATTGTGATTTCAAATTTCTTACAAAAATATAACACACCTTAAGTTCCATTGAGGCCCAGGACAGCTAACTAATCATGGTATCATGAATCAAGCTATGACCATGAAAACTTTATTTATTTCTTGCTGAGTTGAACTGTAAGCAATGAAAGGAAAGAACATCATTGTCTCATCCTTTTAAAATAAAGTTATTAACAGGAATTCTTGTACTTTACCTAATGAAACACAAATAGTACTCTGATATTTGTCAATTGAAAATCTGTTACTCTATTTAGATACATGATTCAAGCTTGCGTATACTGGAATTGTGAATTACTATGATCAAGTCACAGAGAAAAGCAAACAGTATTTTCCAACAGAAAAAAACTGATTACATTCTCCTAAGATGGAAAAGAATATAAACACTGGGTGTTTGCCCTCCTGAATCAACATAAATCTGGGACTAATACAGATTCAAACATAGTGATCAGATATTAATTTATCAGAAATAGCCTCATGGTCTCCAACATCACCATTCATTGGACACTGAACAAAATGAAATTGCATATGCTAGTTAAATACAATTATTGCAAGTTCAGAAAACTTGCCTGTAAAGCAGGTGTTAAAAGTATACCCTGCACAGATAACAAACTAGAACAAGGATATGGAAACAAAAGTAATACAGTATTGCAAGCGCATTTGAAATGTGTGAGCAGGTCGAAAACAAAGAGCTTTATTTAGGAAGAACTAGGTTGTGGCTCTATTATCACCAGTCTATGCAAAGAATTATAACAACATCTAATTTTTTTTTGCACACTTATTATATGTTAGCCATCCTTTTAAGAGCCTCAGCGGAACTAGCTCATTTAATACTAAGAGCAGTTACTCAGTGCTGAGTCAGTTTTCTATTGTAATTGTTTTATGTAAATTAGTTCATTTAATTGTCACAACAATCCCATGAGTAAAGTACTATTATTACTTTTATAGATGAGGAAAGAGAATCTCAGTGAAATACAACAACTTGTCCAAAGTCATATAGCTAATAAATTGAGAGTCAGGTTTGGAAAGCCTGAAATCTGACTATATAGCTTATACTGTGCAGACTACTAAACGGTATTTGGCATTATTTCTTTCAGTGAGTAACTGGTCATTTTTTAGCATGTATTATGTAATAGGTATACCTTCAAGAAGTTTACAAAAGTTAAAAAAATAAAGTGAACTTCTGCTTTGTTAAAAAATTAAGCCACTAGATCTTCAAAATTTCTTATTTTCAAACTCTTTTTTTCTTCCCTCTAATCCTAACAATAACTTCATGTTCAGTTAGCAAATATTTTTTTTCTCATTTACACATGAGAAAACCGAGGCTCAGAATTTAACTTACTTGCTAAAGTCCACACACTTTGAAAATTATAGACAACATTAAAACATTTTCTGACACACAATTTGTGCTCTCTTAACTCTGCTGTGCCGTGCTGTCTTAACCACCTTGGATAAAGGATGACTGTACTCAAATGTTATAACAGTGGTTTTAGGAAACATTTGACTTTTTTTATTTGTCATGTCCATCAGTGAGAATCATCAAAGCCAAGGCTCCTCATCTTGGGCTGATACAACAAAGTTCACCTTAATATTTGTCCTAGCTTTGATATTGACCATAATAAATCTTTGTCTTGTTTTGTGTCTCAGCTTTTACAGTTCTTTTAACCATGCAAGTAATACCTGGCCTACAGTAAGTGCCACATTAAAAAAAAGCATACATGATTTAGTAATAATAGAAACAAGAGCAGAAGATATTTAAACAATGCTAAGATTGTGTGACTATGAAAGCTCTTTGATGACTTGCCTTAACTTTTGACAAGTATGGGATTTTATTAGTCAGGAATTATAATAGCAATTACTAGAGACCCAGTTAAGCTCATCAAGAGCTTGAGTACAAGCAGGAATGACTATTGGCTCAAAGATAGACTTTCTTCTTCACTATTATAAAGATACAGGCATTCCTGGCTGTACCTGGGTACATTCAGTAGCTGGACCTGGATGTTGATGCTTATATTCACTCCAGTCTAGTTAGGTTTCTGGTCAGGATCCTGTAATGAAATTATCTCTGGTACCTATAGTTAGTAACACATGCCTTTTACCTGCTATTATTATCAAATAGAAACACAGATCTTAATAATTTCATCTGTACAACGATTTACAGTTTATAAGAATTCTTCAATGTGCATCATCTAATTTAATTCTTAAAACTTTCTGCTAATGCTGGGCAGACTATCACTCTATTTAGCAAAATGAGGCTCAGTGGAGTTAAGTCACACAGTTAATACATGTCAAAAATTCTGGCTTTTACACTCTACAAAAACAAATATTTTATATGTCTTTCCCCTTACCTCTGTAACTGTGTTTGATGCTTAAGAAGACTGAATTACATTTTTTTGAATGAATCTTCTTCTCTTACTCTTAGATATATGCTCTACACTCTATAATGCAATGGAACCAAACAGGAATTAAAATTTGAGGAACACCCCAAGTCCTATATGTACATATTATTTTTTTCTCCTCATGAGAATTCTGAAAATTAAGCATTATTGGTTCCCTCTGGGCATCAGAGTGTTATACCTTTTAATAGTTAGAAAGTAACAAATCTGCGATTTGAATGGACATATCTTTATTTGCACAGCTTCAAGACTGCTTCCATAGAAAATTGTAACATTAGTTCTTATTTTCCAGAGACAGAGTGAGAAGATGAATACATGCAATTTACTGAAGTGATCAAACTGTTGAGCAAAGATGACAAATGATGTTGCTGGCTCATTATGTCAAATTTTATTTAGTTTTCTTTAATAAAAATTCACTTTCCCCAAAATATATTTTCTACAAGACACTTAGGATTAACAGTGCTTGAAGCCACATACCTGCTGCTGACAGAGGTCTCATGCACTTCTAATAAACTCATATGGGAAGGGAGAAACTCATGTGGGAAAGAAGTTTCCAATTTGTATTTGCTCTTTCCTTGTCTTTCTTGGAGTAAATTGTGTCTTTATTGGCTTATAAAATGGACACCATTTAGTGACAAAACTCAGTGCTGATTAAATCACCCATTTATTGTGTGGTAGAAAAGTGATAACAACAATGCTGTTAGTCATTTCAATATGCATTGTAGTTTATGGTTTGTAAAGTTCTGTTATTTCCAGTAACTCATTTAAGAGCTTTAGTCTCCCAGTCTCATATCTCTTTATCACCTCTTTCACTTCTTAGAAAAAGCAGGATTTTCACTTATCACATTAAACGGAAGTTCAAAAATTTGTTTCTATCTTTCTACAAACTAGTGATGTTCAACCTCTCTTGCAATACATTGAGATGCTTTTCATCACGTTTTTTTCCTCTCCCTGAGATTTGCCCTCCTCTCATCCCTCTCTTCATCAAAAGTCTATACACACAGGCATAACTATAAACAAGATAAAGAAGGAATGAAAGTGTGCCTTGTTTTAAAATATTGTGCATAAATAACACTCATTACTTATTTTCCTATTGCATTAGAAAGAACTGACCCTATGTCACCTCTCCCCTCTGTGAGATGTTAGAAAGGATGAGAGATATATTCTCTGGCCAACAAGCCATTCCTCAGCAACAACTTTATGTCATAGAGCTGTTATAATTAAATACTAATGATACTCATGTAAAAGTGCAATTATGTAAAAGGTACCAGTGCCACCAGTGTGTAACAAAGAGAACTGAAATGGACAGTGAAGTCGAAAAAGTTTACCTTGATAAAGTGATAATTGAGCTGAGATTTAAAGCTTTAATAGAATTTGCAAAGTGGCAATAACTGTATAAACAAAGGGAAAGGCCCTAAGGCTCACTGTAGTATGGTCACTGTAAGAACCAATTAAAGCAATTGATATTTTATGCAAGTGGATTAGAACTAGAAATCACTATGAAAATCTCATTTTAAATTGTCATTATAATACTTCTGTCTTGGAACCCTGTCTCTCATTCCTCTGTGTTCAACCAACTCAATATTGTCCAAACTTTGATGGTCAAGTTGGCAGGATTTTAGAACTTTGGAAATAATGATAAAGGAGTCAGAAATGAACGAGGGCTCTATTTTCACATTAAATGAAAAACAAGGCAAATTATTCACTGACATATTTTATTAATCAACATTTGTAGATATTGTTAAGCTTTTCCCCTTTGCTCCCAGACATGTAGGAAATATCCTGTTAATTTTTTTTATCTTACCTGTGCCATAGTGACTTTGGTTTTACAACAAAACTGAGGTAAACACGTATCTCTTTTTGGTGATTAAATATCAAAGAGCAAGTGTCTTGGGGTATGAAAGCTAAAAATAATGAATTTGTACCCTTTAGAATTTAAATAATAAGGCACATATGGAAATATTTCTATGTGCTTTCATGGGACTGGGGTGAACTAGGCAAAGTCAAGGAAACTAATTTCTAAATGCCACTGTGACCCATTCTTATAGATATTAGTTAGAGTGTACATTTTGAGTAAAGAATTCTGAAATATCTCTGAGATACCATCCCCATTATTTATCAATCACAGGGAATTGTAAATTTTTTCTTTTGTATCCAAGTGTTTTATATATTCATTTGTCATAGCCTTTTTATACCTTTATGAGATAGGAATATAGATCATATGAAATAGCACAATTCTAGAGAATCAGAATTAGGATGGAAGCAAGATTGATAACTTTTAAGGAAATATTTATTTTTAGAACCAATTGATAACTTTTTGAACTAATATATAGCTTGGGATAATGAGGCACAGAGATAGGAAAAGATGACTGCTATACGCCAACAGCAAGGCATATATTGGAATCTTAAACCCTGCTCCCATCTCCTAATTCCTCACTCCTATTGGTGCTCTTTCTGCTACATTTTATAAATAAACTCTTTCAGTGGTCTCTTATTACTTTTTGTTTCAACCACTCTGTCCTTAGATTCTTTCAAACAACATTTGTTGAGTGCTGACTATGTGAAGTACTGGAAATAAAATAATAATAATAATAATAAAGAAGTCATCTGCCTTATTTTTTCTAAAGCAGCTCATTTCCAGGTGGGGGATACTCAAGGAGATAGAGACACTATAAACTGTGTGATGAAAGCTACAAGGTTGAGTAGGGTGCTATGAAGAGGGAGGAAGAAGAAAGTGACTAGAGGTCAGTGAAGGCTCCTCAGAGAAAATGGTAATTGGCCTTACTTCTCAAAAATTATTATGAATTCTTCAGAGAAATGATAATTGACCTTGATTCTCAAATAATTATTATGAATTCATCAGACAAATGAAGGATAAAGGGGCCAATTATGAATAAGGAATAGCTTTAAATGACATGGAGCTTAGTAAATTTTAATGTGGCTAACGATCAGAGTTAAGAACGAAAATTTAGGTTAAAGCAGCTTAAAGAGACCCAAGTCAGTGAATTCTGGCTTTATTCTGTAGGATTCTGGGAAAAATTTGAACATTTTAAAGTTTTTATATGAATTTGTTTATATTCAGTCATACATTCAGTGCTTTTCAAGTGATCTTTCAATTGACAAATCTGCCCTACATAAAACTCCTAACTGGCTCACCATTCCCTTTGGAGTATAAGCTAAACTCCTTAATGTGACATTCAATATTACTTCCCTATCCACCTCCCTCACCACTCTCATTTTTCATCATTCCATCACTTGTACTTAAAATTTTAATTATTCTGATTCTTCATAGTTCGCTGAGCAAAAAATGTCAGATACTTCTCCATCTTTGCTCTTACTGTTCATTCTTTGACATTAATTTTTCACTAATTTCCTCTAACTCATTTGAACTCTACCTCCCACAGGAAGTTTTCCCTGGTGCTCCTGAGTCTGGGTAGGGTGCTCCTCCATAGTACTTAGAAGACATCAAATTTTCATCTTTTCCCTATCATTAGTTGCATCATATTAAAATCATCACTAAAGATCTAAAAATCCTCTCCCCCATCTTTATAAACAGGACTTCAACTCACTGAAGGGCCAGGACTAGGCATCAATCAGTTCTTAGTATCAGTCTGGCACAAATTGATTGACTCCCCAAGTGCATGTCAAACTGGACAGAGTTTGCCAATTAGAAGCCTTCAGTAGCCTATCTAGATTCCCATGACACTGAAATCAATTTAGGTCTCCACTGCTCTAGAGCCAAAAGCACAAGTCAAAATAGGTCCTAAGTCATGACTGAGGAGTTTCTGAAATCTGACCATTTTAAGAATATCAATAGATTTTGGTTAAGGTAAGGCTGGCAGCTGAATTTTCAGTAGGAGGCAGCCAGAGACCGCTAAAGGTCAGGAGTCTAAGGAACATTCTACCCCTGTTACCTTTGCTCCTTAACACAAGTGTTATTGGAGTGGCCTGGTTTAGCCTGGCCGATAGTCCACCCAGGAGACAGGTCAGAGAAGCAGGACCAACCAGAGAGTTGACCAATGTCAAGCTTGGGATGTAGTTGGAGTACACTGTATTAAGTTGCTAAGAACCATCTTCAGATTGTGGTGTATTTATAGGGAAGGGACAGATAATTTACTTAGGACCAGAGAGATGAAAACAATTTATACTTAGCTTCTAAAGCAACCCATTCTAATTTAGCAGAATCCCACTAAATATTATAGTTTCTTTCTGTAGTTTTTGCTATTTCACCAAAAGTACAGCCACTCACCTATTACAAGTATGTCAAAGATCACATTTTGTGGTAATGGCAGTTCTGAGAGGAGACCCAGACCCCACAACTCCTTGTTCTATCTAAGTCCAATGTTTTCTCTACCCACCAAGGATTTAATCTTCAAAGTATTTTTATAAATATTAACTAGTAAATGCTGTTACCCAACCGTGTGGGATGAGAGCAGCAGTCGTGCACTGGACCAATGAATAAAGTGAAGCGGCAAGAAGCCAAGATGAGTTGTTAATGTCAGTCAAAAGAAATCTTGGACTTTGTCAGAAAAAATCAATGAGGTTCATAGAAATAGTATGTTTTTAAAAGATTGGTAAAAGACAATCTAGTCAGTACTTCTGTCTCTAGGAAATAATCATCTAAACTACTCAAGACTTGGAATGGTTCTTTATCATCATTAGGAGGCTATTTCTTGTAGCATTCTAAATTGTAATCATTTTGGATTATAGTTTAATAATCCACTAAACCTATAAGTTTTCTGTCTAGGGAAAGTTTGAATTTGAGAATCATCAGTGTGTTCCAGTCTTTATATAAACAGAGAATAGAGATGTTCTCTGAAACTTGTATAGTGACACAGAGCCCCATAATTAAAAGAACCTGAATTTCTTTTAATGACCTACTCTACCCATCATGAAATTTTAATAAAAGGTCTCACATTTTCATTCTGTACTGGCTCTGAAAATTATGTAGTCAGTTATGCTATATATCCTTATCCTTTACATGCCTGTATTTATGAAGATATACACTACCAATTATGAGTCTGAGAAATACAGAAAGTGGTATTATGGGGATGGTGGATGCAGGAAGTGGTATTATAAAACTTTAAAGATATATCTGAGGACAATGCAATTCCAAAATTCCTATCCCAGACTGCATGCTGCAGAGAGAACAGGTGTTGGTGATTTCAATTTAGATACAACTCCAGGAAGTTAAGACCAGAAATGAGAATCTGTAAAAACAAATAATTCAAAATAAAACAGAAAGTGACCCCAGTGCCTCATATTTAACCTGTAGCCATTCCCACTTTGAATGTAATCAGGGTACATATTAGAACAAGAAGTACATTAGTGCCAAGCTGCCAGGTTCTGCCAGGCCTGTAAAAAGCACATATGACTCTTTCCCCTTTGTACATTCATTGGTGAGGTTCTAGAAACTGATGTTGGCATTGCTTTAGAATGCTGCAGGAGGCAGAACCCAATCCAAATCATTCTTTTCACAGCTGTCCTGGCTCCTGACAGCTGCAAAAATTAGTTTTTGTCAAGTATGCAGTTCTGCCTCCAAACAGGTTTCAGAAGAAGCAGGTCCCTAGGAAGCCAATTGGGTAGTGTTTTATTCCTGACCATAAGGCATCTTGGTGGTTTACAGTTTGTCATCAGAGAATGTTAATTACAAATTTGACAGTTAAACTAGCAATGCTTGGCTTGATCCCTATGGTAATAAAACAGCAGCATCAGAAACTAGGGGCACAATTAAGTCCTGTGGAGGTTTAAAGATATTTTTCCCCTTGGAATATATTCTATAGGCTTTAGTTCATTGTAGAGAAAAAAAGGGGGAAAGAGTCAGCCAGCACTTTCACAACTTTCATTTTTTAATAAATCTTAATTTATAGTGTTCCTATTTACAAACTTGTCTTACATAACCTTGAAAGTATTTTCCGGCCATGCAATTCTGATACTAACTGTGATAATCTTGAGAAAACACAACCTAACTTGAAAAGTCCCTGAATCCATACCTAGGCTTCATGTTTGGTTTCAAGCTATAGTGCCAAAATTTTTTGGAGATCTAGTGTGTGTTGAGGGCTCTGCAATAATCTAGATAGTTATGTTAAAGAGATAAACATTATTTCTGTTAATCTTTCAGATAGAGCAAAAGAGAAAAACAATGTCAGGCTTGTTCTTGTTCTCTGTGTCATGGTAACCATGTCACCTTTTAACTCTTAGAACTTCAACTCTCTATGATGATTGAATTTTGATAAAAATTTATACCTTATTGTACAAGAAACCAGCTTAGAAGTAAAGGGGCCACAGTCAAAGAACTACGAGGCTTCATATAAGGTAGAGCTTACTTTCAGCTATAGGGATCATGAAAGTTTTCATGTGTAGAGGCATGTATGCTGACAACACTGAAAATGTTACCTCGTCAAATTTTATCAGGACATCATGGAGACAAGTGGAAACTACTGAAAGATCAGAACTAACAAAATCTATCATCAGCAAAGACAAAAGGCTTCAAAGGAAAGCATATATTGTGTATATCTGTGTGTGTGTGTGTGACAGTGAAAAATTGACAACAAATGGAACACAAATTTAAGGGTCAAACCTGCTCAAAGTCCTAAAACGAATGTGTCAGAGACTTTGCAAATTTTTCCTATCTTGATTTCTGGATTCCTAAATTTAGGGAAAACATGAAGCAGCAGTATACTTATACCATCCCATAATTCCTATTGTCGTAAGTCCTTCCTCTTCTTCTGCTTCACAGGATAAGTTGTCTGGGAGACACCTGTTCCAGGCTACTATGCCTACAAAGACACAAAAAGCCAGGTTAAATTACAAGTGTTTTAATTTGTCAACATCAAGTGAAAAAAATGAACATTCATTTGCAAGCATAAGGAGTTGCAAAGTCACTGATTTTATCTCAGCAAACTTAAACATGAAAGCTTTGTGATTCTCTGACAATGTTACCACCACATTGCAATTAGTCCAAACTCTGCCTATAACTCATCATGAGATTTTGGATAGGATAATTTGCCTTTCTTGGTCTTTTTTTCTCATCTGGAAATCAAGTGTATCACAAAAATAAGACTGTGGTTAAGCAAGGAAGTGCATTAACATCTAAATGACAATAACCTGTCAGTATATAAGGATATATATAAATAAAAATAAAATTCAAAATCGAATGCAATTTTAGATTTAAGAACTGAAACCATAAAATACCTAAAAGAGTGCCTGCTTCAGCATCATACATACTAAAATTAGAATGCTACAGGGAATATTAACATGGCCCCTGTGCAAGGACATGAAAATTTATGAAGTGTTCTATACTATTTCATATTATAAAGATATCAGAGAAATAAATATCAAGAGAAAGCAGGGAAATCTTTTAATACGTAGATGCTGAAAAAAAAAACTACTGGGAAACCACTGTGCTAATGAGGAAATCAAAGAAAAAATTAATTTTTTTTAGTTAATGAAAATGACCATACAACCATCAAAATTTACAGGACACAGCAGAAGCAATATTAAGAGAGAAACAAGAAACATTAGGGAAATGCAAATTCAAACCACCATGAGATATCACCTTACACCTGTAAGAATGGTACACAGTAGAGAGTGAGAAAAAGATGGTAGCAGAGTAAAGACGCTGGACTCATCGTGTCCAGATAAACATAACAGTGATTACTAAAAAAGAAAAAAAATAAAAGCCAGAAAATGGACTGTCAGCTTACATACAGGAAGCATCAGCCTGACTGAAAGCTTACATACAGGAAGCATCAGCCCGACTGAAAGCTGTAGGAAAATCTAAATGAACTCTGTTTGAAGTAAGGACTGGGCAATCCCTGGCGCCCTGAGGGTGCCACTGCGAAAGTGGAGAGTGGCAGGCAGCTGCTGGATGCATAGCAGCTCATGCAGGCTGAGACATGAAAAGTAAAAGTTGGTCAGAAGAGGCCACAGTCAGGAACTGCGTGCCTGGGGCTGGCGCAGGCAGAGAGAGCAAAGTTGGGCAGGAATGCCAGTACAGCCCAAGTGGGAATCCTGTCATACCCTGCTCCCTGGGAGTGCCATAGTGGGACTTTTCCCACCTGGTCGGGGCGGGGGTGTGTGTGGGTGTGGGTCACAAAGCAACACTTGCAGGCTGAGATCTGAGCTTTAAAAGTCAGTCGGAAAAAGCCACGCCAGGAACCGCATGCCTAGGACTGGCACAGAGACTGAGAGGAAACCACACTGAACTAAAGAACGAGCTTGTCATACTTGAGTCACCATTGAAAGCCCCCAACTCGGTTTAGGGTGGCACAGGGCTAAAGCAGATTGGGAATACCCCATAGCAGGATGTAAATGCCTGAGAACCCACACAGAGACAAAGAGCCCATAAGAGCAAACACAGGAAAGTGACTGCACCAGGAAAGCTCCAGACAGATATGCCGCCACCATAGGGTTGTGAAGAAGTGCTTGCAACCATACACTGAGGAGAAGCCTCGCTCCATATGGAGAAAATCCTCTCTAACATCTAGATCCAGAATACAGGGACAACTGGAGGAGGTCAGACAGGCGGACATACGGAGTTTAGGACAGACACAGCTAGTGTGCCAACTGCTACGTGGCTACTTCCTCCCCCTACGCAGAGACTGATAGTAAGGGAAGCCATACAGAACTAGTCCCTACATAGGGGGCAATTTGGGAACTCTAGACCTCAGGTGAAAGGAGTTCTGAGGAACCCCATCACCCACCCAGTTACCACACGGGCCCTTATCTGCTGCTGCAAGTCAATCAGCACCACGCCCCCCCCCCCATACCCTCCACACCTTAATGGGGAGGGTTTTTGTGTTGTTGTTGTTGTGTGTTAGTTTTTGATTGTTCTGTTCTGTTTGGTTTTGGTTTTGGATTGTTTTGTTCCAGTTGCTTTTAGCTTTTGGTGTTTTTACTTTTCCTTTCCCCTCCTTTCTCTCCTTTGTATCTTGTCCTGTCCTTTTTTTTTTCTTGGTCTGATTGCCTTTTCTGTTGTTCTTGCTTTATTCCTACTTGTCTATCCATTTCTTCTTCATTTTCTCTCTTTGCCTTTTATTTTTCTTCCTGTTTAGTTTCTGCTTTTCTCCCTCTATGCTTTCATTGGTTCAGGTTTTCTGTTCTTGTTTCTGGCTCTGTTTTGGATTTGTTTGTTTTCGTTTCTTTTCTTTCTTCTTCCCTGTTCTTGTTCTTTCAATATCTGCCTAAACAGAATACTACTGGAAACTGTACCTGGCTGCAGAGGAACAGATATCAGGCAGAAATACC
>JAGFMF010011796.1:18908429-19109086 GCA_019455555.1 Galemys pyrenaicus | reverse complement strand
TATGGAAAGCAGTATGGCGGTTCCTCAATCTACTAAGAATGGAACTTCCATAGGATCCAGCAATCCCACTCCTAGGAATATACCCAAAAGACACAAAACTCTGATTCAAAAGAATGCCTGCACCCCTATGTTTAGAGCAGCACTCCTTACAATAGGTAAGACCTGGAAACAACCTAAATGCCCAAAACAGATGAGTGGATCGGGAAGCTGTGGTACATAAACACGATGGAATACTACTCAGCAATCAGAAATGAAAAACTAGACGCATTCCTACAAACATGGATGGAACTGGAAGGGATGATGCTCAGCGAAGTAAATAGGAAGGCAAAAGAAAAATACCAGACGGTTCCTCCCCTAGGAGGAATATAAGGGACCCAAGTAAGGATCAAGGAACGGAGCATAGGGAGGGAGGGTCCTCCGGTCACAGACTCCTCAGCCAGATGCAGGTTTGCAGCCGCCGCCAGTGGTCTGCAGGGCAGAGCAGTGCACAAGTGTGCGGCTAGGAGTCACGAGCAAGCTAAAATCCACGCCCCGGCCGACCCTCTGCCTCCAGTCCCGAGAGCTGCTGCCCAGAGCAAAGCTCCACGGTGCCAGCCTGGGGCCAGTCACAGAGAAGCCGCCCGCGGAGCTGCCCCACCCAGCGCACAGCTAGGTCAGCTCAGTCCAGGGTGGGTGTGGCCCCCAGCCCATCCCCTCCCACCTCCCTGGGGCCCCTCAGAGAAGCCCTGAGAGGGCGAGGGCAGGGCCGTGCAGCAACGGGCCGGGATGCACCAAAGAGTCGTTCTGAGGCTTCAGGGACCAGGCGACGCTTGGGCATGAGGCAGGGAGAAGCGGGTCTGAAAGGGGCAACGGGCAGGGCGGCAAGGGCCAGTGTGGCATCAGACCCCAGCCAGGGCAGCAGGCGCGGGACAGCCAGAGAGGCCCAAGGGTCTGGGCTCGGCCTGCCTGGGAGGCCGCAGGGGGTGACTCAGAGCAGCACAGGCTGGGCAGGGGCTCTGCAGGGGGCCGCAGGTGCACTGACCAGGCAGGGTGGGGGGTGACTGGCGGGGAATCCCCGCCACGCCCGGTCACGTGACCCCGGGGCCGCATAAAAGGCGGGGCTTGGACCACACCGCCCAGTCCAGCAGCCCGGCCTCCAGGAGCCGCCCGCGGCCAGAGCAGCGTCCAGCCCCGAGAAGCATCTCCTGACGCGCGAGCAGACAGCGGCCCAGGTGGGTCCTCACGGGGTGCTGGCCGCACGCAGTGCTCTGGGGTGCGGGCTTTAGCAGTGGGGGCGGGAGGGGCCCCCACAGCACCCGTGACCGCTGAGGTTGAGTGGACAGGCCAGGGCCCTCCGGGGGCTCCCATGGCAGAGCCTGGGGCCGGGGGTGTCCAGGGGAGGCTGTGGGGAAGCCGGCACTGGCCACACTCACGGGCACGGGTCACGGCAGATGCTGGGAACTGGGGAGGTGAGTCCTGGGTGGGGTTCGGGGGGGTGCCGCCCTCCCCCTCCCCAGGAGCCCTGCCCGGACGTCAAAAGGGCTCTCCCTCGTCCCCAAGAACCCAGAGTCCTCCTGGGACTGCCCGGTGTGGCCAGGGCCAGGGCCTGGGCAGCTGGGGGGAGGGAGGAGGCGTGCCCTGGGGAGGCCCTGGATGAGTCGGAATACGGGGGTGTCCAGGGCCGTCCCCAGGGAGAGGCTGTGGCTGAGGGGGCCAGGGGCGTCGGACCCTCCGAACTCGTGTTTCCTCTCATCCCAGGTCAGGGCAGACTCAGGCCCAGGGAGACCGAGCTGATGCTCCAGCCCAAAGCGGGTGTGGCCTTCTGGCCGGACAGCTCCCAGAAAGTGATGGCCCAGAGACCAGGCAACGGGGTGCAGAGAGTGCCCCCAGCAGTGGAGGAGGATCCTCGGGTAAGTGGGGGTAACTTGTCAGGCACCCCTAGCTTGCAGGAAGGCCGCCCCCACCCTGTCTGCACACCCAGGCCCCACCCCCAGCACCACAGGCAGCCCCATCCCCAGGGGCCCCTCCCCCCGCCCCTGCCCCTGAGCCCCGGGCCTCCCTGTGGGCACTGAGTCACCTCCCCGCTCCTCGCCCCGGCCCCTCCCCCCTCCCTGGACAGGACCCCCCACCCCACAGCCCCCACCCACCCACAGCCCACTCCCCGAGTGCAAGCCCCTGACGCAAGTGTCCTCCTCCCGCAGGTGAAGTGCAAGGACTGCGGCGCCTTCGGGCACAGGGCCGGGAGCCCCCGGTGCCCCATCCGCCGCTGGGACGGGGCCCTGGCGCCCCGCCGGGCCGCGGGCTGGCACCCGGGCAAGGAGAACCGCAACCCGTGGTACGGGCGCCTGGCGCGGCAGCCCCAGCCCTGCAGCAGGTCCGTGCGGGAGGTGGTACAGGCGCTGAGGTGAGGCTCGCGGGTCGGCGCTGCGGTCTCCGGCCAGGGCAGGGGCCCTCCGTCCTGGGCACAGCCCTCCGGGCAGGCACTGCGGCGCGGCCAAGGGCCCTGGCCCGTGGGCAGGACGGCAGGGCAGGGCGGCTGCGGGGGCGGGGACCGGGGCAGAGCTGTGCGGGGTCCGCACAGGGGTGGCCGGGCCCTTCCTGACCGCGGGGTGGGCACGGGGAGGGGCCTGGTCCTAGGGACCCTCTGCTTAACGGCTCTTCTCTCCGCAGGCGGGAGCAGCAGCGGGGGGCCCTCCTGCAGCAGCCTCCCCAGAACCCCCCGATCCTGGCCCGGCGTGGGAAGGAGCCCTCGGAGCGCGGTGACGGCCCGCGGGTGAGTGTCCGTCCTGCCCTCTCTGGGCCCACGCTGCCTCGCGCTGCCCTCATGTCGCCTGGCGCGGGAGGAGCTGACGCCGCCCTGTTCTGTCCACAGACCCCGAGCCTGCCTGTCATGCCGCCACGCACCCCGCACAGCCCCGGCCCGTGCCCGGACCTGACGCAGAGACCTGCGCCCGGCAGCGCGGAGAAGACCCTCGCCGGCCTCCAGGTGTGTGCCCCGCAGCGCCCTGGCCCTGGGGAGCCCCAGCGCAGAAGAAGCTCCCAGGGGCCCCCCTCTGAGCACGCCCCGCGGGCAGAAGCTCAGCACCAGAGCCTGGTGCCCGGCCGCCACACCCAGCCTCTCCCCCAGCAGCTGCACAGAGTCCAGTGCAGCTCACGCCCCGGGCCGCAGCCTGCCCCGAGGTGGGGGCGCCAGGGCTCCCGCGTCAGCGTCATCGAGGCTGCCGGCAAGAGGGCCACCCCGAGCCCCGCCCCGCAGAAGCCCCCCAAGAGACCGCGACTCGGCCTGAGCCCGCCGGGCCGAGATGGCCCCGGGGCAGCCGGTGCGCGCCCGGGGCCAACTCCGCCTCCCCCAGCAGGTGCCCCGGGACCCGCGTCCAGCACAGCCCCGCCGCCGGCCACCCAGAGGACCCCGGCACCGCTCACCAGCGCCGAGCCCCTCGGCCCCCAGCGCCCCGACGGCCAGGCCTGGAGCCCGCCCGGCCCGGGCCTCACCTTGGTCTTCCGCAGAGGGCAGCTCGGCCAGTGGGGCTGCAGGTTCAAGGCCGCCGGCCCCGCGCCCCCGCCAGCCCAGGGCACCCCCACCTGCCAGGGCCCCGAGGACAGCCCCGCCCGCGCCCCCCGCAGTGTGCTCTACGAGGACCTCCTGGTGTCGTCCTCCTCTGAGGACTCGGACGCGGAGTGAGACGCCCCAGCCACCGACATCGTCCGGGGGACTGCTGAGGGAGGGGTGGCCCCGGGGGAGGGAGGGGCTTGGTCATCCCGAAGGCCCCGGGGGGAGGGCGGGAGGCTGGAGCCAACACAGGCCAGGGACCCACGGCTGCCCACGGTCCCTCTGGGGTGCTGACCGACTCTGCCCAGCCCCGAGGAGAGCTGTGCTCTGTGGCCGCGTCAGCGACCGAGCGATGTGGGGTGCGCAGGACGGAGACCTGGCCGGCACGCCCAGGGACTGCGGGGCCGGCCGGACAGTCAGAGCTGCCCTCTGGTGATGCTCAGGGTGCCCCGACGCCCCTCTGGCCTGTGCCCGATCGTGCCCTGTGCAGGGTCCTGTGTGAGTCTCGTTCTCTAATAAAATACAGAAACGACGCGGCACACGACTCTCTTTCCACGCGTCCGGTCGCCGCGTCCGCCCTTGCCCTTCCCATCGAGCTCGTGGTGGGGCCTCCCCAGTTTGCCCCAAACCCTCCGGGCAGGGCCTGCACGCAGCCCGAAGCCCGGGGGCTCGGGGCATCTGACCTCTTCCGACCTGGTGTCTGCCCAGCAGGGACCGGGTTCTGTTGGGCACCGGGAAGGTCCGCAGGTGAGCGCCAGAGCAGGAGCAGGCAGGGGGTGCGGGGCAGGAGCGGGATCCCTGGAGGGCCACAGAGCCCGACCTGGACACACTCCCCAGGCACCCTGGGCCTCAGGAGCACCTGGGTGGCGCCCCGTGGGGGAGGAGGGTGGGACCTGCGTGCTGGGGGCTGGGCTGGGGAAGCTCAGGGTCCACCCGGCTCGTCCTGCAGCTGAGCCCAGGCCCAGGCTAGCCCTGGGGCTTCCGTGTGCAGGCGGCGGTGTCCCTGGGAGGGCCGGGCAGGGGCCCAGGGCACAGCGGGTCTGCTGCACGGGGTCACGGACACCGGCCGGTCTTGTCAGAGGGAGTCGCCTCGGCTCGTCCTCTGTTTTATCAGAATATTAATAACAATTGCCTGCTGGTTAATAAAGTTCTTTAAAATGACCATTCGTGTTGGACTTCCCTTGCATGCACGCCCATCACCAGTGCGTTTGCACACACACGCTCACCCACACACTCTCTCTCCCTTTCTCTCTCCTTTAGATACTGCAGAGTTATCGAGAGCTGCAGCGGGGGGGGAGAGGGTGGGGGTGGGGTGGGCGGGGTGGTGGTGGGCGGGGTGGGGTGGGCGGGGTCGGGGGTTGGGCGGGGTGGTGGTGGGGACACACTAGTGCTAGACACCCAGCACGAGGACACGAGTCCACGGTCTGTAGCCCGAGCCTGTGCCCACGACCCGGGGTGCAGAGGAGGGCTGAGGGGCCAGCACAGACCCGAGGGGCGCCCTGCAGCGGGGCGGGGGCTGCAGCGCAACTGCGATGAGCTCCTCCCCCCAGGCATCCCGGGACTCTCCGGCAGCACAGGGGACGCCGCTTCAGGACAGCAGCGGGAGCGGAGGGAGGAGGGACAGACCCTGGTTGCTGCCATGTCCCCCGGCCTGGAAGTCAGAGCAGCTGGGAATGCCCGCGGCGCCGGGGCCGCCCGCCTCGGAGGGGTGAGGGGCAGTGAGTGGTCCTCTCCGGATGCAGGACCAGGGCGCCTGCAGAGAGCCCCCGGGCATGACCTGCCAGTTGACGGGGTGCTGGTCCCCAGCACACTCTCAGCAGGGGTTTCAACCCCGGGCACAGAGCCGGGCGGGGGCACCTTGTGCGCACCCCGCTCCGCGCGCACAGTCTTTCGGGAAGGACAAGGCAGATGTCAGTCCCCGGCCCGAGTCGTTTCGGCGGGGCGCCCTGGACGCGAGGCCCAGGGCCTCCGACTCCGCGGAGAGCCAGGCTCCAGAAGGGCCACCCCCAGCCCGGCCCCCTGCGCCCGCTGCCCGGGTCAGGGCAGGCCTGGGCGGGGCGGGGCCTCGGGCGGGGCGGGGCCTCGGGCGGGGCGGGGCCAGGGGCTATAAAAGGGGCGCTGGCCGGCGAGGCGGTCACTGCACTCAGCGGTCCAGAGGGCAGCGGCGGCACGCGCAGGTTCCAGACCCGGCAGCGAAGACCGCAGCCTTCGCTCCTCACTCGGAGGCCTCTCGGCGTGAGCATCGGCTGCAGGACCCGGACGAGCTCGCACCCTCGGCTCGCAGGCAGGTGACCCTGCCCATCCTCCCAGAGCGGCGGCCCCGCGGCAGGCCGGCCAGGGCCGCATCGCGGCATGGCTCCCGGGTCGGCGCGCGGGCCGGGCCGCCAGGGCCGCCTCGGGAGCTGGCTGGAGCCCGGCCGGGTCGGGGCCGGGCTCCGCAACCTGGGGAACACCTGCTACGCCAACGCGGCGCTGCAGTGCCTGACGCACACGCCCCCGCTGGCCGGCTACCTGCTGTCGCGGCGCCTCGCGCCCTCCTGCCCCTGCCGGCCCCTGTGCGCGCTGTGCGCCATGCAGGCGCACGTCTCCCGCGCGCTGCGGCGGCCCGGGGAGGTGGTCTGGCCCCAGGAGGAGCTGCTCGCCGGCTTCCACGCCCAGCAGCAGGAAGACGCCCACGAGTTCCTGATGTTCACCCTGGACGCCCTGCAGCGCGCGTGTCCGCGGGAGCCGGCGCCCTGCGGCCTGCAGCCCCGGGCCGGCACCGCCGTGCAGCAGCTCTTCGGAGGCCAGTGGCGCTCCCAGGTTGAGTGTGCGCGCTGCCGCCGCGTCTCCACCACCCTGGAGCCTTTCCTGGACGTGGCCCTGGACATCCAGGCCGCCCACAGCGTGGAGCAGGCCCTGCAGCAGCTGGGGAGGCCCGAGACGCTGGCCGGGGCCGACGCCTACCACTGCGCCGCCTGCGGGGACAAGGGGCCCGCCGCCAAGACGCTGGCTCTGCACAGCGCCCCCCAGGTGCTGATCCTCGTGCTGAAGCGCTTCTGCGGCCTCACCGGGGACAAGCTGGCCAGGCCGGTGCGCTACCCGCAGCGCCTGGACCTGCGGGCCTCGGTGTCCCGGCAGAGGCCGGGGGGCCCGGCGCACGAGCTCTACGCGGTGCTGGTGCACGCCGGCGAGGGCTGGCGCCAGGGACACTACCTCTGCTACGTCAGGGCCGGGGAGGACCAGTGGTACCGAATGGACGACGCCGCGGTCACCTCCTGTGCCGCCTCCGCTGCCCTGAGCCAGCAGGCCTACGTGCTCTTCTACGTCCAGGACAGCGAAGCGGACGGGGCCCGCGGCCAGCACGGCGGGCCAGCCCCGGGGCCGCCCAGCCCAGGCGCCGGCCTGCGCCCCGGGGCCCGGCGGGAGCCTGCGGGAGACCAGGCCCGGGAGCCCGAGCAGGAGACGCCGACCCGGCCCCTCACCCTGGGCCAGTGGAGACAGCGCCAGGAGCACGCCCGGCCCCAGCCCGCCCTCACGCTCCGGGAGGTGGAGCGCGCCCTGCCCGCCGACGCCGTCGTGATCCACCGGCCCAGGCGCCCGGCGGGGCCCGGGGAGGGCCCGTCCGCAGGCAAGGGTGGCCGGCCGCCACCCTCAGCGGAGCAGGACCCTTTGCAGGGGCCAGCACCCGTGGGCAGAGCCCCCGGCACGGGCGGGAGAGCCAGAGCCGCCAAGGGGAAGAACAGGAAGGCCCGCAGCATCCTGCTCGCGTTCTAGAAGCGCCTCCAGGCCGGCGTTCCAGCCGCAGCGTCGGAGCCTCTGGACACACAGCATCCGGGCGCTGGGCCGCGGGCCCCGGGGCAGGCCCCACCGCCAGGGACCCAAACCCAGTGCCCGTCACCCTCAGCCACTGGGCACCAACCTCGACCGCGCCCCTCCCCTGCCCGCTGGCCGCGGACTCCCAAGAGCCGGCTCCACGCGGCAGGGCCCAGGGACTCCCGCCGCGGCTTGGGGCTCCTGGGTGTGCGCACAGCTGACCCCCGCCGAGCCGGGGCGGGCGCGCGTCGGGCCCCTCCGGCACAGGTGGCAGCCCCCACACAGCACGCAGAACCTTGTCTCCTCTCGGCGGGGGTTTACTGCAAACCAGCACCCCAGATGGAATGGACAGCGTGGTGTGTCGGCTCGCCGCTCTCCTGGGCGGGGAGGCCAGGCCGGGGAGCATCCCGGGCACTGCAGACAGGCACCGCCCAGCGCACCAAGGCACGCCCCGCCCCACTCCGGCGCAGGCAGCCGTGGACCTGCTCGTCCTACAGGAGCTGGACCTCACGCGCCACTTCCCGGAGACTCACGAGGGACACGACTCCACGTGCTCCCCGCGGACCTGCAGCACTGTGCGATGAGCCTGTCATGGCATTTCCCTCCAGCGGTGAAATTCCCGAGCTGGCCTCAGGTGCACGCCTCCCCTTGCAGGCCGGCCTCACCCACCGAGCACACTCACGCATCGCTCAAGACCTGGACGCGGCAGGCCTTCGGGGTTTGCGGCCGGACAGCACGGCGCCGGCATCACTGTGGCAGCCTGGAACCCCAGGGGCATGGGGCGACTCCACCTCGGCCCTCCCAGATGGACGAGAGCAGGACCCAGAGCGGCTTCTGGGCGCCCGTGTGGGAAGTCGGCTCCCGAATGGGCGCTGGGCCAGAGCTGCCAGGAGAGGGGTGGGCGGTGGGGCAGCGAGAAGCACAGGACGCCGTGCAGAGGGCCCCAGGGCCGGACCGTGGCCTGGGCCTCCCTCAGGGCCCCGCGCCCCTGGGCGCTCGGACGGGGACACCCAGTGGGGACACCCCTGGCGGGAGGGCAGGTCCCCTCCGCTGTGCTTCGGGATGGGGTTCCCCTCGTGGCGCGTTAGTTCTCTGGTGTCAGGCTCTGGCCGCAGGCCCGAGGCGTCTCTGAAGAGGTTGCGGGGCGGGCGCGGCTGTGCGGGGTGCCCTGCTCACTGTGTAGGAACGAACATTTACCCGTTGAGTCCTGCATAGAATGAAGCGGGCGAATCTGGTAATTGTGTAAACGGTCTCGGGAGGCTTGGAACATCTACCTCACCTGCCCAAACGACTAATAAAGATCAAATGTGGAACATGTGCTCTCGTGTGCCTGGGTTTTTATATGTATATGTTCATGCGTTCTTGCACACGCTCTTGCTTGTCGCTACAACATAGGTTACTCATTTGTCTCGGTATAAAAGTTCTGAACAGTTTCGTGACTATCATGGCGCTGCCGACGTGCTGTCCTAGGAGACTGCATGACCCCTGCCTCCCTGCGGCCCCTGTCTGGGTTTGCACCTTTCATTGTGCAGAGACCCAGCTGAAGACCGTGGTGCTCCTTTTGGGGACCAGCGGTCAGTAGGCAAGTGGGGGAAGTAACTAGACCATTGTGTGGGCACATCCAAAGCCTGACCGAGTCTGAGTATGATCCTCTGAGGGCACGGGCGCGAGGCTTCTACACCTGGGCCTTGTCTCCTGGCCTACATCCCACCTTGGACCTGCCCTTCAGATAAATGTTAGGGGGAAGGGCAGTCCTAATCGGATTACACGAATGCGTTTATGGACTCCAACCCCCACGGCAGACCACTGGTGTTCCAAATCCGCAAATCCAATAATATAATTATCAAAGAGTGGATCACTGAGACCTAAGGATAAAGTTCAGCAGCCAGGCTCCCTTGAAACCAGAGAGGTAAACCTTAAGCTCTGTCTTCCTTCAAAGCCATCTCACTGAATTCAAAGCCGGCTCAGCGCACCATTGCATTCCGGCTCAAAAAACCTAGTAAAATATTTACAAATTTGAATCCCACTCTTCCCTTGGTGTTATTTCTAGTTCATTCCCCTTTAATATCTTTTATCACATATACCTAAAATTAAAGCTTACTCTAAAAGTTTTCAAGCACAGAGAGGAAAACCCAGTCAGAAAAACCACCTTATATTAAAAGTACCCTATCACATCTGACCACAGTTACAGTCACAAGTCTCACCTCTGGAACCCTAACCTGTTGGGGTAGTCCTGTTGAATTACACGTTTTAGCCAGAGTATTAATAACAATTTTTGCTGGTTAATAAAGTTCTTTAAAATGACCATTCGTGTTGGACTTCCCTTGCATGCACGCCCATCACCAGTGTGTTTGCAGACACCCACGCGTACACACAGACTCGCTCTCGCACACATGCTCACGCACACACACACTCTCTCCCTTTCTCTCTCCTTTAAACACTGCAAAGTTATCAAGAGCTGCAGGCACCAGGGGGACACTCGTGCTAGACACCAGCACCGAGGACACGAGTCCGCGGTCTGGAGCCCAAGCCTGTGCCCACGACCCCGTGTGCAGAGGAGGGCTGAGGGCCAGCACAGACCCGAGGGGCGCCCTGCAGCAGGCGGGGGCCGATGAGCTCCTCCCCGCAGGCATCCCGGACTCGCCCGCAGCACAGGGGATGACGTTCAGGACAGCAGCGAGAGCGGGAGGGTGGCTGGGGCAGACCCCGGTTGCTGCCATGTCCCCTGGCTGACCAGGATGGCCCTGGGCTGCTCAGAGCTCAGAGCTGTGCACAAGAGCAGGGGAGGCCGGGACCCCAGCACGTGGACACTCAGTGGGTCTGCTCCATGCGCTGAGACGTAACATGACCTGACCAGCCCTCACACAGCCCCCTCCCCAGCCCCTTCCTACAGTGAAGGAGCGGTGTGAGGTACAGGCAGTGCACACACTGGGCACCCCCCACACTGTCCAGGCCCAGGACCCGCACTCCAGGACTGACTGGAGATGCTCCTTCTGCCACTCTCCTTGTCCTTCCTCTGGCCCTGCCCCAGCATGGCCACGGCCCTCATCAGCAACGCAGCTCACAACCCCCGGGCCTGGCCGGTGCACACAGGGGTCTGATTTTTCACCCCAGGACACAGGGAGGGACTGACTTGTGCTCTCACCAGATGCAGCGCCCCAGGAACGGGCAAGGTCATGCCCGGGCGCTCTCTGCTGGCGCCCTGCTGCCTGCATCTGGAAGAGGACAGGTCACTGCCCGTCGCCCCTCGAGGCGGTTGGGCTCAGGCGCTCTGAGCTGCACTCCCAGGCACTCCCAGCTGCTCTGATTTCTCCGGCCAGGGCTACTGGGGCTGCAGGGACGGGAGTGGCCCTCGTGTGGTCCTGCGGCAGTGCCCACGGCCCCTGCGAGGATGGTGATCCCGGGGGGGTCTGTGTTCCCGACGCTGGTCCTGCCATTTCCCAGCTCGCACCCCCAGACCCTCGCGGTTCAGGGACACCTGGGCGTGCTCAGAGGAGCCTGGAAACGTCTCCTGTGGGCATCGGCGCCTCTCTGGACGGCAGATCGTGGGGAGCACAGACGTGCCACACCTGTGCGCCTGGCGGTTCAGGGTCCTCTGCGGCTGGGGCCAGCAGAGCCTCCCAGCTCCATGCTGCTCTGTGCCCTGAAGGCGCCCCGGCCACACCACTTCAGGACCCTCCTGGGCCTGTCTTGCTGCCTGCTGCCCTGGGGGTGCAGCTGCCCTTGGTCAGCCAGACTCATCCTGGGCGGGGTCTAAGCCCCGGGAGGGAGGGCCGCCGCTCCAGCCAGCACCGCAGGCGGAGTCCCCAGCACGGCGCCCCGCTGGCAGCGGCCGCCTCGCAGCCACCACTCACCCCACGCGGGGCACGGGCTCCCGAGCCCAGTCGGGCCAGGCCTGGTGGCGGGACATCCGTTAAAGGCCCGGACGCGGCTCTCACGTGGGAGCGGGACCAGGCACAGTCCGCTGGGAACACAGCGCCTCAGCGCCAGCCCCGAAGTGCGGCCTGATGAGGCCGAGGCGCGGAGAGCTGAGACAAGGCTGGGTCTGGGGCGCGGCGAGGGCAGGTCCCTGCCGGGAGGCCGGTCAGCGTGGCCAGAAGGCCGGTTCGGCACAGACCAGGACGCTTTCTTGTGCCCTGAGCCCACGGCCTGGGGCGGCTAGGTGGGAAGGAGACGGCGGCCTGACGCGCACAGCCTTGCGCTGGCTGAGCGCTGCACGGGCACCGGGAGACGCCGTCTCCGACAGCGGCGGGGGCTCTTGTGCCCAGAGCAGGCGCTGCGCCCGGCCCGGCACGCTGGGCCCCGAGGGAGAGCCTGGGCCCCGGGCCGCTCTTGAGCTGTCTCGTGTCTGTCATTTCTTCATTCTGGGTGCACGGGCGCCTCCCCAACCGGCCCCAGCAGCTGGGCTCCAGCATGCCCTGACCATCAGGTTAAGGCCCTGGAACTTGGGCCTAACAGCGGCAGCCCAGCACCAAGCACCCCACTTAAGGAGCTCTCCCCAGGACGGGCGCAGAGCAGGACCCCAGGCTGTCCAGCGGGTCTGGCTTGGAGCTGTGCCCTCTGCTGCCTCCCCGCAGAGCCTCGGCTGGCGACAGCCACCGGCAAGAGGAAAGCGGGCGGCGTCCACCCCAGAGGCGGGGCTGGCTGGCAGGGGAAGGCCGAGGCTGCGGCAGGTCCTCTCCCGCCATGTTGTGCTGGGCGCTACTGGGCGCCGTCCCTGCGGGGAGCCAGGCCTGGCCGAGGTGGGCTCACGAGGCCGTGTCCCACGTGGGCGAACAGCGGCTGCGGGGTGACCGGTGCCAGCGGGGCGCCGTGCTGGGGACTCCGCCTGCCGTGCTGGCTTGAGCAGCTGCCGCTCCCTCCCGGGCACCATGGCTGTGAGGGGCGGGTCTTTGGCCTCCAAGTAGCCTCCACGTGTCAGACCCCCGACGCGCCTTCCCGCCACCGCAGCCCCACCTGCCAGACACGAGTGAGGCCTTGAAGAGCCTGGTCGGGCAGGACCCGCCTCTGAGCTGGACCCCACACTCAGGGAGCGAGGAGCGCCCCCAAAGACCTGCCGACACCCCATCCTCAGATGGTGGAGCGCCAAGGGCCCGAGGCAACCCTGCTTCCTCTGGGCCCGGCGATGGTCAGGCTCTCCTGCGGCCCCTGCTCCTGGCGGCCCCGGACCACGCACCTCCACCTGCAAAACCGAGCGCTGGTTGCTGGGTCTGACGCTCATGGAACCCACTGACGGGCCAGGGGGGCAGGGCCTGGGTGCCTTGGGGGACCCTTCCAGGCTTTGTGGTTTCTCTTTAAGCCTTAGGAGCGGCCCCGAAGTCCTGCGGCCAGGATAGCTGGGTGCACGTAGGACCCCAGTCTGGTCCACTCCCTGGCCCCCTCCAACCTGCGGAAAGGGCTGAGTCAGACACCCCGACTCCTGGGCCGTCTGAAGATGCTGTCCTGGCCTGCGGGGGCCCAGGGAGGTTAAAGGGATTTGCTGTCCCTTAGCCCCATCCAGAGGCCCCTTCTCTGCTGTGGGTCCCCCTCCTTGGCACCCCAGGCTCTTTACCCCATGGTGCAGCGCAGGGTGGAAATCTGGTCGCCCCAGACAATGGAGGGGCCGCCCCGGCTGGAGGTGCAGGCGGGCAAGTGAGCTTGTGGTGCTCCTGGGCGTGGCCGTGGCCGGCCTTTCTCCCTGGCAAACACGGTGGTGCAGAGGTGGCCGTGGCCGACCTGCAGGTGGCCCTAGCAGGGGCCTGAGGTGCAGGCGGGGCCTTCTGCTGGGGGCGGAGCAGGGTCATCAACTGTCCCTTCCGCGGCAGCCGGGCCAGCAGACTGGAGGCTGGGCACCGGAGAGCCGGGACCGCGGGCCGGCAGCTGTAGGCGGGGGGACGAGAGCGCGCTGGAAGCAAGAGCTGGGCTGGCCCAGGACAGGACTTCCTAGGGCGGGAAGCCCCGAGTGGACAGAGCACAGCGATTGGAGTGTCCAGGGAGAAGAGGGGGCACCAGGGTGGGGGGACACTGGCTGAGGCAGGGCCGGGGCTCCCAGAAATCCAGAGCTGCATTCACCCTCACACTGTGCATTGTCTGACCGGTAACAGGTTTCAAAGTATACTCAATGTAAGCACTTTGGGCCCAGTGTACATTTACACACACACATACACAGGCACACACATTCACACAAACACACACACACAAACAGACAACACATGCACACACACGGACATGTGTGCACGCATATGTGCATATGCACAATACAGATACAACACACATGCATGGATGTGCACTGTGCACTTGAGCATGTACACATGTGCAGTGTGTATGTGCAGTGCACATACAAGTGCAATGTGCACACACACATACACATGCACAATACACATGTGTGCATACATACACACAGTCTTGCTTTCGCTGACATCTGCCTTCCTTCCCGACCCCCCCTCCCCACCAGCAGCAGGCTGGGGGGTTCCTGGGGCCCTCCTCACCCACCACCAGATCTCAGGGGGTCCCTTTCTGTGCTCAGGTGCACCCCATGCCCCCTGCCCTGGCCTCCAGAGCCTGGCAGCAAACTCCTGCTCACCCCAGGCCCCCACTGTCTCCTCTTAAGCACACCCAGTGGGAGCAGCACACCCGGTGGGAGCAGCCTGCCCTGCTGGCCTCTTAGCTCCTCTGTCCACACCTTGCACATTCTCTGTCCCAGCCCCTGCCCATTGCTGCACCCAGCACACCACTGCCTTTGCCGGGCCCCTGTGGAGGGGGAGGGTGGGGGCAGACAGAGGAAGGAAGGCCGAAGGGAAGATGAAGGATGTGCAGGGGGCCCCGCGGGCACCAGTGACGAGTGACCAGCCCAGCCCACAGCCCAGGGGTCCTGAAGTTCCCACCTCCCAGAGGCAGCAGCCCAGTGCCCAAGCAGAGGGACCGTCCCTCTGGAGGTGGTCCAGGTGGGCCAGGAGGTGGTGGGACTGCCAGGCTGGAGCGTCCGGAGGGAGCCTCTCTGGGCTCTGCATTTTGCAGCCCCTCATGGGTTGTCACCCAGCTCCCCTCACCAGCCTCCCTGCCCAGCCAGCGAGCAGACGCAGGGCAGGGGCAGAGACCCAGGCGAGCGGCCCCCACGGCGCCACGAGGGCCCCCGGGTGAGGTCACAGGGCGCCGGCCGGGCCTCCTGGACTCCAGGGCTGGTGGCGAAGGGGGAGGTGAGTCAGGGCCCGGGCGTGCAGGAGAGTCTGGTGCTGGGTGGGGTGGCCGAGGAGCCGGGCATTGCCCTCCTCTGTCATCACGGCGTGGGGCAGGGCGGCCGAGGAGCTGGCAGCGTGGCTCGCGGGCTCCGCCGGCTCGCTGGGGGCTGCTCAGCTGCACAGTGGCTTCCTGGGGACTGCGGTCGGTTGGGGGGGGGGTGTGCCGCGGTCCTGGGGGTTTCTCAGGTGTAAAGTATGGACAGGCCCATCCTGTAGCCCGCCAGGAATCCGCGGGCTGCAGGGCTGGCCAGCCCTTTGGCCCCACTGGGGACTCCCCTCCCTCCGGCAAGGGAGACGAGCAGGCCCAGCCTGGGCTCCGTGGGGCCCACAGGGAGAGAGGGGAGCATGCAGCTTCCCCAGCTCTGGAAGGAAAGTGCCTCTGCTCAGGCCTGTCCCAGTGGTCTCCTCCCTCTCCTCCATGTTTGCCCCAAACTCCCTGTGGGAAGACCCGCGCCACCGTGGGGGGCCCCGCCTTCTCCGGGCACCACCCTCATCCTTGAGCCCGGGGCACCCAGCAGGATGCGGGGTGTGGGCCTCAGCCCCAGGGAACAGGGGCGGGCAGAGCCGGCACTCCTGCCGAGCACAGGGTCCACCGCGTCCCCCTCACCTCGCCGCGCATGGCCTGCTCCCTGAGCCTGCTCTGCGGCACCTGGAGGGCTGCGGCCCAGTCTTAGGCGGGGGAGGCTGGTTCCCTGGTCCCTGAGGAGTTTCTCACTTCCCGGAGGGGCGGGACTGACTGCTCAGCAAGTAGTGCTTCCCGCTCCACCCCACGCCCGGCAGGCCTCGCCCTCCCAGCCACAGAGCCGCTCCCCTTCGCAGGGCTGAAGCGGCGGGCTTCCTGCAGGTGGGGGTGGTGGGAGGGGGAGGCGGCTGTCCAAGAACAAGCAAGATGAGGGTGGGCGGCACAGCGGGCTTGGCGGTGGAGGTGTCGACACCGGCCTCTCGCGCTGGGGAAAGCACTTTCTCTTTGCCGGAGGGCGTCCGGGCAGCACGGAGGGCGTCCAAGCAGCATGGAGGGTGCCAGTGCCGCCCGCACACTCGGCTGGGGTGGGAGCAGATGGGGCCCAGAGGGGGGTATCGGTTTCGACTCCCACAACCTCCCACCTCCCTGAGCACAGATACAGAGGTTCCAGTATCTTCTGGAGAAAACCGTGGGAAATGTTGGCCCATGACTTGGCTGGAGAGGACGTGGCCGAGAGCTCTGACGCCTGATGCGGTGACGTCTTGAGGCTGGACTCCAGAGGAGGTGCAAGGCAGGGCTTCTAGAAAACCTAACATTACGTCCCTCCCTGAGCCCCGAGGCTGTGCGGTCACTCCCCCCCCCCCGAGAACTTCAGGCTGACCGTCACCACGGCAGGCGTCTAAATGGGGCAGGTCACGGAAGGGGGGGCGTGCGTCCCCCCGCTGGAGTGGGCTGGGGTGCAGGTGTCACTTTCCTGGTTTTTCCTCCTCCGCACGAGGAGTTGTCTTTCCCAAGGGGTCTGCTCGAGGCTTGCAGACCCCGAAGGGGGAGCCCCTCAGCAGGAGGGGCTGCAGCCAGAGCCGGGAGGGGCTGATCCAGGGACCGGGCACCCAGCAGGGCTTGGGGCTGTCGCTGCCTGGGACACAGGTGGAGGGCACCGGCCAGCGCAGGGCTCCCCGCTGTGCGCCTGCCCCCGGCGCCTGGCACCCGACCGCAGCACGCCCCCAGGGGGCCCCCTGCCCCCTCCCTCCACTCCCCCCACGTCGAGGGTCTCAGGTGCCCACGCGTGCCCTCACAGTCACACTTCCGTGCCCGGCCTGCCCTCACAGACATGGCCAGGTGGCCCAGGCTGGCCGCATTCCTGGCTGCCCGCGCCTCTTCCTGGTGGCCTGGCCCGAAGCAGCGCTTGCTCACCACCCACACCGGCTGCGAGGGCCTTCGGGAAGGAGCCAGGCCCTGACTGTGGGCTGGACTCTGCTGCCATCTTCGCATCCGAGCGCTCGCGGGGACAGGTACACGGTGCGTGTCCTCGTCCTGGGAGCAGCCGTCTGCCCCCTGAGCGTCGCTTCGTGGCCACCTCCTGCCCGCCAACCCCGTGGCCCTGGCCCTCCTGCAGAAGCGCTGCGTGTGCCATGACCCGTGTCAGGCGGCTCAGGAAGCTCGTCCCGCCCGTAGAAGCTGTACCCCACGCGCCTGTCGCACCGTAGCCAACACCTTCAGGAGGCTTGGGGAACTCGCGTTCACGCTGGCTGGCGTCTGCAGCTGGAGAGCTGCACGAGGACCCCAGCCCAGGAGCTGTCTCCCCAGCCCCCTCTCTCTCCTCCAGCTCGCGCCTGACTAATGGGGGAGTCCACCAGTCTGGGGGGGCCAGGCATGACACGGGCCCAGACCCATCTGCTCACACGTGCCTGCCGGGCACAGGCCCCTCCCGCATGCTGCCCAGGGCCCCACAAACTCCAGGACGCCCCACAAACCACATAGATGCCCCACAAACTCCCAAGGCCCCATGAATTCCTCCAGGGCTCATGAACTCCCCCGAAGCCCCACAAACTCCCCCAGGGCCCCACTGGCCTGGTCTGTCACCTCCATGAGGACCGCCTTGCAACCTGCACAGGCTGAATGAGCATCTTAGTGGACAGCCCCCCGGGGCACTCGTGTAGCGGGGGCTCCCCTGGGACACTGTGGGCGCACTCCCGGGGTGCAGCGGGCACTCGTAGAGCGCTGTGGTCAGGCAGCTCAGCTCCTGGACAGGACAGGTGGTGGCAGCCTGGGTGGGGCAGTGGCGCCCCTGCAGCTCCCTGCGTGGTGTCCTGCAGGGCAGTCCTTGTAGGTTTTCTATTCAGGGTCACAGGCCTTTGAGCAGAAGCCCCTATCGGTTCTTCTGCGGAGGAAACGGCCTTCCGCGACCTCTGTCGTCCACTGGCTGGGCAATGACAGCCACGGAATAGGCCGCGGGAGGACAAGCTTCCTGACGTACGCGTGAACGTCCACACCCAGCCCCGCAGCTCCGTGCTCGCGGCCTCCCCACGGGCAGCCCAGAGCACGGCAGCCCCCGCGGCCCGGACAGCAGCGAGAGGGTGCCTATGGGCCGCAGCCTCCCTCCAGCCCTGCTCAGAAGGGGCACCCCTCCCTTCTGCCATGGCCGCTTCCTAGAGATGGGCTGAGGCCAGTCCCTGAGCAAGACCCGAAGGCCAGGAGGCGGTCCGGAGGCGTCTGGAGGCGCCCACCCCCACTGTCTCACGACCCACTGCCGGGCGGCCGGCGCGGGGCACCTGCTAAATTCTGCTGCTGCCCGTCTCTACATAAAGCCTTTTGTTGGAGCAGCACCCACGCCCGGGTGTTTGCGGCCGGCTGGGAGCGCCTCTCCCCACACCTGTTGTCTGCGTCCTTGCGGCAGAAACCCGGGCCAGAGAGCCCGGCTCGGCCAGCCCAGCGGCCTGCTGGTGGAGCGACACAAAACCTCTGTAGCCAGAGGGGGAGACCGGCCAGAGGTGCCAGGGTCTTGCAAAGGAGGCCTGGAGGCCCTACGCTGGGGTCGGCGGAAGGCTGACCTGCGGCTCTGTTCCCTGGGCTGACTCAGCTCCCCCTCCCTTCCCACTGCAAAACCCCTTCCCCAGCTTCACCTGGCACTGACCCCACACCCGTGTGACAAGCAGGCGCCAGACGTGAGGCAGCGAGGGGCGTGTGGAACATTCCGGGCTGCCCCTGCCTGTTCCCACGGCCGCCGGCAGGTGCGTCCAGCACCCGTTCTGAGGCCGCGACAACGGCAGGAGCGTGTCTGAAAGCTCTCCCTGGGTTTCATCTCTTGCCTTGACCGCATCTCTCCCTCCACCCTGGCCCCAGCCTGTTGGCGAGGCGGCTGCAATTCTTCTGGAAGAGACGCCTTTCCCTCGAGGCCCCGCCTGGAGCTGCAGCGGCCGGCTCAGCCCGTTGTGTCTTCCCTGGGCTGCAGCCCAAGTCTCCAGCAGGCGTGAGGCGTGCGGACAGACCTCACGCACGCGCACTCGGCCCGTCCGCGGGGGGCAGGAGACAGCTCCGGGTGGCCTTACATCAGTTTATGGACACGTCCCACCTTGGGTTTGCCCTCAGGCGCCGGCGTGGGCCCGCACCCTGCTGGGCGTGATGTGGGCTCTGGGAGGCAGCTGTGCTGCCGCTCGGCTCGCGTTCCTGCGAGTCCGGGCCTGCTGGAGGGCGTCACGTCCTCCCGGCTCTCTCGGCCGTTTCCCTCCACGCGGCAGCCCTGGGGCCTGTCCGCCTCCTCCCCGGAACCGCCATGCCCCGTGCCCCAACAGCAGGCCGAGGCCCGGTGTCCTCCCCGCTCTGTCTCCCGTCAAGCGCGCCCTCTGACCCGAACCCCGGGGGCTGTGCTGTGCTCCCGTCAGCGGCCCGCAGAGCCCTGCTCAGCCCAGGCTCCTGCATCCATCCCACCTCCACCCGACCGTCGCTGCGGCTTCCTCTCTGCTCAGACGTGAAGGCGTCCGTTGCAGACGCCTTGCTGGCCCGGCTTGTGTTCAGTTTCTTGGCTCTCTCGGGGTTCTTTCTCCTGCGTGTACTTCTTCCCGGGTTTCCTGGCTTGAAAACACCCCCAGTTACGTGAAGGGCGGTGCGACAGGAGCAGACCCTGCTTCTCGTGGGCACAGGCAGCGGGAGCCACCGCCTATGAGGGTGAGGCCCACCGCGCGACCGTGACGGCGGGTGACGCGGGAGCCCCAGCAGCCCGAGGGGCATGGGCCCGCTTGCCACGGGCACAGACGGGCGCGCGGTCAGCCCGGTTGGGGGTGCGGCCGGGGCGGCTGAGCTCTGGAGGCTGTGCAGACAGACTGACTGTCCGAGCGTTCACTTGGGCAGCTGGGAAGGGGAGAACCTAGTGTCCGGCCACGATCGCTAGGCCCTGGAAGGCGGAGGAGATGCTGACAGGAAGAGGGAAGACGCACACAGGGCGAGTTATGGTTGGGGCCAGATGTTCTGGGACGGCCCCACCTCCCTCTGGGGACACAGACCAGGCAGTGGCGCCCCAGACCAGCGATGACGACGAGGCGCCACCTGCAGAGGCAGTGACCACGTCTCCGGAGCAGGACGCCGGTGCGTGATGAACGCTGGGGGCGCCTCCTCTTGGTTTCTCAGTCTTGGCTTCCTCATTTGTGAGATGCAAATCGCTGTCTCAGCCTGACTGCGTCAAGCATGATTCAAGAGCCATGAATGGGTGTGAGCGGCCCGGCGTGGCGGTGTGTGCCACGCTGACGTCAGCCTGTGACCGCAGCGCCACCCCCGCCAGCCAGCCCTCGTGAGAACTGCAGTCCCTGACGGTTCCCTCTCACGGGGTCAGTGCAAAGTCCTCCAGTCCGTCACGGGCCTAGGGCAGTCAAAGGGGCGTGACAGCAAGGCGTGTCCCCATGCTCGGTCACCCGTCCGCGTTGGTGTCTCCCCGCCGCTAGCCCGGAGGGCCCCAGAGCCAGCGCGAGACAAGCGTCGCCCCTGGGTCCGGGTCCGAGAACAGGGCCCACGGTGCCCCTGCTGAGGTGAACTGGAGGAGCAGGTCTCGAGGTTGGCGGGAACCAGCTGTCATGCAGGGAGGTCACGTTACTGTCTGGGGCAGAGGTCACCGGCTGGAGAGGTCGGCGCTGGGCTGGAGACGCGACCTGACCAGCTGCCAGGAAGCAGGTGGACGAGCGGAGGACAGGGGTGGGGGCTCGGAAGCCGCACAGCTCTTCTGAGGGATCCGCTCATGACCGCACAGAGCGAGCTGATGGTGTGAGGCGGAAAAGGGTCAGAGACAGGCCAAGCTTCGATGACGAAAGGGGAGCAGTTCGGGACCTAATAGAGAAGCCCGGGGAGAGGGAGAGTGACGAGGTGTGTGATGGCAGGTGGCTGACGAGGCGCCCCGAGGTGAAGAGGAGCCTTGGGGAAGAGGAGTGTCCTCTAGAGCGAGAGCGGGAGGGGCAGGGACAGGCGAGACACGACAGCGTGAGGCTCAGGGCGTGGTGTGTTGCCCAGGAGACAGCTGGTCCCTGTCCCCTCTGCCCACAGGTCCTGTCCCCACTGGGCAACAGCTCATCTTTGCAGCTCCATGTGTGACATCTCGGCTTAAAATCACGGACTCTGGAGCTGTCTTGGGGGCACAAGGGGCTGAGCGCCGCACTGTGACGCTTCCGCAGCCGCTGCAGCCCAGTTCAATGCCTGGCCAGGGAGGGACCCCCAGGGCGCAGCAGACCTCTCCTGCCTCCCGCTGCCCCCTCAGCAGTGTGTTTCAGTGCATCTGCCTGTTCTGTTCCCCGCTCTGTCTCTGGTGACTCCTCCCCACACCTTGGGCTTGTACCCCAGCTCTTGTGAGCATAAATAAATAAATCTTAAAAAAAAAAAACAACAACAACAAAAGAAATCAACCCAGGCACTCTGGCCCACCCTGGTGCGTTCTCCTTGAGAAGCACGTCCTCAAGTCGTCTGCACCGCGGGGAGACAGGCGGCAGCACCGCAAAGCCGTGTCCAGCAGCCGACGGTCCTGTCCCCGCAGCCCCCTGGCGGGCCTGCGCTGCAAGGGCCCGGCCCTCAAGGCCGGCCTGGACACGATGCAGGTGTTCGTCCAGCGGCCGAGGACCGCTCCCTCCCTGCCGCACACAGCCCCGCTGTGGCCTCACTGCGTCCCGGGACCTGTCCTCCAGGGGCCGGCGCTCAGCTGTCTCATTCTAGTTCCAGCAGCACCGGCGAGCTTGCTGCTGCCCTGAAGGGCCGTCCGGGAGGGCAACTGGGGCCGCAGACTCGGGGCCCGAGGCGGCCGAGTGGCAGTCCGTGAGGGAGGCCTGGAGTCGGCCGGGCCTCCCTCCCCAGCACCGGCCAGTCTGCGCCAGACCCGAGCGGGTCCTGGTCGGTGACCTCATGTCTGGGAAATACGAAAACGCCAAGAAAACGTGCTGCTCACGGCGGCGTGACGCGTCAGCCCGCAGCCGGGGCCCGCGGGGACGACGCTCGGTCACTCGGTGCGGCCAAGCCGCCGCCCGCGTACAGGGGCTCGGGGACGCATCTCCTTCGACGCAGAGGGCAGAGCTCAGACACCCGCAGAAGACACGTGAGCTCCAAAACGCCGACGCGGGCAAGTGAGCCGCGGCCGGGCAGAGCCAGCCGCACGCAGGGCAGGGCACGCCCAGGCCCCGCGCTGCCCCAGAGGCCGGAGTGGCGCCGGGTGGCCTGGCCTCTCCTGTCCTGTGCTCGTGCTTTAAGGAGAGGCAGTCCAGCCACACGGCAGCAGTGATGCGGCCGGACATCCGGTCAGCTCACGCGCGTGAGGGGCGAGGCTCGGGGGGACAGGCAGGGCCCTGCAGGGGCGGCTGGCGGCTGCAGCCCACCTTGAAGGCCACTTGCTGCGTCTCAGCTCACTTGCAGGATGGGGAGGGACGGCACGGCCTGGGTTACTGGCTGGGGCAGCACGGCGCTGTCAGCGCGAGGGGGATAAAGGACCTCGATACTGGACGGCTCGGAGCGTGGGTGCTGGAGACCCACGAGGGACACCGAGACAGACTCCAGCGTCTTGGCGGGGGCTCAGCATGAGCATCGGGCTAAACAAGCGCACAGGAGCCGCCACAGAGCCTGCCAGCGCTCAGGATGTCGCGTTCCCAGCCCGGCCCCACGTCCCCTCAGGTGAGAGGTGGCCCAAGGCCCCAGGGCCGGCCCCACAGAAGCTGGGGCCGGCGGACCAGCCTGGCGGAGCTGGGACCATGCTGGTTTTCTGGGGGTGGGAGCAAGAAGAGCACAACCGAGCCGCAGAGACAACAACGCCAGCCTGTGAACGGCACCGTGCCCTCCCCGTGCCACTGAACCTCTGGCCAGGGCCACAGAGTGCTGCAGGCTGGCGGCCTGGGCAGGCCACGCCAACTCGAGGCCTCAGTTTCCTCTCCTGCAAACCCGGGACACTGCCTGCCTTTGTCTGCGTAACTGACATAACGGGGCCAGCACCGAGCTGAGGCCGAGGAGAAGGGGCCGCACGTCCGCTGTGCCGGAGTAAAGCAGCTCGAAATCCATCGTCATACCTGCACCTGAGCTGCCCTGCGTGCTGCCCGCCCCTTTGGCTGCTCTCCCCGGGCCGGAGCGGGGAGCGCCGGGACTACCATCAGCCTCATGTTCCCCTATACCCCGCTGGCGGGGAAGCTGGTCCCGCCGTCACTGAAGATGGAGAGGGCATTCCTGACACTGAAAGGGTCTAAGAAGCAAAGCAGCCACATGGTCCCCTGGGTAGGGAACGGACGCTCCGTGTCCCTCCTCCTGCTAAGTTTTTGCCAACAACACGCCTTACTTTAAAACATTTTTAAAGTCCAGGTGTGCTCCTCAAAGTTTGTTGCGTGGGTGGGAGGCGACCACCTCGAAGGCCCACCCAGCACGCGAGGACACGTGGCCCTGCCCAAGAAGGCGCAGGAGGCAGCAATGCCGCCGAGACGCACCTGCTGGCCGAGGAGGGGCACGTGGGCCGAGGCTCCTGCCGAGAAGGTTGTGGCCCCAGGCCCGGGGCTCCCCGGATGGGCGTTGCTTCCTCTCCACGGCGCCCGCCCTGCTCCGTCCTCCATCGCTCGCCAGCCAAGCGGCTCCAGCTCTCACCCCGTCCTACCCATGGCGCCTCCTGCTGCCCGCCCATCCGGAGGGTCTCTGCTTCAACCCCACATCTGGAAGTCAGAGCAAAGTGAGACTTCAAGACGGTGGTGTGTTGCCAACCAGCTTCCTAGGCCTGCCAGGTGCTCCCACCGCCCAGCGGGAGCGACTGCCCTGCGTTCCCACGGCCCGTGCTTGGCCGCGGCCTGTCCACCCTCTGCACGCCCCAGGGAGGACGGAGTAGAGCTCAAGGAGCCCTGGGTAGACGCCCCGGGCCCCAGCAGGTGCACTCCAGCCCCACAAACGGCCTGGACAAGGGCAGCCGGCCTGAACACCACCACGCACCGCTGGACAGGAAGAAGAGCCGCTGGACCTGCAGACGCGAGCCGGGCCCCGCGAGGCCAGCTGACCCCAGCCGCTTGCCCCTGAGTGAGCAGAGGCTGCTGCTCAGCTGTGACTGCGGCGAGCCTGACCGCGTCCAAGCCCAGGACACCGTCCGCGCCGCCTTCTCGGGTGGAGAAAAACAGTCATCCCACGGACCGAAGTGTGAGGCGTCCCGCCCAGTTAGGGCGCCCGCTCTGGGCAGTGGCAGGGGCCGGGCCCACGTCCCCTCCCTCCTTGCCCCTCAAAGCCCACCTGCTTCCCCTGTTTCAGGTGCGCCTGTGTGGGCCCAGGTGGAGCAGCTCAGCGGCACTGGGGCCCTGGATATGGCCCAGGGGACTGATGCAGCTCCGGGGGCTCGGGCTCCCCAGGCCCTGGGGAAGGGAGAGGCTCTCACCGCCCAGCCATCTGGTGTGCAGACACCCCCTGCAGCCACGGCCCGGCCCGCTGCTAGAGGCACAGGGCTCCCCACCCAGGCGCGCAGCAGGCCGAGCCAGGTGGGGTGCGCTGGGCGCCTGCAGGCCTGGGACAGCCGGGCCCTGGCGGGTTTGCCTCACCCCTGAGGTTCGTGACCAGCAGGGCGAGTGGGTGTGAGCTGTGTGGCAAGAGCTGTGGAGCATCGCGCTACGTTGGAGTCATCACTGTGACATTGCAAGAATTGCAGCCGCTCCGTCCCGTCACCGCAGGCTCAGCCCAGCCTTATAAAGGGAGCGGGCCCGTCTCCGGCAGTCCTGCCGGTGCCGCCATGAGGATCCATCACCTGCTGTTGGCCCTGCTCTGCTTGTTCGTCATGCCCGTCCCAGGTAAGGCCGGGGGCGGCTGCTGTGGCGCGGCGCTCGGTGTCAGCCCCGCTGTTTCTTAGAGAGCTCAGGGAGGAGAAGGGTGTCGCGTGGGGCCCACGTCTTCTTGCCCTGACAAGTCACCAGCGCCTGGAGCAGGCTGTTGCCCTGCTGAAAAGGCAGCGTCACGTGATACTGCAGCACGGCCAGCGGGACAGGCGTCCACCGTGCTGCAGTGGGGAAGGCAGGGGCTCTGGATGGTGGGGGAGGCTCAGGGAACCCCGGGTCACCCCATTTCCTGCCTCTGCGGGTCAGCGGCAGAAACCCGCTGATTGGCCCCTAGTCCTTCATTCCTGGTTCTACAGAAGAAGGAAAATGGGTCCAAGAAAGGCAACGGGCAGCTTCTGGGCCCCAGGGCCCCGTCAGCCGGCAGGAGAGCTCCCAGCCGTGTTCTCATTGCAGGCGACGGCGGCCTCGTGAACACACTGCAGAGGTACTACTGCCGCGTGCGGGGCGGCCGGTGCGCCGTGCTCAGCTGCCTGCCCCGGGAGGAGCAGATCGGCCGCTGCTCCACCGCCGGCCGCAAGTGCTGCCGGAAGAGGAAGTGAGGGCCCAGGCTCGGCGTGGCGACGGAGGCGTGATGGGAAAAGCCAATGAAATATTTTTTCAGAAAAAATTCAAGTCTGTTGTGTTATTTTAAGAGCATGATGCTGGGGGCTCCGACCAGGCAGGCTGGGGGGTCCGGGATGCACCTTCGAGTCACACACGGCAGCTCCCGCGGCTTCTGCAGGAGCACACCCCGACCTCCCCCGGGGGTCAGATCGGTGCCTCCTCGGCACCCCGGGAAGCTGGGCTCCCCGCTCGCTGCTCCTGTGCCTGGGAGCTTCCAGCTCTCCCCAGCCCAGCGTCCCCACCTCCTCTAGGGCTTGATGGGACCCGTCGGGTCACCCCAAGTCCTTCTGAGAACTTTATACCTCAGAGGTGCGAGGAGACTGGCTTTTCCTCTCTAGCAGTGCCTCTGCCTCTCGGACCGGCCTGACGTACTGGCCCTCCCAGCTTCGTCTCAGAGCTCGGGCAGAGCCTCCGGGCAGCCAGCTCTCCCGCCTTCCTGAGAACACGCTGGGCCTGCACAGCTGTGCCCGTCCGGCTCCCTGCCGCAACTGCGTCCACAGAGGCATGCGTGGCGCTCGCTCCCCACTCCCAGCTCCACGCCCGGGCACGTGGTTTCAAGGGCACAGCCTCGCGTGGCCATTTCTGGGCTACCAGTGATGTGCCGGGAGCCCCAGGCCCACAGTGCCCGCTGCGGGGAGGAGTAGCCGGGGCTCGGTCTTGCCGTGGAAACTGGGCTCGCCCGATGCTGACGTGGGGGGACTCCCAGCGTGGGGGGCACAGTCTCTGGTGCCAGCCCCAGCGAATGAGCAAGGACAACCATGGAGGAAAGAGCAGCCAGCCCAAGTCCGTGCTGATGTGTTTTTAAGAGAAGTGAAGCAAAGAGGAGGAAGGCCGAGGGCTGATGTTCAGTCCTCAGGGCCTGGCCTCACACGTCCCTCCTATGTGTGTTGGGCAGGGGGGACACGGCCGGGGAGGCGCTGCGGGTGGGTCGGGCCGACCGCTCTCCCAAGCTGATGAGACCGTGAACCCTCACACGTGGGAAGCAAGAACCCAACGTGAGGTCCGGAGTAACAGAGCAAGACACGTCATCGCTAAGTTACCGTGAGCCAGTGGTAAGGAGAAGGCCGCAAACGCTAATGCAGAGGAACAAGGAGGGGGGTCACGGGGGCTCCTCGCCGGCACCTCTGGGAGTCGGAATAAAACGGGCGATGCCTGTGAACGGGAAAAGAAAGTCTTGGCCTTGGAACACAGCAGCAGAAAATGCTTCAGAAACGAAAGCAAAATGGAATCTGGGTGACAGGGACATGGCAATGTGGCTCCATCAGTGACGGCGGATGTGCCGTCTGGTGGGGTGTTGACAAAGGGGCTGTGTACATGGGGAGGGCAGCGAGTATGTGAGGGGGTCCCCAGGGAAAGGGGAGGGTCCAGAAACCCTGCCCCACCCAAGGAAGTAGGGAGCTGAGCCTACTTCCAGCTTTCTGGGTGGGAGGGAGGAAGATGGGAGAAAGGAGACCCGGAGGAGGCATGTGAAGTGGAGACAGATGCAGAGCCACAGAGAGCACGCGGGTTTGGGGTTCCTGGGGTGCCCTTCCCTGCCCAGTAACAAGCGGATATGGGCATCTCTGCCCATTCTCAATGTCTGTTATCAAGCTAAAACAACAAAGTTTAATTTAAAAAACAGGTAAAAACACTTTAAACAACAACACGAGCCTGAAGAAAAAAAATCCTCACCAGCAAACTTGGAACACAATACCAAAAAGTGACAGAATTTCCTCAGGCAGGAGGGAAGGGAGGAGGGGGGAGCCAGCCTGAGAGGGGGCGGGAAGGGCCAGGGGCCCAGAAGGCGTCCCTTGAGGGAGAGACTGGGGGGGGGGGGGCCAGTGNGGGCCCAGAAGGCGTCCCTTGAGGGAGAGACTGGGGGGGGGGGGTCCAGTGAGAAGACCCTGAGCCCACTGAGACGTCAGGGACACGAGAGAGAGAGAAATTAAAAACAAAAGGCTGGGAAAGGCAGCCGTGGCAGCACGATTCCAAGAAAGCAGAGTGTGCTGGGCACGCTGGGGACGGCGCCGGCCACAGTGGGTCTGGCCAGAGGTGCCAGGAAGAGGTGGCTCCCTGGAGACAAAGGCAAAGGGACGAGTTCACCAAAACGCGGATCAGAAAGCACCTGATCCCGAGGCTTTCAGGGAAAACTGAAAACAGTGAAAGGAGAAGCCAGGTAATCGCTGTAATTGGCTATTTCAACACTTCTCTCCATGGGGTGAAAAGGAAAAGCAGTCAAAACATCAGTAAAGAAGCAAGACAGGACAGCCGTGTGTGACCTACTTGGCATTTCTAGGGCACCGTGCATGATAGCATCGGCCACGTCACACGCTTACTCAATGAGGCGCATGCCAGCCGCAAAGCTCGTCTCAGGGAAGCACGGCCACTGAGCTCACGCCGAGCTGCTGCACAGACACGCCGCGTCTTTCCTCCGGGGAATTTACAGAGACACCGGCAACCGAGAGATCTGGGAAAACACCCAGATGTGGGGCGGTCAGTCAACACTGCTGAGTAAAAGGAGAAACCCATCACAAATCAGAAAATACTTTATTAAAATGAAAGGAACAGAGCAAAGCGCAGGGGCCGTGGCTAAGCGGTGCCCAGAGGCAGCTCGCAGAGCGAGAGCTCTGGTGGGCAACGCGAGGAAAGCGCCATCAAGAAGCTAAGAAAAAGGGAGGCAGTGAGATGAAGGAGGTGCGTGGAAATGAAGTGGACAGTGGGGAGATTAGAAGCCAGAAAGCTGGTTGTTTGAGGATGTGCGAAACGGCAAGAGCGGTCAGCAGGCTGATGGGCAGGGAGGACGCAGGGGAGAGTGGGGGACGGGGAGGGAGGGAAGGGAGGAGGAAGGAGCGGAGGGGTGGAGAGGGCTGGGAAAAGGAAGGGGAAGGGGAGAGGAGGAAGAAGGAAACAAATGAGGGGAGGAGGAAGGGGAAGGGAGGGGTGGGGAGGGCGAGGGGAGGAGCAGAGAGGATGAGGAGGAGAAGGCAGGGGTGGGGGAGAAGCCTCAGGTAAGACCCGCCCTTCAGGAAGGAAGCCGAGACCAGTTCTGCCTCTTACCTGGTGCAGGTGGGGCTGCCACCTGCCGGGAAGTGGCAGCCTCATCGCTGACCTCCTGCGAGGTCAGCCGGGGCTCATTCTCCACTGTAAGCTTCGGGCGCACTAGCAAAAGCAGCGGCAGGTTCTGTCATCACTGCAGAGTTCCAGGGCGATCTGCACATCTTCTCTGGAAAACACCGCCAGGCCCTTCGCCTCGTGCGAGGCCGGTCGTCTGTAGCTCTGCTGTCGAGTGGCGTGGGCTCCTTGTACGTCTGGGCACTGACCCGCACCAGGTGTGTGGCTCAGACGTCTCCCCGGTCAGCAGGCTTTCCCCTCACGCGTTTCCTCGCTGTGCGTGGCCAGCAGCTCTGAAAGGCGGTGAACGTCCTTCCCAGGGAGTGTAAAGTGAAGCCATGAGCAACCTCACGCCGCCAGGACGGCCGCGTGTGCAGGAGTGCGGCGCGGAGCCTGGGGGAGCCTGGGGAGCAGCCGGGGCCCCAGCACCCCTCAGGCCCTGCCATGTGGTGTGGGGTGAGCCGAGCCTGGTGCTGGCGCGGGTGCCAGGCGACTGGGCCGCCGTCCCGAGGAGCTGGAGCCCAGGCCACCGGGGCGGGGCAGCCGACCTCCGGGCAGCTCCCCGTGTGCTGTCCTGGCCGTCGGATGCAGTGAGCCCGGACGGCTCGGGAGTCCACGCAGCAGCCCCGGAGAGGCGAGGCTCAGGTGCGGCCTGCTGCCTCCTGAAACCTGGGCGCACGCCTTCCCCTCCCTCCCCTTCTTCTCTGAGGAGGAGAAACCAGCCCTGGTGCCTCATTTTCTGCCCCTCTGGGATAAACTTAAGTGGGAAGCCTGGAGGCAGGGTCCCCAGGGGGAGGGCCCCCAGGGGAGGGCCCGCAGGGAGGAGGAGGGCCCAGGGCCGGGAACCAGCCCTGGGGGCCTGGCAGTGGGCTGGGCAGAGCAGAGCAGACCAGGGGGCAGGGTCAGCACAAGGAGGGTCGGGGAGAAAACACTTTGCTCTGCCTCTCTTGACTGGACCCCGACAAGAGGCGGACAAACAACAGACAAACACGATGGACACGAGAGGCCACAGGGTTTGTTAATGCGCCGCTCGCGCGAGGCGGGCCTCAGGAGCGGGTGACTTAGGACTCGGGCTGGTGCGGCGGCCTGAGGACAACACGTTCTAGAAAGCCCAGGACAGAGACGGGAGGTTCAGGCTGTCCTCAGCAGTGAGCTGCGGGAAGCGACACGGACGGAGGGAGGCTTCTCACGGGGGCTCCCGCCGGGCTCAGCGCTGACGGCACCGAGGGTTCCCCGTGACGGAGGGCGCGTCTGCGTTTAGGCCTGAGAGCAGACTTTTACGGCACCTGCTGCCTTTCGATTGTCTTCAGCTCCACATGACCCTCGTCCAGGCGGTGGACGTGGGGACAGGTTCTGATGTCCTCCAGGCCCGGAGGGACGCAGGGTACTGGCAGGGCCCTGGAGGAGGCAGCGGCAGCAGAGGTGGGTGCCAGCGTCAGGGAGCATCTCTGGCCCGGTCAGCCGCTGGTCCGCGCACACACAGCCCCTCACTGTCCCCAAACCTCTACGGAATCTTGTCCGGGTCGGGTCGTGGCCTGGACCGGGCAGCCGCAGGGGGAGGAAGCTGCTGCAGAGAGCAGGGGTCGTGGGGTCTGGGTTCACAGCATTTCCACAAACAGAGGGAGAGAATGTGTGCAAAGTGTGAGCCAAGTTCTGGACGCAAGGGAGCCTCAGTGAGATGCAGCTGTTATGCTGTCATGTTACCATGCTGTGGTGGTATTTGGTCAGATAAGGGAGCAAAAGCTTCATGAGTCATTTAAAATCATTAAACCTCTTTCCTCACCCAGTGTGCGGAGAGAACAACCCCCCCCCCCCTTACTGTTACGACACGTGCAGAGAGACAAGGAAAAAGAAAATATTCTAACAACCACAAGCAATTCTTCTCTTCATACCGAGTCTGTTCTGCTGCCTCTATCAGATCTGACCCTAAATAAAGAAGATCCCGCTGGGAAGGGTGGGCGTCCTCGTCACAGGCCGCTGCTGCCCGAGGGACACACCTGCGGAGAGAAGGCCGAGCAGGAGACGTCCTGTTCCCAAGAGGCGAGTCCGAGCCCGGAAGGAGTGGGCGCGCCGCCCCGTGACTCACAGCGCCCTGGTCCCTCTTCCCGCAGCTCAGGCTGGCCCCGCCCTCCCCAGGCGGTGGAGCTGGTCTGCGGGCTTTGGGAGGCCGTCACTCTCTCTGGGCGTCACCACGGCCATCGTCCCCGCCGTCCGGCACCCGCTCCCGACGGCACGAGTTCAAACGTGCCCTCCGAGCCGGCCCCCCGAGCCCAGGGCCCGACCACCAGGGTGATGGAGGAAGCGACGCCAAGGAGCTTCCGACGTCGCAACTTGAGCTGATCTCGCTGGGTCCAGATCTTGGCAGGGAAGAGAAGTGGCGGGCCCAGGAGAAGGGAAACAGCCCCACAGAGCTGGGGGGAGCAGGGGGTGTACGAAGCAAGGCCCCACTCCCCCGAGCTCCAGCGCGGAGCAGCCCCTCGCTCGTGCCGGCCACCGGGTGGTGACGGATCCCCCGGGGCGTCCCTCCTACCCCCACGCGCCGAGTGACAAGCCTCTCCTCCCCCTGACCGCGTGGCCTGTACTCACGCTCTCGGCCTCACAGCTCCTCCGTCTTCCACCCTTTACACTCCTCAGCTCATGTGACTTTCGCTTTACTGACCTGAGTCCAGCGAGCCGGGTTCTGTCCGCGAGCTCCGTAGCACCTTCTCTGCTGCGGCTTTGATTTCAATTGTTTTCTTAACTCCAGGCTTTATCCTATAAAGCCCGCGAAGCCCGTTGTCCTCACACTACCAAGTGTCACCTTCTGAGCGCCGTGCTCCTGGCTCCCGTGGCAGGGAGGGGGCGGCGTCTCCACGTGAGCCTCCGGCTCCACCAGGTGCGCCTTCCAACGAGTCCCGGGTCTCATTCTCCCGCCTCCTCCTGGACTCCCCCCCGCCCTCCCCCTTGTCCTCCTCCCCACACCTCTTCCTTGGCTCTAAACCACCGGTTGGCTTTGACTTCTTGTCCCGCTGGAAGCAGAGTCTGCGCGACCCGGCCCCTCTCACCCTTCTCAGCAGAGGGGTCTGGATGCCGCTCCGTCTGGCAGGCCCCGTCCTGCACCAAAGGGAGGCTGGCCGCAGGAGGTCATAATAGCCCTGTGAGGCCTCTCTCAGCCCTGCCTCTGCCGCTCTGACCCCAATTGTGTGGTCACGGGGCTCTCACACCCCCGCTGGGCAGAGCGGGCGGCGTCCGCAGGGTGAGCACCAGCCGCAGGTGGGTTCCCAGTAGAGCCCCAAGCCGAGGCAGAGTGGCGTGCTGCGTGCCGGGCGTGTGCGAGCGAGGAGAGGGGCACGCGGGCACAAGCGTCGGGTGGACGCTGCCTCCTCCTTCACCCTCACCCCCATGACGTTCCGTGCGGGGAGGGGGAGCAGACCCTCACAGCCGCGGCGTAAACCGTGGGACTTCTTTCAACAGATCACTGCACGCGCTTACTCCGAACTTAGGTCGGCGCCACTAAGCTAAAACAAGCGTGTACTTGATGACAGGCTCAGGTGACGGTCGAGTCAAGGACAAAATCACTGTACTGTTGCTTCTGGACAGAGGCACAACGTGAGACGGCTGCTTTGCTGCCATGAGAGGGCGGTGGCAGTGAAGGCTGGATACAGGCGGTCTGGGGCGGGTCTCGGACAGTCCCCACCCCACCCCACGCGCATTCTTCCACCCAGCAGGTTATGTCATTCTCTTTTCGGCAGAAAGACCACAAGATCAGTAAAGGTTCTGACCGTGAACAGACAAGGTTCAAATCCAGGCTCAGTCGCCAGTGGTACAATCTGCACTGACTTGTTTAAAGAAAGAAAAAATCTATTTCCGTGGTAGTTGCATCACCTAGAGGTCATTTTGAAGATCTCCGGCTCGCGATGTCCCTTGGAAGACTGCAAGCCTCCCGCTGGAGTCCAGCCTAAGGGTGGCTCCGGGCCGTGTGAGCGGTTCGGCTGACGCTCTCTAACCCGCCTTCCCGCTCTCGCAGGTCCTGCCCTGCGGTCTCCCCACAAGCCCAGAGCTCGCTCCCCGCCATGCGGCTACGGTTCCTCCTCTTGCTCCTCCTCACGTGGCTGACCCCGCTGGTATCAGGTGAGCTGTGGGCGCCCCTGTAGTGTGCCGTGGGGTGCAGGCCGAGGTGGGGGAGGCCGGGGACACGATGGGTGGACCCGAACCATGCCGTCACTGAAGCGGAAGCAGCACGCTGACCCCCCCTTAACAAGCAACAAGACGCTTCCAGGCGTTTAAAAAGGTTCCTCAAGGTTGCCCTGAACTAGCGGGTAGCAGGCTCCCGCCGGTCATGGTGGGTGCTGGCAGCCGGTGAAGTCCGGGTGCCCACGCCTCCCCATGTACCGAGTCCACGCCGCTGCGCGGCCCCCACTCGGGCGAGGCGGAGAAACGGGGCAGGTTGTACACAGTGAAGCCTGCACTGGCGCTCAGGGGGGCTCGAGCCCAAAGACCTGGCTGTTCCTGAACATTCAGCAACCCTGAAAACGACTGCATGTGGGTCTCTCGGCGAAACCGCGCTAGCTCCGGTGAGCCCCATGTGGTTCTCACGATGCCCGGCACAGAAGGCCCTTTGTGCCGGGAGGGCGCCCTGCACGTCACCGGCAGCCCTGGGCAGGTGGTGCAGCGGTGAGGACCTCCAGGTAGCGTCTCCCAATGGCGAAGGTGCTGGTGGTGCCGCTGACAGGTGGGGCGCGGGCGCAGGGAGCAGCCCCACCCCTGGGCAACCAGGCGGCCCTGCCTGCACCTTGCCGGGGCCTCAAGTTGGCACAACTAGCCCTGAAGACACGTGGCTCCTGCTCCGAACTCCTAACCAAGGCGTGTCACGACCCCGCGTCCCCAAGGCCCAGTCGTGCTCTGTGTCAGGAAACAGAGACCGGCCGTCTGGAGGCTGCCTGACCTGACACACGGAGAGACCAGAGGGCTGGGCCGGCAAGCCGGCGGGTGGCAGGAGCCCCCATCTGCACAGCAGGCTCGGGCGACGTGAGTTAGAAACGTACGTGAGACACTGGCATGCTCGTTCCTAGTTAGCTCGCGAGTGTGCGCACGCGTGGGTCACACGCTCAGTTAAGTTACAGGTGTGATCCTGTAACTCCTCAGGAGCAGCCAGGAAAGCTGTGGCTCCCGGAGAGCTGGGTGGGCGAGGACCGGGCCAGCCCAGCCCAGCGGAGCGAGCACCTCACCCCAGAGCCTCCTCAAGCCACAGACGCTGGGCGCGCCTCGCAGGCACTGTCTCCTCCTGCTGGCCGCTGCCTCACCCGCTGCCGGCACAGCAAGCTGCTCGCTGCTCCCTGAAGGGCTGCAGGCGGAGCTCTCCGCCTCCCCTCACCGCCTCTCGGCTGAGCCCAGGTGTGCAGTGGGCCCGGCCCGCGGCCTGCCACGGCTGTGGCCTTGAAAATACCCCGTTTAGGAACAGTCCTCGATGCTGGGAGCGGGGAACCCGGCTTTGAGGCTGCAGCAGGCTCTGTGGCGACATCCCCGTGCCTGTGAGAGGCGCCCCTGACAGTAGGGCACTCCGGGTGTTGTTCAAGAGGAGAGTCTCTGCTCGTCGGCTTCCCATGTGAAACAGAAGGAGAGGGCGGTGCAGGCAGCAAGGGCAGGCAACCATGCGCACTCCGCGGCCCAGCTGCTGTCGTGGAGCACGAATGTGAACGAGCAAGCGGCTGTCTGTCCACAGCACTGTCTGGACAGAGATTCTGAATTTCCTGCTTGTCATGTATGTACAAGTAATTTCCTTCTTGTGAATCTTTTACAACCACTCCAAAAAAGGTAGAGCCATGAGAGGTGCAGGTCCTGTCAAATCTGGGGGAGCCCGTGTGGTTCCCACGGACTGGGCTGTGCCAGGCCTGTTCCACGAGGTGCATCCCAGGAGCTCAGGAGGTGCATCCCGGGAGCTCAGGAGGTGCATCCCGGGAGCTCAGGAGGTGCATCCCGGGAGCTCAGGAGGTGCACCCTGGGAACTCGAGGAGGTGCATCCCGGGAGCTCAAAGAGGTGCATCCCGGGAGCTCGAGGAGGCGCACCCTGGGAGCTATGAGTAACCTGCCTTTACAGCTCTGTTTTCCCTCCCCTTCCTTCACAGGGTATGCAAAGAGGACGAGAAGCCGCGAATGTGAAAACATGGGAGGTGCCTGCAAGCACCAGAAAACCCACGGGTGCTCCATCCTGCCTGCGGAGTGCAGGGGCCGCAGGAAGCACTGCTGCAGGCTCTGAGTGTCTGCAATAAAAGCGCTGCAGCGGTGGGGCCTCTGGGCTCTCTGAGGGCGGCCTGGGTGGTGGGTGGTGGGTGCCGGCTTGGCCACGGGGGGATCGCGGCACTTGCTCAGTCGCGGGCTGAGGAGCTGACCCCAGACCAGCCTCTCCCTTCTGGGCTCAGCTCAGCGCCTGCAGCTGCTGCCGCAGACGCTCTCCCAGGCGCCCCAGCCCGTGGGCACGTCTGGGACCTGTGGGCTGAGGCTGAGAGCGCTGAGCCTGGGGCTGGCCACGGGGAAAGTGGGGGCTGTGCTCATTGTCACTCCCTGTCACGACTCCCGAGGGCCCAGGAGTGGCTCCCGGCTGACCGCTGAGACTTAGGGCCGGAAGGGTGGTGACTGCGGTGGCCACTCAGGCGTGAGCCGGGAGAACCGCATTCACGCCCAGAGGCCAATGCTGCATCAAGGGCGACCACGGCTCCAGCAGGCGCTGCTTTCTCGTCCCCAGAGGCACTTTCCCTTGGAACCGGTCTCGAGAACCAAAGGCCCATTCTGGTGGCGGTAAGATGAGCTGACTCGACTGGGAAATGCTTCACCGTCCTGGGAGCTGCCCGTTTTGCAAGTCAGGACACAATTTCCTCCTCTTCTTTGCTCTTAGGGTTTTATTTTCCCCACAAATTGAGCTCATATGCGGCTGCTGGGGAGTCAGAAAGTGGGGGCTACTTTGAGTGAATGTTTGGCAGTTTCTCGTCTGTTGAAGCCTGTTTCCCACAGAACTTCTCCAGGGCCCTCCTGGCACTTACCCTCGAGAGGTGAGGAAGTATGTTCACATGAAAAACTGTACAGAAGTGTTTGCACAGCTTTAGAATTGCCCGATCTGGTGAACAACACAGGTGTTCAGCCAGTGGCCCCACGTGGCCTCACCTGTAATGAGTTACAGCGATAAGAAGGAACTGGCTGTTAACTCACAATAGCACGGGCAGAGCGCAAAGGCCTCTCTGAGTTCAAGAGGCAGGTGCAGTCTGATGCCATCTAGATGACGCTCTGTAAAGCAAGCCGTGGAGAGAAGCCGGGTCGGGGCCCCAGGCGCGTCAGGGAAGTTTGTCCAGGCGCAAACTGCGGGCAAGCGCCTTGGAGCTCTGGGCACAGAGTTCGGATCTTACTGTCTGCATACTCTAAAGACAACTCATCATGGGCAGGAAAATAGGAGGCCGATTATGACAGGCGAATCTGATATCACCAGTTAGTCAGAGGACGCCCCACTGGTGGCGGGGATGTGTGAGGACCTCAGAGCGGTCAGCAGCCCTCGACCCGCGGCCCCAGGGCAAGAGCCCAGACGGCACTGCCGTTGCAGCTGCTTCTCAGCGTGTCGGGCTAACAGGTCTAAGGCGGCTTTGTCCCCAGCGCCCAGCAAACGAGAACGCGGACTGTGAACGATGGGACCTGGTTCCCTCACCGGCAGTGCGAAAAGTCACAAGCAAAGGGCAGGGACTAGCAAGAACGCTGTGGTTGTGCGTCTAAGCGCGTGAACACCCAGACGCAGCCGACGAGGAAAATGGGGGGCCAGGTGCACGCGGCAGTTCAGTGCTGGCTTCTGGGTGCCGCTGTTCGGTGAGGAGCCAGAGGGCCTGAGCCACTCACCGACTCCGGCCCAAGGCAGGGGAGACCCAGTGCGACCGCCCTGCAGTCGGGAGGTCACGGAGCCAGAGCGAACCGGAGGGAATCTAAAAGAACTCCCAGCTGAGGTTAGAACGGCTTGGTCCAAAAAAAGTACTGGGTTACAGCCCAAAGGCTAGAATAAACCCATAGCGATGCGAGTAAGGCCGTAAACGGAGAAGGGACTGCTTCATTACAGAGCAACTGCAGTCACGTGGAAACGACAAGGAACATCGCACGGGGCGTTGCAAGCTGGAGTCCGCCACTAGCAGGGAAATGTGAGCGGAAGAAGGATATTTCTTGATCTCCAAATTTCCAAATTTTTTAGTAATGTCAAAGAGAAGCAACAGCTGTGCAAAGGAGCGTCCGAGAGACGCCATCCTAGCCAGACAGCACCAGCTGAGTCCCGGGCCTTCGAAATCACTGTCTCTTTTAGCCTCGCCTTTGAACTCTAGCCCAGGAATCCCTTTTCTGGAAACCTCCATCATCAGTGAGTCTCATGCAGCTGGTACCTTCCTCTTCCTCGCGCCCCACCTCCAGCCACCAAACCCTCTGCCTCCACTTTCCTGGCATCTCGAAAACCTCTCGCCTCACTCCCTTTACGGCACAGTGATGCACAGCTCCGTGATTGCTCAGTATCCCGACCGCCACCCAGAACTCCTCAGTGTTGCCCTGCAGCTCCCCAGATAGACGCCCCAGAGTCTCGAGTCCTCTATCCATTGGCCAGACGCCCTTTCGCTTCATCTCTGCCGCGGCTGGCTCTCAGACGCCCAGCGCAGCCGTGGATGTGCTCCGTGCGGCGTCTGGTCTCCCCCACACGGGGACACACAGCCGTGGGGGCTGCTGCCTTGACCGCTTGGAGCCCGCTTGGAGTCCTGACAGGGAATGATGCCGACCCCCCAACACTTGCACATGAGTCACAGAAACAGCACATTTCGTTGTCTCCACAAGCTGTGGAAAGAACAAGAAGTGCTTGTTTGGGGGAGAAAGGCTCCCTGTGCAGAAGAGGAAGTCATCAGTCGGGCCAGGAATCCCCAGCTGTTGCAGGAATCCCCAGCATCTCCCAAAGGCACGGCCTCCTCCCGCCCTGCCCCTCCCGCCCGCTGCTCAACGGCCAGGGCAGGTCTTCAAGGCTCTCCCAGGCTCCAAGCTACGGTGTGGGGGTGGGAGAAGACCGGACACTTGTTGTGCAGCGCCCCTGGGCCTAGGAGTGCTCCCTGGAGAGCTGCCAGGATGGAGCCGTAGCTGACGTCCTCTAGAGCGGTCTGCTTGCGTGTCCCCGCAAGGGAGCCATGAGAGGATGAGGCCGCCAGCCCTGGCCAGGAGGAGGCCGCTCAGCGCGACAGCCCGGCCGGGGCGGGCATCTCCCCGCCGAACGCCACCCCAGTCCCGGGCTTGGGGCCCTGCCTCGGCGGTGTCCGCGTGCCTTAAAAACAAGGCCGCAGCTTTGGAGGAAGGGCCCAGACAAGCAGCGGCCCCTTGTCAGTGCGGGGCCTGCGCTCTGCCAGGATGGGTGCGTTGCGGCCCTTTGGTCACCAGCAGGGGCCCCGGGCCGCCTAGTCACCGGGGCTGGCTCTCGTCACTCTCAGGCTGGCCAAGGACCACATCAGCCCTTGGGGTCCAGCTCACCCTCTCCAGCTACACCCCTCCCCCGGGGCCTCAGCCTGCCGCAGTGTGGGGGGGGAGGGCCGGGGTCTCCAGCAGAGTCTGCATGTGCGTCTCCAGGGCGTGCTCCCGCCTTCGCCCACATGCTGAGGTGTCCACGCGTGGTGAGGCCCACCCTGCTCTGCACCCGGGAGCTCACCGAGAGGACCCGCAGGCGCAGACTCCACCCCAAGGGTCCCCTTCGAACCCGCCATAACCTGCTCTTCCCACCTCTGATCGAAAATGAGCCCCAACACGCGGTCGCTCGCTACTCCCAGTCCATATGCAGGCGGGTTCCGGTCAGTCTGGTGCAGACAGATGGGGGGCGCCTGGGCTCCGCCTGCTCAGGCCCCTGGTGGCCATCGGCCTGTGGGCTGGTGCCGGGAAGGCCCCGGGCGCGGAAAGAGGTGGGACACGGGGACAGGATATTTGAGTAGGTGAATTTACTCACACAGAGACAGTCTTGGGGGAGGACAGAACGCGGCCGAGGCCGGGGACTGACGTGGGTGAGCCACAGCGGAGCGGGGCCGCGGCCGAGCCCCGACTTTCTGCAGGAAGGAAGGGTCGCCTCCCTGCTGCCCTGGGAGGCTCGCCCGTCTGAGCTGCTTTCTCACCCTCCACATCCAAGGAGTGGCCCAGCGCTGCTCTGCTCACAGCACTTGGCCCTTCTGGGACGAGGGGCAGGCAGAGGCGGTCCCAGCCCCTCTTGCTCCCGGCCCCTCTCGGTGCGACGCAGACGCCACCTCGCAGCTTCTCCAGCAGGCCCGTCCCAACCGCGGGCTGCCTCCTCGAACCCCCGCCCCTGCTCTTCCAGCCGTCCAGAATCAGCCTCATACTTGCACGCTGGAGCAGTGTGTGAGCGCCCACGTCAGGGGGCGCTGGAGGGAGGTGGCGCCTGTCGGGGTGGCAGGTGGGGTACAGAAGCACCCCGGCTGTGCCCCCTTGCTGCTGCAGCGCGACTCCCTAGTGCCCTGAGACCAGAGCGGCAAGGCCGGCGAAGCCCTGAGACGTGGCCCGCCAGAGGGGAACAGCCTTGCTCGGCCACAGCAGGGGCCGTGGCCTGGACAGGAGGAGGGGACGGGGGACCAGACACTCCCACCCCAGGGCTGCGGCTCCCCGTGGAAGCAGCCGAGGACGTGCCGGTGACAGCATCTGCCTTCGCGCCCACATGGGGCCGGCCTGCCCGGCTGTCCCCCCATGTCCTGGGCTTTATCCTGCGCCCAGGACGGCCCCAGTGCCGGCTCCCCCAGCCCTCGACCCGCCGCCCTGGCAGCCCCCAGGCACGCCTTGTCCTCACTCTGCCCAGCCCCCTGTGCAGCCCCACGCCAATCCGGGGTTAAGGGGCCGGGAGCACCCTGGGCCCAGTAAGCGCCTGAGGTCCGGCCCTTTGCTCTCACGCCGCTTCCTCTTGGGCCTGTGGCCCACCCGCCTGAGTGGGGGTTGCTACCCTGCGGAATGGGGTCCCTACGCCAGCATGGTGGTGTAAGGCGGACACGCGCTCTGTGGATTAAATGCAGCATGTAAGGCACAATGTGGGTTTAATTCTCATCACCCCCCACCGTGCCCCTTCGTGGGCAGCCCTTCGAGGGACCCCAGGGGAAAGTCCGCGCCTCAGCCCTGCCCCTGGGTTGCTTCTGCTGGGACGAGGGCGAGGCCAGGCGGGAGCCCCGCTTCAGCTTGCAGCAGACGGTGAAGGCGCGGCAGGGGCCCATGAAAGGCTCGCAGTCGGGGGTCCCGCGCTTCAGGCAGACACCACCCCGGAGGTAGCAGGGTCTTTGGAAGCTGAGCGCCCAGGCGCCACCTGGAGATCGAGCAGGTGCCTGTGTGACGGGACAGTCCCTGGCGCATGGGGCGCGCCGTCCTGGGGCCTCCGGCGCCCCCACAAGCACCTGGCTGCACCTGCCCCTCCCACCCGGTGCCCATGCCTCCCGCCCACGCCTTTCAGCGCACACCCGGGCCCCCGGGCGCTGGGTGGCAGCCAGAGGGGAGCCCCATGGCCCGACCCCTGCCCGGTGCCTCGGTGGTGCCTCCATCACACCCCACGATCTCGGGTCGGGGCACCGGGGAGAGGTAGCCAGGACCATGCAGGCTTGGACAACGTCCGTCTCCACCGGGCTCTGCTGAGCTGAGCTGCTCCCGTGTGGCTGCGGGGAGCAGAGTCGAACCCCCAGCCAGGCTGGGTGTCGGCAACCAGTGCCAAATCTCTAATTGGAAACTTTGGGACTTTGGGGTGCAGGGGCCCTCCGACGGCCCCCACTGCGGCTGGCCGGAGGGGGCACAGGGCTGACACTCACTGGGCAGCGCCTGGAGGCTGGTGAGGAGCATTGCGAGGAGGAGGCGGAGGAGCCGCATGGCGCGGGCGGAGGACCAGAGGCCCGTGGCTGGACGGAGGCGCCGGAGCAGAGGCCGGTCCAGGGCGCCCAGCGCAGCCGGTGCTGCGGTGAGGACCCGCTGTGCCCGCGGGGTGGCCTGCGCCGTCCTGGCTGCCGCAGCCGGGACCTGCAGAGAAGCCCTGGAGGCCAAAAGCCAAAGGCGAGTTTTCAAAATAGGAGGCTCTGAGGTTATTTTTAAATAAAGCATCGGCGGGTCGCACCCGTGTGGTTTCTTCCATAAAATCCTTTGATTTTTCTTCCAGGACTAGATTGAGACCGTCAGCCCACGCAGCAAGCAGAGGCTGCGCTCGCCCAGGTCCCCGGTCAGGAGGGCGTGTCGGGGCTGGTCGGACCCAGCCTGCTGCCCTCGGGGTCTGAGCTAGGGATTCAGTTGGCTGGAGATTCCCACTGGCCAGGAGCCCGGAGAGACCTGGTCTGGGTATGGGTCGCTGGGGCTGTTGGTGCTCAGAAAGTGGGAGAAGCCCCGGAGGGCCGGGGAGGGGCCACTGGCCAGCAGGCTTTCAGGAGCTGGTGTCTTAAGGAGAGAAACTGGGAATGAAGGGAGGGAGGGAGGCAGGGGGAGGAAGGGAGGGAGAAGGAAGAGAGGGGGGAGGGAGGGAGGGAGGACGGGAGATCATCTGATCTGCTGTGAATTCTCCTCTTACTGGGGCAACACCCCCACCTGCTTGGGCGGGCAGGCTCAGACAGCAGGCCTAGGCTGGGCACCGCAGGGCTCTGTCTCATGAGAAACAAAACGAGGGCCACACCCTCTCGCCTGCGTCTCAGGGCCCGGGGTCTGAGCACTGGGCAGCAGGGGGTGCCTGCCCCAGCTCAGCCTGCCCAGGCTCCTTCCTGCTTAGTCTCCTTGGATCGAGGGCCTCGGGGTGCACTGGAAGCAGGAAACTGCACAGACCGCAGACACCTGCCTCGGTCGCTCCCCGGCCGGGCCTCCGGCTCAGACTCCAGCCTGTGCTCTGCGGCTTGCATCTGGGCCCAGGAGCTGGGCCCCCCGCGCGCCCTGGGATCTGCTCCCACTGCCTGTCCTCCCGGCCCTGCTGCGAGGGGCGGCGTGCCCACGCACCTCTCTGCGGCGGCAGCGGGCGCCAGCCTCCTCTTCCCTCTTGGACGGCTGCCCCGGGGGTGCCTGCTGGCCTGGCGTGCTCTGGTCACACGGGTGCGCACGGAGCAGAGGCCACAGCGTGGGCACTGCCAAACGAGCAGCGTGCCCCTGGCAGCAGCCCAAGGACAGGGAGCGCCCCGGGGGCCTCGGAGGTGAGCACGTCCCGCAGAGGCTCGCTGAGAGCAGAGGTGCAGGAGCCAGCCCGCGAGCTCTGCCGGGACCAGCCCCGCCCACGAGGGCAGGCAGGTGCGCGGAGGGCCGAGTGTGTCCGAGAAGAGAGCGCCACCTTAGAGAGTGCCCAGGCACGACCGCCCATGCGCCAGAGAGGAAACTGAGGCTGCGTGAGCAGAGGAGGCATGGGAGGCCTCAGGCTGCGTCAGGGCCCAGCCGTGAGCAGGAAGCGCCGCTGGTAGGAGACGGCACCGCCCTGAGGAAAGGAAGGGAAAGGCGCTGGGAGACGCGTTAAGTGCCAGGCGGCTCCATGGGGCAGCGGCGTGGGGCGCAGGCAGGCCGGAGTGGGCATCCAGCACACAGCACGCCGCAAGGCCGATTCTGCTTTCCAGGAAACTCTGCATCCCTCCTGCTTAGTACAGGACGGAGTTAGCCCAGTGCAGGCAGTCCCCCGCGTCAGGGCCGCTGAGCTGGTCCCTGGGAACTTCGGGGCCCATCACAGGGAGGGCTCAGCTCCGGGAGGGGGAATCACACCGGGACAGGCAGCCAGCCAGAGGCACTGCAGTCCTGCCCAGCTCCGATTCTCTCTTCCCCAGCCTCAGGGCATGGGCCCGCTGCCACCGCTACTGAGAAGGCCGTTGTCTCCACTCTGCAGCAGCCAGCTCCTTCCCTGAACCAGAGCACAACACCCAGAGCTAGTCCAGGAACAGGCCCTCCCGCCAGCCGAAATTCCAGTAGCTCCTCGGACACACTGAACACAAACAGATCAGCGCTCTGTACACACACACACACACACACACACACACACACACACCCCGCACCACACATCACCACACACACCGCACCACACACACACCACACCACACACACACCACATCACACACCACACACACACACTGCACCACATACTCACCACACCACACATCACCACACACACACTCTCACCACACCACTCATCACCACACACACACTACACACACACTCACCACACACACACCACATCACACACCACACACACACACCGCAACACATACTCACCACACCACACATCACCACACACACACAGCACCACACACTTACCACACATACAGTCAGAACAAACACCACATACCGCGCCACACACACACTCTCACCCCACACACACACCACATACTCACCACACACACCACACACTCACCACACACATGCCACACACACACACCACATACCACACACACACCACACCACACACACACAGTACCACACACTCACCACCACACACTCACCACACACACACCGCACTAATCACACAACACACTCACCACACTATACCACACACACCCCACACACACACACACACCACCACATACACACACCACACACCACACCACACACTCAGAACACACACACAAACACCACATACTCACAACACACACACACACCACAGGGCTCGAGGCCAGAGAGCCCCCAAAAAGCCCCTAAAGGTCAAAAGGCCACAAATTAGAATCAAGGGCTATAGCCTGTCAGAGGACAGTGCCCTATACAGGTCACTGTCTATGGGTTCTCACCCACACGCACAATTGCAAGGGACCTCAGGCTACAGGAACAATAGTCATGGGGTTTATTTACAAACTGGGGGAAACGAGAGTGCTTACGTCTCCACAAGAGGCTGGCTGCTTCATCCGGACAGCATCAGCGTTGGCAGTCACTGGTCACCAGTTCTAGGCAGCACTGTCCAGTAGCAATGGCCACTATGGGCCAGCAGAGGCAGTGTTCCAGTGAACACCCAGCATTACAGCTCTTGTGAGTTGTTGGTTTACACCACCAGCAAACAGCTCTTTGAGATACCAGGCCCAGGACCTTTGTGCTCCTTCCAGTCAGTGTCACAGACAGGACCGAGTCCCAGTCCCTACAAAGTCCTTCAGTCTCTCTCCCTCCACAGAGGGCGGCTGCTGGAGGCTTCCCTCCTTTCTTCGAAGGCTGGAACCATCTTCTCCTCTTCCCCTGCAGGAGCTCTTCTGCTGTTGCTGCTTCGTCGGATCCCTTCTTCCTCTGGGATGCTGCTTCTCTGTCTGCTCCTCCAGGTCGCTCCGAATCCCAATCAGCTCTCTATGCCAATGCTCCCTTCTTATATTCACTTTCAAGGTGCCCCCCCCACAGTCTGATTGGTACATTTTTTAATCCTGCACCTGATTGGTCCATTTTTCAATCCTGTACCTGATTGGTCCACTTTGGCCAGTTCCAGAATTCAGGAAATGTAATTTACAAGAGGAGTTCTACTACCACTGACTTGTGGTGAGAGGCGGAGTCCTGGTGTCAATCAACCCACAGCTCACACCTGATTGGTCCATTCCACGGTCCAGGCAGCACACTGGTCCATAAAAGGTTTCTGAGGAAGGACTGCCACCCTAACTTGCAGGGGAGCCAGAGACCACTCCTCCTGCTGGCTGCAGCCCGATAACAATTACACACACAACACGCACATACCATACAGTAATTGAAGGAAGTAAATGCTGACAGGAGGTCAAAACGACACAAGCCGTGTCTGCAGCTGACCAGGGCTCAGCCACTCAGGGGACAGCAGGAAGCTGCCACAGGGGACGCACGACACGTCCAGAAGGGCCGACCCGCAGGGACGGGACAGGGGTTGTCCTCACCGCACCCCGGCTCTGCCTGCGGCTCCTTCGCTGCAGTTAAACGTCTTGCACCCAAACACTCAAGCCCACAGGCGCGGCTGTGTCGCAGGGCCCGGCGAAGGAACCAGCTCAGCCTTCCGTCCCCAGCTGGGATCTCTGGAAGGAGACTGGGAGTGGGGCTGCGGGCATCTGAGGCCCGAGCTGGGGTCACGGTGTCCTGGGCTCTGCTCCCCAAGCTTCAGTCTGTGCCTCTGCACCCGGGACTGACTCACCCGGGACTGGGTCAGACACGGCCCGTCGGCCAGAACCCGCAGAGCTCCTCGTGGGGAGCAGCGCCCCGGGCACTTCCGCATCAAACCCACTGGTCCAGGTGGGCCCAGCCGCACCCCCAGAGTCAGAGTCGGGGCCCTCTGCAGAGGAGAAACACACTTGCTCCGCGAGGGACAGATGAAGCCGTTCTCGTCCCTTTGCTGGCTCAAAGGCAAATACGCAGCAGATGGGGCCCAGGTGCCGGCCCAGGTCCTTATCACCAGTCCACTTGACAGCAGGAGGACGTCACGCGGGGGCGCACCTGTGATGGAAGTTTCTGGATCAGAGGAGCATCACAGAGGCCGTGGGCATGGGCCTCGGCCCCTCCCGGCCGGGCAGCCCCTCTCGCTGAGCATGCCCGAGGCTCCTCCTTGCAGGCATAAAAGCCCGAGCTGCCTTCGCGTGTCAGCCCCGCTCCTCTCTGACCAGAAGACGCAGCATGAGGACCCTCGCCCTGCTGGCCGCCCTGCTCCTCCTGGCCCTGCCTGGCCAGGCCGGGCCCCTGGCCGAGACAGCTGAGCAGGTGCCGCCCGAGATCCTGGGGGAGATGGCCGACCAGGTGCCAGAACCCGAGGCCCAGTTCCCCGCCCAGGACGAGGCTGAGGCCGACGAGGACATGGCCATCTCCTTTGATGGACGCGTAGCTCGAGCAGCTGCAGGTGAGGCCAGGCTGGTCCCAAAACCCTCGGGGTCAGTACTGAGGTGGGGTTTCCTGCAGAGTGGGAGTCTGAGCTGGTGAGGAGCTGTGGCCTAGATGGGGAGCTCTGGGCACGGGAGAAGACGCAGAAATGAGCGGGAGAGGAAGGTCGGGTCAGAGACTCGGTCGCCCTCGTGACCGAGGGAGTCCCAGGGAGACCCTGAGAGGCAAATGACGTGGGGGGCGTCTGCGCCCCCACACGCCGCTGTGTCGCTGGGGCCCTGTTGTCTCAGGGGCCTTAGGGGGCTGTTGCCTTCTCCTGCCCCCACCCAGCACCTGACACTGTCTCTCCACAGGCCACAACCAGAGAGCCACCTGCTTCTGCAGACCCCGCAGATGTAGCCCCTGGGAGCTGCGCTCTGGCTCCTGCATCCTCAATGACAGAAATTATGTGTTCTGCTGCCGCTGAGCTCCGGGCTGGGGTCAGAGCCTGGCTCCCACAGATGGTCAACAGTGGATTCCCTTCAGTGTCCCCTCTTCCTCGCCCCAGAGTAAACGTCAAGCTTCACACAATGTATTTGGCATCTTTCATCTCTGGGGCTCTTTTCTGTCTTCCCCCTGGACTCTGGCCTGCCTCAGCCATGGGGGTCCTCTCTGTGTCCGGCTGGACGGAGGTTGGGGGGGGGTGCGTGAAGGTGGAGGGAGGGGCGCTGCTCGGCCACGTGGCAGGTGCAGGGCAGCGCAGAGGGTCTCAGGCGCTCGGCAGAGGCCGCCGGCCAGGGGCTGAGGCGCCCACGGCCCAGGCAGCAGTCCTGAGAGGGCCAGGCCCAGCCCCGGGACAACGAGGCCTGGGGGTGACCGCGCAGGAGGGGCCGGCAGGGTGGAAGCAGGCAGGGCCGTGGGGGCGTGGGGGCCATGACCGCGGCGGGGCCTGGGCACTGGCGGCTCGCGGGGCCCCAGAGCTGCTGCGGGAGCCGCACCGAGCGAGGCGCGAGCTGCCGGGGTTGCGGGCGCAGAGAGACGAGCGGGGGACCGGAGCGCCCAAGTGGCCTGCGGCCCCCGCTGGGCTCTGTGTCCACGGGAGCCCCGTGCACAGAACCCAGGCGGGGGGCACGCGGGCTCCGGACTGTGCCGGCTAAGCCGTCTCGGACGGGCAGGCAGGGGCATCTCGCGGGCGGGCGGGCTCCAGGCCGGCTCTGGGTGCTCCTGCTCTCCAGCCGCCCTCTCCCTGGCACTGGCCGCCGCCGCGTGGCTAGCAGCCGGGACAGCGACAGAACGACAGCCTGCGCACTGACACCGGAGCTCTCAGGGTCCCCGGGCCTCGGGCTGCTGCCTACAGCAGCCAGCCATGGGCGGCCTGGCTGATCCAGGCAGAGTCTGGTCCGTACCGGGATCGCCACGTGGCTGCGGGCTCCTTTCCTCAGACCGGCCCCCGCCCACCCTACATGTCAGCAAGCAGCCAAGATGCGGCTGTGATGAAACAGGCACACCCGCGCATGCACCACACGCTCACTGCGAGCACACTGAAGACATCAACACGAGCGAACAACGAAGGCCCTGGAAATCAAAGTGCATGAAGCCCAGAGTTAAGAAAAGAGTGCTGGGGCCTCCCTGAGGTGCAGGGGCTGAGCGCGCTCACTGAAGCATCCGAAGGGAGGGACCCCCAGGGCACAGCAGACCTCTCCTGCTTCCCTGATACTCCCTCAGCAGTGGGTTTCAGTGGATTCGCCTGTCCTGCTCCCCACCCTGTCTCTGGTGGATCACTTTACCAGCACCTGTGGCTTCAGTGCATAAATAAATCTTTGAAAAGAAAAGGAAATTATTGTATAGTCACTTTTATTGTAAGTTTCCTGTCTGAAAACCATCATACACGGTCACCCTCCTGAGATGCTCCAGCCCTTCCCTACGTTGGTCACAAGCCTGGCCTGGGCCCACCTGGGGGAAGCCCCTCCCACCCTGTCCTCACAGGGCCACTGCAGGGCTCCCCAGAGCAGGCCCCAGCAGACACTTACCTGGCGTGTGGACATGCTGAGAACTGAGCTCCGGCTGCGAGGTCCACCTCTGCCATGGCCGTCAGCCTGGATTCCAGGTCAAGGTGAGGCTGCGATGGCTGGTGCCTATGTGGCTGGGGAGCGAGGTCCCGGTGCTCAGGCCTTCACCTGATGGGACCAGGCCCACCACAGCCCGGAGGTAGACTTCGATCCAAGTCACCCAAGCAGACACCCCTCCTGCAGGGTACTGGCAAGGTACATCCAGACCAGCTGTGCCCAGCACCCGGCATACCATTGACCTGAACTTGGATCCTCATTTCTGGGGAACTTTTAGGAGCCCTGGCCCTATATGTCCCCAGTCTCCCAACAGAGTCTCCTGCTCCCGCAAAGCCCTCTGCCGGCTGAGGCATGTCTGACACAGCAGATTTCTCTGTGCAGGTGCACCTGGATGTGGGGTGGCTGGCGTCCCTGCGGGGGTCTCTGTCCTGGGCTCAGTCCCTCATGGTCAGGGTCCACAGACTGGCCCAGCCCAGAGGCCCCCAGGGTCAGCCCACCCCCCAGCGCAGTAGGTGCAGAGACCACGTCCAGGCACGGAGGGGGGTGGGGTGGGGGGCGGGGCTGCCTCCCTGGCTGCCAGCCCAGGGCCTGGTCTCACGTCTGCGCCTGCTCTGGGCCGCTCCCCAGAGAGAGCCCCAGAGCCCCGCCCTGCACCCCCCCATGCTGCCTCTCCCCCAGTGGGGACGCGCGGTCAGGCCTCAGGGGAGGCTGAGAGCCCTGAGTGGGAAACCAGCGCAGACTCGGTCTCTCAGGTGCCCGCTCCTCCCTGCCGGTACTCCCATCCCTGGGCCTCAGTTTCCTTGTTCATGGAGAATTGGGAGCTGGCGGGTCTCCCCATCTCCTGATGTGTGGACAGGCCCTGAGCTGAGCACCTGGATGATGTGGGGACGGCCTGACGGCCCAGAGCTAGGATGTACGGGCTGAGGCCTGGGGCCCAGGTCAACCTCCACATCCAGACGTGGGTGTGATTCAGAGAGGGAAAGGCCGAGCAGATGGGACAGTGCAGGTGTGTGTGTGTGTGTGTGAGTGTGAGTGTGTATAATGTGCAGCACGTGGGGAGCGATGGAGCTGAGGGGATCACGGTCCTCACCAGTGCTCTGTTCTCCCGGCACTGACGGGAGCAAACAGAAAGTGAAAGGAACTTGCTGTGAACGGGTGTGATCCCTCAGGCTCCCGTGACAAGGGCCCCTCCTAGGAGCAGGTGACACTTACCTGATCTTGCTTACTGTCTGACCCAGGCTCCGGTTCTGCATAGGCGACACAATAACCCCTAGTGCTAGTCTTTCTCCTTCTGACTATTCTCTTAGCATGTGAGTTACCACGATGATAGGAGTCCGTCCTTTTTCAGGGTAATATAGTATTTCACTACACAAAAAACGACACTATATGCACTTCACTTCTCCTGAAATGTCCATAGAAACGTGTTGGGATGATTTAATGCTGTCTGCTAATGTTTTTAGCCCTAGAATACATTACAGCAGATTGAGGCTACTAGGTAGGGTGGGAAGGAAGCAAAGGTAGAGGGGATCAGTGGTTTGGGTGAAGGGCTGTGGGGTCAGGGAAGACATGACCGACACCTAAGGACTTGTGAACACGGACAGTAACTAACGAACAGTGTCATGAGCCAAGGTTGGCTGTAAAAGTTGAATTTTAAAAAAACTTTATCTTCTATAAATATATAGGTAATGTTTGATATAAGCCAGGTTGTAAATTGGGTCAGAACGACACAGAAGTTGCTCAGGCCGCGTCTGAGGCTGACCAGGACTCAGCCACTCAGGGGACAGTAGGAAGCTGCCGCAGGGGACGCACGACACGTCCAGAAGGGCCGACCCGCAGGGACGGGACAGGGGTTGTCCTCACCGCACCCCGGCTCTGCCTGCGGCTCCTTCGCTGCAGTTAAACGTCTTGCACCCAAACACTCAAGCCCACAGGCGCGGCTGTGTCGCAGGGCCCGGCGAAGGAACCAGCTCAGCCTTCCGTCCCCAGCTGGGATCTCTGGAAGGAGACTGGGAGTGGGGCTGCGGGCATCTGAGGCCCGAGCTGGGGTCACGGTGTCCTGGGCTCTGCTCCCCAAGCTTCAGTCTGTGCCTCTGCACCCGGGACTGACTCACCCGGGACTGGGTCAGACACGGCCCGTCGGCCAGAACCCGCAGAGCTCCTCGTGGGGAGCAGCGCCCCGGGCACTTCCACATCAAACCCACTGGTCCAGGTGGGCCCAGCCACACCCCCAGAGTCAGAGTCGGGGCCCTCTGCAGAGGAGAAACACACTTGCTCCGCGAGGGACAGATGAAGCCGTTCTCGTCCCTTTGCTGGCTCAAAGGCAAATACGCAGCAGATGGGGCCCAGGTGCCGGCCCAGGTCCTTATCACCAGTCCACTTGACAGCAGGAGGACGTCACGCGGGGGCGCACCTGTGATGGAAGTTTCTGGATCAGAGGAGCATCACAGAGGCCGTGGGCATGGGCCTCGGCCCCTCCCGGCCGGGCAGCCCCTCTCGCTGAGCATGCCCGAGGCTCCTCCTTGCAGGCATAAAAGCCCGAGCTGCCTTCGCGTGTCAGCCCCGCTCCTCTCTGACCAGAAGACGCAGCATGAGGACCCTCGCCCTGCTGGCCGCCCTGCTCCTCCTGGCCCTGCCTGGCCAGGCTGGGCCCCTGGCCGAGACAGCTGAGCAGGTGCCGCCCGAGATCCTGGGGGAGATGGCCGACCAGGTGCCGGAGCCCGAGGCCCAGCTCCCCGCTCAGGATGAGGATGAGGCCGACGAGGACATGGCCATCTCCTTTGATGGACGCTTCACTCGAGCAGCTGCAGGTGAGGCCGGCCTGTTCCCAAAACCCTCGGGGTCAGTACTGAGGTGGGGGGCTCCCCGCAGAGTGGGAGTCTGAGCTGGTGAGGAGCTGCGGCCTAGACGGGAGCCCTGGGGACGGGAGAAGACACAGAAATGAGCGGGAGAGGAAGGTCGGGTCAGAGACTCGGTCGCCCTCGTGACCGAGGGAGTCCCAGGGAGACCCTGAGAGGCAGGATGACGCGGGGCGTCTGAGCCCCCACACACCACTGTGTTGCTGGGGCCCTGGTGTCTCAGGGGCCTTAGGGGGCCGTTGCCTTCTCCTGCCCCCACCCAGTGCCTGACTCTGTCTCTTCACAGACCCTAAAGGGAGAGCCATCTGCTACTGCAGACCCAGGTTTTGCCAATTCCCAGAGCGTGGCGTTGGGCACTGCTACTTTGGTTCCGTCAGATACACATTTTGCTGCCGCTGAGCTTTTTCGATGGAGCCCGGAGCCCTGGGTTCGCTGAAGGACACAAGCGAACTCTCTTTCATCTGTGCCCCTCTTCCTCTCCCCCAAATAAATCTTAAGCATCAGATTCAGTGTATTTGGCATTTTTTCGTCTCTGTCCTTCCTTCCCCCATCCCTGCCCTGTACGCCTGTGTGCTGTGTCAGGACAGGGTCGGGTTTGTGCTAGATTACCCCAAATTGGAGCGTCCCTGGCGCTTGTGTCCGGGGGAGGTGGGGGGAGCCTTCAGCCTACAGGAAGCAGACGCGGAAGACAGACGATGAATGGGAACGCCGAGTCTGTGAGGGCTGCTCCCTCCGCGGCGACCCGAGTCTCGGGGTTCCCAGGCGTGGGCAGGTCAGGTGCCCCAGGACAAGGAGGGCCGCTGCTCCTGCTCCTCCAGGTCAAAGTTAGGGGACCCCTCTCCCGCTATTCCTCTGTGTCAATCGCCTGTTTGGGAAATAAAAAGGACCATTTTGAAACTATATGTCAACATGGAGGGGAGTTCAGGGAACTGCAGACAACAGAACTTTTCAAAAGCCACTGAGGGACACACGTGGGCCGAGAAGAGCCCGGCAGATGGGGGCAGCGGCCCCACGCACAGCCTCATTGCTCCCCCAGAGAACTCACGCTCTGTAGACCGCGCGCGGACCCTGCTCCACCGAAGCGAGAGGCACAAGGGGTTAAGGCGCAGCTCTGTGGAGCATCCGCAGCCAGCCCAGCGCATTCGGTCCGACCAGGGAGGGACCACAGGGCGCAGCAGACCGCTCCTGCCTCCCGCTGCTCCCCTCAGCAGTGTGTTTCAAAAGATCCACTTCTGCTCCCCACTCTGCCTCTGGTGAATGAATCCTCTCACCGGCCACGCCTCTGGCCTGTACCCCAGCTCTTGTGTGCAGAAATAAAATAAAAAATCTTAAGAAATATCTACTCGTATATTAGATGTGTGTTTAATGAAGTGAATGTGTGTTGAATGCCGTAACCAAGGACCACACACGATGCACTTTCCCTTGTGCGAGCTATTAAGAAAGCTCTCCTGTGAGAGCTTCAGTCTCCAAAACCCAACCGATACAAAAGTCTCACCTTGACCAATATGCTCACACCACATATTAGAAAAAAAGAAGAATTCAGCCTGAAAATGACCATCACGATGCGCCAGCCCTTCCCAAACCCTGGTCACTGCCCTGGACCCAGCCCACCCTGGGGGACAGCCCCCCGCCCCACTGTCCTCACAGGACACCTCTGGGCTCCCCAGAGCAGGCCCCAAGCAGGCGTTAGCAAGGGGGAGGCTGGGAACGGGCACCGGCTGGCAAGGCCCACACCTGCGGTGGCCAGAAGCTTAGAGACCAGATCAGGTGAGGCCATGGTGGGCTGGTCCCTCCTGCACAGGAGGCGGGTCCCTGTGCTCAGCCCTTCACCTGATGGGGCCAGGCCCACCACAACCCTTCACCTGATGGTCCCAGGCCCACCACAGCCCAATGGAACCTTCACTCCAAGTCCTGAACAGACACCCCCTCCTGCAGGGTGTCCCCAGGGCACAGCCAGACCAGCCAGTGGACTCACCCAGCATCCCCCCACCAGTGACCTGATCCGGATCCCCGTTTGCGGGAAATCTTCTAGGAGTCCTGCCTGAGTCCTCTCCTATTCTCCCCCTACAGGTCTCCTGTTCCCCCGAAGCCCTCCGCAGGCCTCAGGCATGTCTGACAGGGCAGACTCCTATGTGCAGGCGCCTGGACGTGAGGTGGCTGGTGTTCCTGCGGGGGTCTCTGTCCTGGGGCTCAGGCCCCTCAGGCTCAGGCGTCCGCTGACCGGCCCAGCCCAGAGGCCTCCCCCAGGGTCAGCCCCCCACCCCAGAGCAGCAGGTGCAGAGACCACGTCCAGGCGCAGGAGGGGTGGGGCTGCCTCCCTGGCTGCCGCCCCAGGGCCTGGTCTCACGTCTGCGCCTGCTCTGGGCCGCTCCCCAGAGAGAGCCCCAGAGCCTCGCCCTGCACCCCGTGCTGCCTCTCCTCTGGTGGGGACGCGCGGTCAGGCCTCAGGGGAGGCTGAGAGCCCTGAGTGGGAAGCCGGCGCAGACTCTGTCTCTCAGGTGCCCGCTCCTTCCTCTTGGAACCCTCCTATTCCCAGGCCTTGGTTTCTTCATTCATGGAGAAGCTGGGACGCGTGGTCTGGCGGGTCTCCCCATCGTCTACTGGGTGGGGACAGGACTGACAACCCAGAGGAATGGGCTGAGACCTGGGGGCCCAGGCTCAGGTCAGCCTCCATGTCCAGTGCCGGTGTGATTCAGAGACGGGGAGAAAGAGCAGAGCAGACAGTGAGGTGTGAGTGTGTGTGTGCACGAGTGTATGTGTGGGGGTGCAGCAGTATGTGGGGAGGGATGGAGCTCAGTGCATCCGGGTCCTCACCAGTGCTCTGTTCTCACATTGAGGGGAGCAAACAGGAAGTGAACCCAACTCACATGAGGCAATCAGTTATGCTCCTTCCATTACTGTGACGAAGGGCCCTTCCTAGGAGCCCTCATCACTTATCAGAAACCCACTTACTGTCTGGCCCTTAGTCTATTTCTAAATAGGCAACATAATGGCATCTAGTATTTGTCTTTCTCCTTGTAACATACTTCTATTAGCATCTGAGTTACCCTAAATGGCAGTTCATCCCTTTTCATGGCTGTATAGTGTTTCATCCCACAAAACTACACTGGGTGCACTTTACTTATACTGAAATGTACATAAAATATATTGGGACAATTCAAGGAAGGTTGATGATGTTTTAAGCCCTAGAATATATGACAACGCCATTTAACCTAGTAAACAAGGAGGGACGAGGCTGACCCTGAGGACCAGGACGTGGCCATCTTTTTTGATGGACGCTTCGCTCGAGCAGCTGCAGGTGAGGCCGGCCTGGTCCCAGAACCCTCGGGGTCAGTACTGAGGTGGGGTTTCCCGCAGAGTGGGTGTCTAGCTGCTGAGGAGCTGTGGCCTAGACGGGGAGCCCTGGGGACGGGAGAAGATGCAGAAATGAGCGGGAAAGGGAGATCGGGTCAGAGACTCGGTCGCCCTCGTGACATCACAGGGAGACCCTGAGAGGCAGATGACGTGGGGGGCGTCTGCGCCCCCACACACCGCTGTCGCTGGGTCCCTGGTGTCTCAGGGGCCAACATTTTTCTCCCGCCTTTCCCCGGACCTGACTCTCCCTCCCTCAGCAGGCCCCACCCAGAGAGCTTGCTCGTGCAGGCTGCTGGGCTGTAAAGCCAGGGAGCGCAACGTTGGGGTCTGCATCCATCTTCTCCTCAAATCCGATCTGTGCTGCTGAGCTCCGGGCTGGGGTCAGAGCCTGGCTCCCACGGATGGTCAACAGTGTCCCCTCTTCCTCGCCCCAGAGTAAACGTCAAGCTTCACACAATGTATTTGGCATCTTTCATCTCTGGGGTTCTTTTCCCTCTTCCCCCTGGACTCTGGCCACAGGGGTCCTCTCTATGTCCGGCTCGACGGGGGTGGGGGGCTGTGTGAAGGTGGAGGGAGGGGCGCTGCTCGGCCACGTGGCAGGTGCAGGGCAGCGCAGAGGGTCTCAGGCGCTCGGCAGAGGCCGCCGGCCAGGGGCTGAGGCGCCCACGGCCCAGGCAGCAGTCCTGAGAGGGCCAGGCCCAGCCCCGGGACAACGAGGCCTGGGGGTGACCGCGCAGGAGGGGCCGGCAGGGTGGAAGCAGGCAGGGCCGTGGGGGCGTGGGGGCCATGACCGCGGCGGGGCCTGGGCACTGGCGGCTCGCGGGGCCCCAGAGCTGCTGCGGGAGCCGCACCGAGCGAGGCGCGAGCTGCCGGGGTTGCGGGCGCAGAGAGACGAGCGGGGGACCGGAGCGCCCAAGTGGCCTGCGGCCCCCGCTGGGCTCTGTGTCCACGGGAGCCCCGTGCACAGAACCCAGGCGGGGGGCACGCGGGCTCCGGACTGTGCCGGCTAAGCCGTCTCGGACGGGCAGGCAGGGGCATCTCGCGGGCGGGCGGGCTCCAGGCCGGCTCTGGGTGCTCCTGCTCTCCAGCCGCCCTCTCCCTGGCACTGGCCGCCGCCGCGTGGCTAGCAGCCGGGACAGCGACAGAACGACAGCCTGCGCACAGACACCGGAGCTCTCAGCGTCCCCGGGCCTTGGGCTGCCGCCGACAGCAGCCCGGCAGGTGGGACAACAAGCCGGGGCGAGAGGGGCCAGTCTCATGCTCCCCAAGTAAATTGTCCAGTGTCCTGACCTAGTGGGCGACCACACTCCTTCATCAGAAATTAAGTCCACTCATGGTAAGCCAGTCACAAAAGCAGCGAGCGCCCTTCCAGTGAGATGGTGAGACCAGGCCCTGGGCCAGCAGCCAGGGAGGCAGCCCCCTCCTCCTCCCTGCGCCTGGACGTGGTCTCTGCACCTGCTAAGCTGGGGGGCCGGGCTGACCGGGGCGGGGGGCTCTGGGCTGGGTCGGTCAGTAGACCCTGAGCCTGAGGGACTGAGCCCAGGACAGAGACCCTGCAGGGATGCCAGCCGCCCCATGTCCAGGCGCCCGCACAGAGGAGTCTGCTGTGGACTGGGGTGCACCGTGGGGGACACAGCACACTCGCCCCTGGGCCCATCACTAAAGAAATCTCACGCGAGATGCAGGGTCCTGTCCAGCCCCGCACACACTGTCGCCTTAGCCACGCGTTAGTGATCAGAGACCGCGCGTTAGAAAAAGAAGAATTTAGCCTGAAAGTGACCATTATGTTTCAGTCATCCTGAGACCACCAGCCCCTCCCTGCCCTGCGGCTGCTCCCTGGCCCAGCCTGCCTGGGGCCGCCCTCCCTCCCCATCCTCCCAGGCCCATGCAGCGCTCCCCAGAGCAGGCCCCGGCAGCACCTGCAAGAGGCGGGAAGAAGCTGCGAGATCACACCTTCTGGCTAGGCCCACCCCGAGGTGCACACCAGCCTGGAGACTACATCAAGGTGAGGCTCTGGCGCAGGGTCCCTCGTTGTCAGGGGAGCGCGGTCCCTGTGTGCAGCCCTTACGGGATGAGCCAGGCCCACCCATCGCCCAGAGGGGGCTTCCCTCCTGCAGGGCGCCCCAGGGCACAGCAGACCAGAGGGCGCATCAGCCCAGCCCCCACACCAGCGGCCTCACCGGACCCTCGTTTCTGAGAACTTCTAGGAGTCCCGCCCGACTTCCCCAGCCTCCCCCACAGGGTCTCCTGCTCCCCCAAATGCTCCACGGGCCTCAGGTGTGTCTGACAGGGCAGACTCCTCTGTGCAGGCACCTGGACATGGGGTGGCTGGCGTCCCTGCGGGGATCTCTGTCCTGGGCTCAGGCCCTCAGGCTCAGGCGTCCGCTGACCGGCCCAGCCCAGAGCCCCCAGGGTCAGCCGGCTCCCCAGCGCAGCAGGTGCAGAGACCATGTCCAGGCGCAGGAGGGGCGGGGCTGCCTCCCTGGCTGCCGCCCCAGGGCCTGGTCTCACGTCTGCGCCTGCTCTGGGCCGCTCCGCAGAGAGCGCCCCAGAGCCCCACCCTGCACCCCGTGCTGCCTCTCCCCCAGTGGGGACGCGCGGTCAGGCCTCAGGGGAGAATTGAGGGCTGGCGGGTCTCCCCACCTCCCGATGAGTGGATAGGCCCCGAGGCTGAGCACTGGACGACACAGGGACGGCCTGACGGCCCAGAGCTGGGAGGCACAGGCTGAGGTCGGGGCCAGGCCCAGGTCAGCCTGCACGTCCAGACGGTGATTCGGAGACAGGGAAGCCGGAGTGACGGTGCAGGGTGTGGGTGCAGTTCCGTGGGGACAGGAGCCCAGGGGGCAGGGCTGTCCGCGCGCTCTGTCCTCCCGCAGCTGGCGGCCGCTGCGGCCCTCCTCCCCGCTGGCGATGGGCCCGGTCCACGTCTCATGTCCTGGAACTCTGCTCACTGGACTCTGGCTTTGTGTTTAGTGCTCGGGGCTATCAGGCTGCCAGGCCTTGGAGTCCCCGTGTGGGGAGAGCTGGCCGTGCGATCTCGGCAGCTTCCGGGACCCGCTCTGTGTGGGCCGAGAGTCCAGCTGCCGCTCCCGGCTTGACCAGGAGCCCGGCGACAAGACGCAGCATCTCACGGTGCTCTCGGCCTCTACCGCGGCTTTGAAAATCAGATGGCAAAGTGGGGGCGATTCAGTCCTGATTGAGAAATATGGCCGGGGCTTAAGAGAAGACAGAGAGGTGGGCTAGGGTGGACGTGGGGGTTTGGCCTGTGGCACGGAGACTGCATCTGACGATATATAACACCTGTGAGCCCTCAAAACCAATGTTAAATAAGCCAGCACAAGACTCGCGAGGGACAAAGAGCAGGGGACACAGGGCTCTGGCCGGGGTCCCGTTTCCTGGAGCTGACCGGCCAGGACACAGCTGCGCGGGGAGCAGGAAGCTGCCGCAGGGGACACGGCCACCATTCCGAGAAGGGCTGACGCCGCAGGCACGGTACAGGGGCTTTCACTCATCGCGCCCCAGCTCTGCCTGCGGCTCCTGCCGCCTGAATGGAAGGTCTTATCCCCCCCAAAGCCCCACAGCTCGGGGCGCTGCCTGAGTCCACCAGCCCATGGCTCAGGCCCCAGATTCCAGCTTCAGGGCCCAGCTGGGATTTCCAGACAAGCTCGGGCACGACGCCATGCACCTTCTTAAAGAAGGACGTGGTCTGGGGACACCTGGGTCACGTTCTGCGGTCACAGTCCTTGAGTTCCTCTGCCCCGGGCTTCAGTCTGCAGCTCGGCACCCAGGGCCTGACTCACCCAGACCGGGTCAGCCACGGCCCCTGGCCCAGAACCCGCAGAGCCCCTCGTGGGGAGCAGCACAGCCACTCCCAGACCAAACCCACTTGTCCAGGTAGGCCCAGCCGCGCCCCAAAGTCGGGGCCTTCTGCAGAGAAGAAACGCACTTGCGCCCCGAGGGACAGATGAAGCCATTCTCGTGTCTTTCAATAGCCAAAGGTAAATTTCCAAGCAGATGGGACACCATGTCCACTTGACAGCAGCAGGGATTTAACACAGGGACTCACACGTGATGGAAGTTTCTGGAACAGAGAAGAATCAAGAGACTTGGACTGTGAGATGGCCTTGGCCCCTCCCAGCCGGGCGGCCCCTCTCCCTGAGTGCGCCCGAGGCTCCTCCTTGCAGGCATAAAAGCCGGAGCTGCCTTCCCACGTCAGCCCCGCTCCTCCCTGACCAGAAGACGCAGCATGAGGACCCTGGCCCTGCTGGCCGCCCTGCTCCTCCTGGCCCTGCATGGCCAGGCCGAGCTCCAGGAGGAGACGGCCGACCAGGTGCCAGAGCCCCTGGCCGAGATGGCTGAGCAGGTGCCGGAGCCCGAGGCCCAGCTCCCCGCCCAGGCCCAGGCTGGGGCCGAGGACCAGGACGTGGCCATCTTTTTTGATGGACGCTTCGCTCGAGCAGCTGCAGGTGAGGTCGGGCTGGTCCCACACCCCTCAGGGTCAGTACTAAGGTGGGGACTCCCCGCAGAGTGGGTGTCTAGCTGCTGAGGAGCTGCGGCCTAGACGGGAGCCCTGGGGACGGGAGAAGACACAGAAATGAGCGGGAGAGGAAGGTCGGGTCAGAGACTCGGTCGCCCTCGTGACGTCCCAGGGAGACCCTGAGAGGCAGGATGACGCGGGGCGTCTGCGCCCCCACACGCCGCTGTGTCGCTGGGGCCCTGTTGTCTCAGGGGCCTTAGGGGGCCAACGCCTTCTCCCGCCCCCACCCAGTGCCTGCCACTGTCTCTCCACAGGCCGCAACCAGAGAGGCACCTGCTACTGCAGACGCCCTCTGTGCAACAGCTGGGAGAAGGCCTCGGGAACCTGCATCCTCAGCGGCATCAAGTACAAACTTTGCTGCAGCTGAGCTCGGAGCAGCCGCCCGAGCTGGGGGTCGCTGAGGGAGGGAGCGCGGAGAGCTTCCAGCTTCATTCATTCACCAAAATAAAACTGAAGCAGTGAAATCAGAGCACCTGGTGTTTTCCTTCTCCGTCCTCCCCACCCCTTCTCGGCTTCCCATATGTGCTGGGTCAGCCGCGGCCAGAGAGTCCACACGTCCTGAGGCCACGGCGCCTGCCTGCGTGCCTGGGACAGGAGCTTCAGACTCACAGAGCAGACGCGAGGGGGCCCTCCGTGGGGACGGCCAGACCGTGAAGCAGGCCCACCAGGGGCAGCAGGGGCGGGTGGCCTGGGCCCTGGGCCACGGGGGGCTACAGGCCAGGTCTGGGTGACACTGGGTCCTGGCTCCGGGCGGGTCCACGCTGACCGTCGGGGGCACATGGCTGCATGGACAACCTCTCCACAAGGAGCCGCAGGGAACACCGCCCGGAGCCACAGGGGACAGAGACCTGGCAGGAAGCACCGAGGCCCCAGGTGCACTGGCCGCTGGAGCGTAGCTCCCCACAGTGAGCGGGCAGGACACTCACACCCAAGTCAGCTCAGCCGACCCCGTGCGGAGCTGGTGGGTTCTCCGGGTCCGCAGATGCTGGAGCCGCTCACGGGACATCTCTGCCTGTCGTGACCGCAGCCCTGTGTGTCCAGGGCGCGACGAGGGCGCCGCTGAGACACACGTGACGTCTGCGCAGGAGCAGGGAGCAGGGAGCAGGGCGCTCCTGCAGGCGAGGGAGCGAAGCTCTGAGCAGCCCGTGCAAGACCAGACAGCCCAGCACAGGGAGCACACAGGATCCGTTTTGTTACCAACATTCTTTATCTAGGAAATCACCAACATGTACAAGGAATCCTCGACCCACGGGTTCTGCTTGGGCCCCAGAAGCCCCCATGTACAGGCCCCTCCCACCCTGTCCTCACAGGGCCATTGCAGGACTCCCAGACCAGGCCCCACAGTAGGCACTTACACGGTGTGGGGAGAGGCTGGGCACGGGTGCTGCCTGGCAAGGCCCAGGCTTTGGCCACCAGCCTGGAATCCAGGTCAAGGTGAGGCCACGGCTGGCTAGTCCCTCCCTGCATGGGAGGCGGGTCCCTGTGCTCAGCCCATCACCTGATGGGGCCAGGCCCACCACAGCCCTTTACCTGATGGGACCAGGCCCACTCATAGCCCAGAGGAACCATCACACCAAGTCCCAAGCAGATACCCCCTCCTGCAGGGACCCCAAGGGCAAAGCCAGAGCGGCCAGTGGGCTGACCCAGGACCCCCTCACCAGTGACATGACCCCGACCCTCATTTCCGGAAATATTCTAGGAGTCCTGGCACTACTCACCCCCATTCTCCCTCCACAGTTTCTCCTGTTCCCCAGACTACCCTCTGCAGGCCTCAAGGGTAACTGCCAGGGCAGACTCCTCTCCGCAAAGGTGTGTCTAGACGTGGGGTGGCTGGCATCCCAGTGGGGGTCTCTGTACTGGTACTCAGTCCCTCAGGCTCAGGGTCCACTGACCGGCCCAGCCCAAGGCCCCCCCGGTCAGCCCGCTCCCCACCCCAGCGCAGCAGGTGCAGAGACCACGTCCAGGCGCAGGAGGGGCAGGGCTGCCTCCCTGGCTGCCGGCCCAGGGCCTGGTCTCACGTCTGCGCCTGCTCTGGGCCGCTCCCCAGAGAGCCGCGTGCAGCCAGGGGCCCGAGCGGCCTAGAAACGAATGATTGTCCTGCCCTGACCACAGCCCCACGAGCTGACCGGCGTGGCCCCAGCGCAGAGTCCTCCTGAGGCCGAGCTGAGGAGGGTCAGGGCAGAGCAGAGGCAGGTCCACCTGTGGGAAGGGACGTGGGGCAGGCCGAGCGCAGGCGGGTGGGCGGCCAGGGTCCCGGAGCACAGAGTGGGGACGGGGGACACGGGGGACCACGGGCATCGCTGAGTGGGGGCCGGGCCCTTCCTGGGAACACTTGGCAGTTCCCAGAGTCTCTCAGCTCTGGGAGGTAAACACCAGCGATGGACCAGAGTCAGACCCTCCACACCACCCACTCGATGGAAGAGGACTCAAGGGCGTGACTCACACTTGGCCTCAGGGGCGGGCAGCGGGGCACCCAGAGGCCGTGGGCATGGGCCTCGGCCCCTCCCAGCTGGGCAGCCCCTCTCCCTGAGCGCGCCCGAGGCTCCTCCCTGCAGGCATAAAAGCCCGAGCTGCCCTCCCACATCAGCCCTGCTCCTCCCCGACCAGGACGCAGCATGAAGACCCTGGCCTTGCTGGCCGCCCTGCTCCTCCTGGCCCTGCATGGCCAGGCCGGGCCCCTGGCCGAGACAGCTGACCAGGTGCCGCACGAGCCCCTGGGGGTGACGGCCGAGCAGGGGACGGAGCTCCCCGGGGTATATTCCCACCCTGAGGACGAGCATGAAGCCGAGGACCAGGACGTGGTCCTCTTCTTTGATGAACACTTTGCTCAAGCAATTGCAGGTGGGAGAAGCCGTGTGGGGGGCCGCACCTCCTTGGGGATAGTCGTGCGTGGAGGCGCTCACGACTGTGTGGTGCACCCCCGGGGCTGTAGCGGGGATCCCGAGGAAAGGCTCTTGGGGAAGAGGCGGAGCCCGAGCGTGCTTCACGGGCGCGGACCCCGTGCTGAGCCGAGCCTGGTGCCTGCACCCTCTCCAGGCCAGAGCGACCCCACTCTGGGAGCCTCCTCGGGCAGGGGGTCTTAGGTGGGGGCGCGCACCCCTCCTCCCTGCCAGGCTGCTGACCCCTCCCTCCCCCAGGCGTCAACGCGTCCTTCAGCTGCTCCTGCAGGCTGGGCGGCTGCCAGTGCTGCGAGAGCCCCTTCGGGCACTGCCAGAGGCACTTGGACGAGGTGTTCGCTCTGTGCTGCAGCTCCACCTGTGACAAGAACTGCTGAGGCCCGCGGCCCTGCCTGCCCTGGCTGCCCGCCTGCCCGCCTGCCCTGCCTGCCCTGGCTGCCCCCTGCCCTGCCTGCCCGCCTGCCCTGCCTGCCCTGGTTGCCCCTGCCCTGCCTGCCCTGCCTGCCCCCTGCCCTGCCTGCCCACCTGCCCGCCTGCCCTGGCTGCCCACCCGCCAATAAACCGCTGTGAGCACAAGGGCGGTGTACCAGGCTGTTCCTTCTCTCTCCTTTGTGATTTTGCTCTGACAGGGTGGGTGCATGGTCCGGACCCGCGTCGGCTCTGGCGGCTGTGGGGAGCCCCGGGCGTGAGCAGCGGCCCCACCCAGAGCAGAGGCGGTGCCGCACCCAGCGCACCCGCACCCGTCACGGGTAGGGCCGGCCAGGCCCCCAGAGACGGAGTGACCGTGCACGCAGCGACCACGCATGACCGCGGGGGCGAGGGTGCGGGAGAGAAGGCGGCAAAGCCCCAAGGAGCGCGGACACGCTCGCTGTCCTGTCGTGTCGCAGGATGAGTTCCTGTGGGCGCTCGGCGTCTGCAACAAGCCCGTCAAGCACAGACGTGACGGCCGCGTGTGAGCTCAGGAGCCGGGCGCTGCCACGTGCATTGCCCTGAGCGTGGCGGGGTGCCAGCATGCTGGATGCACCCGCCCTGCTCAGCCCCTGGCACCCCAGGCCCAGGCCCAACCTGGGAACAGCCTCGCTCCCTACCCTGTCCTCAGTGGCTCCACAGCAGCAGGTAGAAGCGGGGTGGGCGGCGGTGCACGGGTCTGGGTGGGCAAAGCCCACTGCGGTGGCCGTCAGCCTGGAGACCAGGTCAAGTTGAGGCCACGGGGGGCTGGTCCCTCCTGCACAGGGGTGGGTCCCGAGCTCAGCCCTTCACCTGATGTGGCCAGGCCCACCACAGCCCCAGGGGATGGAGGCCGCATGGGGGAGAAGGGGCATTGCTCATTGTGGCCAGGCCCTCTGAGGGACACTTGTGGTTTCCCAGGAGTCTCTCTCCCTGGGAGGTAAATACTGAACTGGACGGAAGCAGGAAGCCATGGGTCCCGACATCCATTCATCTGACATAAGTTTGGACTCGAGGGTGTGACACACCGGGACTGATGTGGGCAGCGGGGCACCAAGAAGCCGTGGGCACAGAGACTCGGCCTCCCGGCCAGGTCAGCCCCCTCCTGAGCTGAGGCTGAGGCCCCTCCGTCCAGGCCACAAATGCCCCGAGCCTGACCTCCCCGCGTCAGCCCTGCTCCACCTGCCCACTCCCCAGGAGACTCAGTGAGGACCCTCACTCTCTGGCATGTCCTTTGATGGATGCTTCACTCCAAGAGCCGCGGGGGGGGGGGGGGGCTGGGCTGTCCCACCCCCCNTCCCCAGGAGACTCAGTGAGGACCCTCACTCTCTGGCATGTCCTTTGATGGATGCTTCACTCCAAGAGCCGCGGGGGGGGGGGGTGGCTGGGCTGTCCCACACCCCTCGGCGTCAGTACTGAGGTGGAGGGCTCCCCACAGAGTGGGTGTCTGAGTTGGTGAGGAGCTGTGGCCTCAACTGGGAGCACTGGGGATGGGAGAAGACGCAGAATCGAGCGGGAGAGGAAGGTCGGGTCAGAGACTCGGTCGCCCTCGTGACGTCCCAGGGAGACCCTGAGAGGCAGATGACACGGGGCGTCTGCGCCCCCACACGCCGCTGTGTCGCTGGGGCCCTGGTGTCTTAGTGACCATAGGGAGGCCAGGCCTGCCTCCGTGGCACCATGTCTGACCCTCCTCCACAGGCCCGAGGAGAGGAGCCACTGCTGCTGCAAGGTGCGGCTACCACACAGGGAGGCGGCGTAGGCTGCCCCGGAGTGGCCGCGGATGCCTCTGTGCTGCAGCTGAAATCTTGCTGAAGGCCGAGCCCTGGGCCCCTGGGGAGGACGAACTACCGTTATAGCTGACCGCCTTCACTTCCTACCAAAATAAACTTGAGCATGAAATTCAGAGTATTTGGTGTTTTTCACCTCGGTCCTTTCTTACCCTGCATTTTGGCCGCCCGTTGGTGCTCTGTGATGACACGGTCAGGAATCTCCCCATCGCCTCACAGGGCCCTGGAGCGCTCAGTGGAGCGGCCCGCGGGAAGAGCAGAAATAGAAAAAATCCTAAGTGCGGACAATTTTAATAGTAAAAGCTCTTTCATTATAGAGGTTCGAGGTGGGAGGCGGCTCTGGGCGGCCGGCCGCAAGGAGGGGCACTCCAGAGCAAGTCGGGGGACGCCAGGTCCCCGTCCAGCGCAGGGAGGGCCCCTGCTGGTTCTCTCCCAGGGCGTCGGCTGAGGAGCGCGAGGCCGGCGGGATCCGGGAGCCCAGAAGCAGAACTCCGACGCCCAGGGCCAGATGCACTGGTGACCCAGTGGGGACACCACGCCGGACAGTGAGGTCTCGCCCAGTGAGCGGGCAGGACACCCACACCCAAGTCAGCTCAGCCGACCCCGTGCGGAGCTGGTGGGTTCTCCGGGTCCGCAGATGCTGGAGCTGCTCACGGGACATCTCTGCCTGTCGTGACCGCAGCCCTGTGTGTCCAGGGCGCGACGAGGGCGCCGCTGAGACACACGTGACGTCTGCGCAGGAGCAGGGAGCAGGGAGCAGGGCGCTCCTGCAGGCGAGGGCGTGAAGCTCTGAACAGCCCGTGCAAGACCAGACAGCCCAGCACAGGGAGCACACAGGATCCGTTTTGTCGCTGCCCCTGCCCCCAGTGGGAACACCTCAGTCAGGCCTCAGGTGCGGCTGAGAGCTCCTCAGTGGGAATCGGTGCAGACTCTGTGTCTCCTCAGGCGCCCTCTCCACCCTCCCAGGACGCTCCTGCTTCCCGGGCCTGGAGCCTCCGTGGGGTGGTGCGGGGCGTCGGCAGAGGTGGCGAGTTAGGGAGGCCTCAGCCCTCTGCAAAGGGTCACCTGACTGCCGGACACGCCACACCTGACTGCAGAGACGCCGGGCGGGTCCCGACAAGACGCCATCAGGGCCTTGCCCCCCCCCCCACACCCCCGCCGGGCACAGCACCAGCACACCGCCGACCCCACCGGCTGGGAGGCTGTCGAGGAGTCACAGCCGGGAGCGGACACCCCAGGGTGATAGGGTCCGCAGAGCCCCTCGTGGGGAGCAGCGCCCCGGGCACTTCTGCTTCAAACCCACTGGTCCAGGTGGGCCCAGCCATACCCCCAGAGTCAGAGTCGGGGCCCTCTGCAGAGGAGAAACACACTTGCTCCGCGAGGGACAGATGAAGCCGTTCTCGTCCCTTTGCTGGCTCAAAGGCAAATACGCAGCAGATGGGGCCCAGGTGCCGGCCCAGGTCCTTATCACCAGTCCACTTGACAGCAGGAGGACGTCACGCAGGGGCGCACCTGTGATGGAAGTGTCTGGATCAGAGGAGCATCACAGAGGCCGTGGGCATGGGCCTCGGCCCCTCCCGGCTGGGCAGCCCCTCTCGCTGAGCGTGCCCGAGGCTCCTCCCTGCAGGCATAAAAGCCCGAGCTGCCCTCCCGCGTCAGCCCCGCTCCTCTCTGACCAGAAGACGCAGCATGAGGACCCTCGCCCTGCTGGCCGCCCTGCTCCTCCTGGCCCTGCATGGCCAGGCTGAGCCCCTGGGGGAGACGGCCGACCAGGTGCCAGAGCCCGAGGCCCAGCTCCCTGCCCAGGACGAGGCTGAGGCCGCCACCGATGACATGGCCATCTCCTTTGATGGACGCGTAGCTCGAGCAGCTGCAGGTGAGGGCTGGTCCCATACCCCTCGGGGTCAGTGGGTGGGCAGGCTCATGTGTGTGGAGAGGGTGTGTCTGGTTTGGGGGGAGCATTGGAGCTGGGGGGGCAGATACTAAGCATCTACGTGGTGACTGTGAACAGACAAACATTTCACACTCGTGACCTCATAGTCAGCGGACCCTGTGACTATGGACGGCACGAGAAGGGTCTGTGCCCAACACCGTGGCGTCTGTCCCGGGACTCCAGGACCCCACAGGGCCAGCTCCTTCCTCAGGGCCGCCGTGGCTGACCCGCTCTTCCCCACAGGGCCCAGGGGATGCTGCTCCTGCAGACACACACTCTGCAAGGCCGGAGAGCACCAGCCCGGACACTGCTACATCGGCAGCACCAGATACCGGCTGTGCTGCCGAGGCTGAGCGCGTGACCCTGCCCCGGCCCCACGGGCGGCTTCGTCCGGGACCTTGGTCTTCCCCATGCTCTGACTGCAAAATAAACTCCAACGTCAGCCTCAGTGTTTGGCTTTTCTCTTCTCTCCTCCGGCCACCTTCTCCTCCCCAGCCCCTTCCCCTCCGCTCCCCATGCAGTGGTCTCCACTTCCCCGCCCTCCTCCGCTTCCCTTCCTCCTCTTCTCCTATGTCATTCTGTGAGCTTCTCAGACCCACATTTTCGCTGGGCCCTCAGGGTCCTGACAGAGCCCTCTGTGGGGGCAGCTAAGGAGCCTGGCAAGGGCCGGCCTCGCCCCTGAGAGGCAGGCAGAGTCAACAAATGCAAATGCAAAGGACTGATTGGAGCAGCACTGATGTGTGAATTGTGGTGCAGCAATAAAGGACCCCACAGGGGAGAACCACGCAGGAAGCAGCAGGATGGTGGACTCCGGCAGAAGTGACGCCAACAGGCCATGGCCTGGCATGGATTGCTAAGGATATTAAAGAACGAATTGCATGTGAGAAATGAAGGCCCTTAAAATCAAACTATACAAAACCCAGATATTTAGGAATATAGTGCGTAGTCAAAGGCCAGTTTATTACAAAAGTTTTTCCCGGAGGCCTCCCTGGTGGCACGATGAGTTAAACAACACACTGTGAAGCATCCGCAGCCGCTGCAGCACGAGTTCGATCCCCGGCCAGGGAGGAGACCCACAGGGTACAGCAGACCTCTCCTGCCTCCCTGCTGCCCCCTCAGCAGTGGGTTTCAGTGGATCTGCCTGTTCTGCTCCCCGCTCTGTCTCTGGTGACTCCTCTGACCCCCCCGCACCTCTGGCCTGTACCCCAGCTCTTGTGTGCATAAATAAATCTTTTTAAAAAAAAAGCTTTTCCTGCCTGGAAATCACCAGGACACCACATATCAAACATTCTGAGACACACCAGCCCTTCCCTGCCCGCAATCACTCCTGTGGCACCAGTCTGCCCTGGGAGACAGTCCCCCATCCTCACGGGGGCCACTGCAGGGCTCTCCAGAGTGGGGCCCTCAGCAGGCACTTACATGGTGTGGGGGGAGGCTGGGAATGGGGCTCTGGTTTGCAAGGTCCACACTGGCCTTGGTCATCGGCCTGGAGACCAGGTCAAGGTGAGGCCATGCCTGGCTGGTCCCTCCCTACATGGAGAGGTGAGTCCCTGGGCTCAGCCCTTCCTCTGATGGGACAAGGCCCACCACAGCCCTTCACCTGATGAGACCAGGCCCACCACAGCCCTTCACCTGATGGGACTAAGCCCACCCATAGCCCAGAGAGAAACTTCACTCCAAGTCCCCCAAGCAGATGCCCCTCCTGCAGGGTGTTCCCAGGGCACAGCCAGACCAGCAGTGGGCATCAGCCCAGCACCCCCCCCCCCGCCACCAGTAACCTGAGCCCAACCTTTTTTTCCAAGGAACCTTTTATGTGTCCTCCCCAACTCGCCCCCTGTCTCCCCCCACAGGGTTTCCTGTTACCCCAAAGCCCTCCATGGGCCTCGGGAGTGTCTGATAGGGCAGACTCATCTGTGCAGGCGCCTGGACGTGGGGTGGCTGGCGTCCCTGCGGGGATCTCTGTCCTGGGCTCAGTCCCTCAGGGTCAGGGTTTGCTGACCGGCCCAGCCCAGAGGCCTCCAGGGTCAGCCAGCCCCCCCGGTGCAGCAGGTGCAGAGACCATGTCCAGGTGCAGAAGGGGTGGGGCTGCCTCCCTGGCTGCCGCCCCAGGGCCTGGTCTCACGTCTGCGCCTGCTCTGGGCCGCTCCCCAGAGAGCGCCCCAGTCCCCGCCCTGCACCCCGTGCTGCCTCTCCCCCAGTGGGGACGCGCGGTCAGGCCTCAGGGGAGGCTGAGAGCCCTGAGTGGGAAGCCGGCGCAGACTGTCTCAGGTGCCTGCTCCTCCCTCCCGGCACTCCCATCCCTGGGCCTCGGTTTCCTCATTCATGGAAAATTGGGGGCCGGTGGGTCTCCCCACCTCCCGATGCGTGGACAGGCCCCGAGGCTGAGCACCTGGACGATGTGGGGACGGCCTGACGGCCCAGAGCTGGGAGGCGCGGGCTGAGGTCTGGGCCAGGTCCAGGTCAGCCTGCACACCCAGACGTGGGTGTGATATGGAGACAGGGAAGCCGGAGCGACGGTGCAGGGGTGTTGGGTGCAGTTCCGTGGGGACAGGAGCCCAGGGGGCCAGGGCTGTCCGCGCTCTCTGTCCTCCCCCAAGGATGACGCACGGAGCAGGACAGCTGGAGGCCACGTTGGACTTGTGCTCTTCAGCCCTGCCCAGGAATATACCCGGTCAGCCTCTCTGGCCCCCGAACTCGGCAAGTGTGGCCTGCAGGCCTGGAGGGGCACACGGCGCCAAGCGCAGGCTCTAGGGGTGCGGGAGGCGGCCAGGCCCAGGCCTGGAGCCCCGAGGGGCAGGCGGGGCATCGGCAGGGGTGGTGAGCGCAGGGAGGCCTCAGCCCTCGCCGAAGGGTCACCTGCGCCAGTCACGACACACCTGACTGCAGAAACACCAGGCGGGCCTGGACCGGACACCTTCCAGGCCTCCCCCGCGCATAGCACCAGCACGAACAGCCCGACGCCACAGGCCGTCGCAGGGTCACAGCTGGGAGCGGACACCCTGGGGCCGCAGTGCTGACCTCACACCAGGCCCAGGGGGCGGAGACGCGGCCAGCGGGAGCTCACCAGCCGAGGCCTGGTGCTGGCTCGTCTCCTCTCCCGGCCTGGGCCCTAGCGCCATCAAAGCTGCCAAAAAGAGAAGCTTCAACGGAGCTGCAGAAACACCAGGTGGGCAGGGCTGGGGCGCACCTGTGCCGTCGCTGGTCCCAGTCTCTGCCACCGGCTGCATCAAACCCACTGGTCCAGGTGGGCCCAGCCGCACCCCAGAGTCAGAGTTGGGGCCCTCTGCAGAGGAGAATCACACTTGCTCCCTGAGGGACAGATGAAGCCGCCTCGACCCTTTGCTGACTCAAAGGTAAATACGCAGCAGATGGGGCCCAGGCGAGGCCCAGGTCCTTATCACCAGTCCACTTGACAGCAGCAGGGACTTCACACAGGGGCGTGAATTTCTGGATCAGAGGAGCATCAAAGAGGAACTTTGGACACAAGGCGGACTCAGCTCCTCCCGGCCAGCAGCCCCTCTCCCTGAGCACACCGAGGCTCCTCCTTGCAGGCATAAAAGCCCGAGCTGCCCTCCCGCGTCAGCCCCGCTCCTCTCTGACCAGAAGACGCAGCATGAGGACCCTGGCCCTGCTGGCCACCCTGCTCCTCCTGGCCCTGCATGGCCAGGCCGAGCTCCAGGAGGAGACGGCCGACCAGGTACCAGAGCCCGAGGCCCAGCTCCCCGCCCAGGATGAGGCTGAGGCCGAGGACCAGGACGTGGCCATCTCCTTTGATGGGCGCGACGCTCGAGCAGGTGGGCTTGTCATCTCTAGCCAGGTGCCTCAGGAAGCCTCTCCTTGGAGGGCCCGCCTCCTGGTCCCCAGCCCCCTTACCCCTAAGTTAGACGGAAGGCCGGGGGTGCCCTCGGGTCCTTCTCCAAGTTTTCTGACTTGCCCACAGCCCGTAAAAGCAGTTTTGTGCCCTTGCCGGGCGTGGGGCCCCCGAGGACCCTGCTTTCGCCGACTGTGGCTTGGTCCTTCGAGGAGCTCCCAGCGGGAGGGCGTGGAGGGCCCCAGAGAGGGGATGTGCCGCACACCGGCCCCGTGCCTGCCGGCCCCGACCCTCGCTGGCTGCGCCTGACAGTCATGGCTGCAGCCCCGAGGTGACGGATGCGACCCGGCCCCCAGTCACCCCTGCAGGAACCACCGCGGCCCCCCTGCGGCCCCTGCGGCCCCTGCACCGGTGCCTTATCCGCCAGTGCCTGAAGCCAACCTTCACCCCAGGAAGCACCTGCCGCTGCCGGCGCCACGCCTGCCTCGAGGGGGAGACGGTCACGACCAAGTGCATCCGGGGCGGCATGCGCTTCCTCCGCTGCTGCAGAAACTGACGGCCTGAGCCGCCTGCTGTGTCCGCCTTGACCTCAGCCCCCCCTCCCCCCTGCCAATACAGCAATACAGGCCTCCAGCAAGACCCGTGTCCGGTGCTTTCTGGCCACTGGGGAGCAGGGGAGGAGGCGCGGCCACACGCAGAGAGGGCTGGCGTGGGGACGGGCTCCCTGGGAGCTGAGCCTGCAGGTGCCGGCAGGGGGCGCCTGCTTGGGTGGAGGCCGAAGGCAGCCGGAGGAGCTGGTCCACGGGAGCGGCCATGCGTCCAGCAGGAACGTGGGAGGTGGACAGGGAGCCCTGCAGCGCTCGTGAGGGTGTCCCTCCCACACAGCTGGCCTTGCTCCGCCGAGAGGCGTGCTCCCTGTCAGCCGACCCCGGCGCCAGCTCCCGGAGTCGGTGTCAGCCCCCGGCTGCAGGACCAGCCCCGGAGAAGGACCCCCGAGCCGGTCCGCTCACCAGCCTCTGCCCGGCCTGCTGCACCTTGGGGTCCCCCGCCCAGAGTCAACGCTGGCTCCAGCAACCCCGGAGACACCGTCCTGCGTTTTCCTGTGAGGAGCCCCGGGAACGGCAGGTGCAGAGGCCTGGCTGGAGCTGGAGCCGGAGCTGGAGCCGATGCTGGGAACTGGGAGCCGGGAGCCCGGAGCTGGCCCCAGGCAGCAAGTGGCACTTGCTAAGGGCTCCCGCCCTGAGGATGGCAGGTGGTGCCTGTGGGCTCGAGCGGTCTGCTGCTTTGTCGCCCCAGAGGTTGGGGCTGGGTGGTGGCCCCGGCCCCAGCCCTTGGCCCCCTCATGAAGTCTCCGGGGACCTGCTGGGAGTGCCTCCTGAGCCAGCCTGTGGGGACACATCTGGGGCTGGAGCCGAAGCCCAGGGCGCTCTGTGTCAGTGCCTTGTGGGGCTGAGGTCTGGGCATAGACGTGGGCACGCGTGGGCGCAGGAAGCCAGCGCGCCTGGAGGCCGGGGGCCGAGTGCCGGGCCTGCGCAGGTTCTGGCCACGCAAACCCCGCTTCCGACCCAGAGCCGGCTCTCCTATGGAGCAGCCACCCCCACTCCGCTCGGGCGCCGGAGCCCTCCCGCCGCCCCGGGCAGGTGGGCCCAGACAGGACCCCCCATCGCAAAGCCTCACGCCTACACGCCGCCCCGGCCAGGAGAGGACAAGGGCAGGGCCTCTGGGGCCTTGGAGGAGGTGGAGGCCCGGAGAAAACCCAGCGCGGCAGGGGCCGGGGCACCCAAGCGCTCGCGACGGTGGTGCTGGGGGCGCGGCATCCACTCGCAGCGCCACGACAGCAGCGCCTCGGGGAGGCCTAGGGCCCAGGCCCCAGGCCCCGCCAGCCCGGTGGGGGAGGCGAGGCCGCCGCAGACGCGCCCGCGCTCAGGAAAGTCCCAGACGCCGCGCCTGTGGCCGGGTCACCGCCTCGGCCCCTACCACCTGTCCCTGCGCGGCGCGTGCAGGGCGGCTCAGGCTGTCCGGGCCTCTGGGTGCCCCGACTGGGAGCCTTGCCCGGCCGGGACCCCTCCTGGGTCGGGCCGGAGCCGGCGCGTCTGTTCGGGAAGGACTCCGGACTCGCGCTCGTCCCTGTGGGGTGTAGACTCGGCCCCCAACCCCGTCACCGGCGGAGGCCGCGAGGCGCTCGGTCCCGAGTTCGCCCTCCAGCCTCAGCTGGGGCAGAACGTCCCTGACCCACGCCCAGACCTTCGTCCACCTGACCCCCAGGGCCCCAAGATCCTCTGCCGGCCCGGCCAGCGGGCAAGGGGATCTGCATCAGGCCCGGGAGGCTGCCCCGGAGGCCCAACACCCGCCTGCCCGGACAGCCCCCAGCCGCCTCCAGGCACAAGGCCGGCCCCCAAGGCCGCAGGTGCAAGAGGGACAGAAGTGAGCGCGCGGGGCCTGGGCCGCCCCACCTTCCATTGAGCCTGCCCCGCCTCGCGAGGACGACGCGGCCCCCGCGCCCACAGATCCGCTCACCCCGCACTGGCCGCGCCCCAGCAGAGGGCCGCTCTGCCCAGGCAAGGTCCCGCCTGGCCCCTCCGTGCCTGGGGTGCGTGGGCAAGGCCTGGCAGTGCCGGCATAGGGGCGCCTGGGCATGGAGGGGAGCGGGGAGGAGAGGGCGGGGTGTTGGCTCCTGCCCAGAGGCAGCGAGGTGGGCCTCAGCGGCCCGGAACGCCGCAGCGGGCAGAGTCCACCGGGCCCAGGCCGCGGCTGAGCGGTCAGCCTGTGCTGGACTGCCCACCCTCTCAGGCTGGCGCGCCCGCACAACAGGGCCGCTGGCCGCTCCCAGGGTGCAACCCGACCCGCCCAACCCACCCGCTCTCCGGCTGACATGTCTGTGCCCTGGGCCGGCCGCAGTGAGCACCCAAGGGGGCGCCCTGGTATGGGGGAGGGGCCGCAACTGCTGGTGTCCCCGGGGTTCAGCCCGGGGTTCAGCCCAGGGGGTCAGCCCTGGGGGTCAGCTCAGGGGGTCAGCTCAGGGGGTCAGCCCAGGGGGTCAGCTCAGGGGGTCAGCCCAGGGAGTCAGCACAGGGGGTCAGCACAGGGAGTGGAGTCAGCTGGGGGTGGGGTCCCTGTAGCTCCAGGGTTCAGCTCAGGTGGGTGTTACCAAGGGTGGTGTCAGCGGGGGTGTTCAGAGCCAGCTAGGCATGGGGTCCCTGTAGCTCAGGGTGTCAGCCTGGGGTCAGCTCAGGGGGTCAGCCTACTGCTTCCTCTCGGGTCACTCCTGCCCTGTCTGGCCTCGCCCCTCCTCACACAAACATCGTCGTTCCCGCTGTGCAGGTGAGACAGCAAGAGCAGGACGCGCCCCAGTGCGGCAAGCAGCTGAGCGTGGGCCAGGGCACGGGCGCCCGGTCTCCAGCCCAGCCCAGGGAGGCAAGCACCAGGGTCAGGCTGGCGTTTCCAGGGGCTGCAGTGCTGTACAGCGCAAAGCCTCTCACAGCTGGAAGCCCACGGCTAGACCCCTACACCTTCATAGAGGAGGTGTTCCTTTCGAGATCACTCAACAGAGAACCCCCAAATCTGAGAAACACCTCATGATGTGTAAGTCTATGTAGCAAAGTATCTGGGCCATGGTGTCCAGATACTTGGCCCCACATTCTAGATGTCTCTATGGGAGTGTTTTTGGGTCTAGAATGCCTGTAAAGCACATTGCCCACCATATGTGGGTGGGCCGCATCTAATCAGTTGAGGGCTTGAAAAGGAAAAAGAGATGGACCTCTCTGAGAAGGCGGGGATTCTGCCAGCAGACAGCACGGGGGCTTGAACTGCAACATCAGCCTTCCTTGAGCCTGCTGTCCCCCCCATCAGTTTTTTTTTTTCTTTTTTGGACTCAGCTTCTACTACATGAGCCAGTTCCTTACAGTTCTGTTCCTCAGGGAACCTTGGCTGACACACTCTCAAGTGTGAACAAGTGATGGGGAGACTGGGGGTGCCCCTGCACAGCCCCATGGGGATGGGATGCAGGTGTCAAGCCCTGCAGAGAGCACCTGTCCCATACAGGACAGGCCCAGGAAACCTCGAAGCCTCTCACACGGAGCCCCTCCCTGGAATGTAGCCGAGGACGGCTTAGCATGGTGTGGCTCACGTGGCCTGTGGCCCTGCACACAGTGATGAAGCCCAGAGGCAAGCGCAAGGGAGCTCAGGGCCAGGAAAGTCAGGGTGGCTGAAGAAACCTGATGGAAAGATAGCTCTTCACCTGCAGGTTAGGCAGCAGCAGTTACAACAGCCAAGCACTGGAAACAACCTAAATGCCCAAGGACAGGTGTGTGGGTAGAGACTATGTGGTTTACGCACGGTGGAATACTACTCAGCTGTAAAAAAGATGAAATCCTGCCATTTGACAATATTGATGGAACTTCTGAGTGAAGTCAAAGAAATACCAGCTAACTTCACTGCTGTGTGTGCACAGGGAAACCAAAAAGCAGATGAGCTAAATAAAACAAGACAACCATCAGACTATAAGTACAAGTTAGTAGTTGCCAGGAAGAAACTGGAAAAGAGGGACGGTGAGCAGGGCGAGCTGTCAATGGCAAAGTGAGAACAGCGAGCTGGCGTGTGTTGCCCTGAAATCCCCGCCGTTAGTACAATGTTACTCCAGTGACCACTGATAGCAAGAGGACAGAAAGGGAGGTGAGACGGGGGAGGGAAGGCAGGGAGGTGAACTGAGCAAGAGCAATGGAAGCCTAGTTCACAGAAACCTAGATTCCTGCCCTTTGTAAACAACTTAAAATAAGAAGAAAACTCCAAGGAACCAAGCTCTTCATCTTTTTTACAGCTGAGTAGTATTCCACCGTGCGTAAACCACATAGTCTCTACCCACGCACCTGTCCTTGGGCACTTAGGTTGTTTCCAGTGCTTGGCTGTTGTAACTGCTGCTGCCTAACCTGCAGGTGAAGAGAGATCTTCAAATTCGGCTTCTTTTTGACTCTCTGGGTAGATAGGTAGAAACAGGATAACTGAGTGGTAGAGAACTTCTTTACTGTGAACTAAAGAAACGCTCACAGCCAGGGAAGTGCCTGTGCCAGAGGGAGTAGGAACCCAGCAGGGGCAGGGGAGCACTCGCAATGCCACGCTCAGTGTCGCAGCCTTGTTTGCTTGACCAGTGAAAACCAGAACTTTTGGGTTAGCACTACAGGCTTGGAGAAACCTTAGGCCAAATTTTAGCCGGTGAAAGCGCGCAGCAAACTCAGTGCTTCTCGGTCAGGCACCGCCGGAGTCTCTGGAAGAAGAGGAGGATCTCAGGGCAGGCTTTTGTGTCCATCCAACCGCACGTTTGGGCGTTTCTAAGGCTGGTGAGCGGGAGGGAGAGGCGCCCCCTGGTGGTGGGGCGCGACCGCCGCTCGACCGACCACCAGGGGGCAGCAGCGGGCCGGCAGTGTCCAGGGCCTCCCAGCTGGGGCAGCTGCTTCTGGAAATGACCCCTGTGCACCATGCCCCGGGCTCTGGCCTCCTTACGGTGGCGGCCACTGAAGAGAAAGCAATTTCAGAAGAAACAAAGGACACACGTCAAGGGGAAATTTGGCCCCAAAGATGCTTCCCGCCAGCGCCGCGTCCCCAGCCCACGCCAGCCAGCAGAACCCAGTCCTGCACCACACCCCCGACCCCCACCCAGACCCAGGGCGTGCGCACGCCGGCCAAGATGTCCGTTTTTTAAAAGATGGACAAACACGTGGGCCTGTTTTTATTACTAGATTCCACAAAAATTAAGTCACATATCAGTAAACAAGATCAGCACAAACTTGTTTTCCGCTACAAGCTAAGCGCCTGCAGGTCCATCTCCCCGAGAGCCCGGGCAACGGGGTCTCCATCCCTGAACCCCACATGCTGCAAGCCCAGCAGGCAGGTGGGAATCCACATGGCCCAGGTGGCGGGTGAATTATCAGGGACCCTGCAGAGCGGGGCTGGGGCTGTGCAGCCCGGCCGGTCGTGGGCAGAGGGACCCGGCCCTGCGTCCTCCAGAGTAGACCTGCGAGGCCAGGGCCCGGAGGACAGCACAGGGCTCTGGTCAGAGAGGACCGGCTGTGGAGTCCCTCCGGCCAGTGTCCTCCTCCGTCTTCTGATCCCTGCGTCCCTCCCTCCCCTGCCTGCGCCCCTCTGGGCATGCTCCTCGCAGCCTTTACAGGGGCCCTGCAGCCCCACTCCCCTGCAGCTGGTCGGGGACTGGGCGTGGGCGTGACCTGGCTGAGCTGGGGCAGATGGCAGTAGACGTGGCCGTGTGCATACCTGTGTGCTCGCGTGCTGCTCTGTGGGTGTTTGCACATGTGCGTTGCCCTCACTCGTGTGCGGTGTGCATGCATGCGTGCATGTGTGCGTGCTGACAACCACACAGTGTCCTCCCCTCACCTCACTCAGCTTCTCCTCAAATGCCCCTTTTCAGGGACACCGTCCCTGACACCCCCTGAGCTAGGGCCTCCCTCACCGCTTGTGCTGCTGAGCTTCCCACACACGCTGGCTCCGGCCTGGTACCTCGCCTCATGCGGGCACCCGCGTGTACACACGTGCATGTGATCACCCACACGCACATGTGTGTGATCACACACATGTGCACACATGAGCACATGCCACATGCCCACCATCTCTCTCTCCGCGAGATCCATCTCTTCTGCGGAGATGAAGTCCCAGGGGCAAGGACCCACAGGTCCTGGAACCCCAACCCGCCCTCCTGCACAAACAGGGAGGCGCATGGACCCCCGTGCCCTGAGGCCGAGGCCACGCTCCCTGCCTGGGATCACCCCCAGGCCACAGCTCGTCCAGTCCAGATCTCTCATCTCCACTGCACACTGCCTGGGACCCACGGTGAGGGCAGGGGGGGCGAGGGCCCTGACCACCCCACCCCTTGGAGAGGAGGGTCCGGCCCACCCCAGAATAAAGGGGCTCTGTGAGAAGCGAGCTCGGGGGGACAGAGCACCCTGGGGACCCAGCCAGGAGCTGGCGTGGGCTGCCTCTGACAGGTGCCAGCTTCCCCGGGCTTTTCAGTGACCACTTATCTGCGGGGCTGGTTTTTCCCGGCCCAGAGCAAAACGAGCCGGCCAGGCTTCTCAGCTCTAATCTCTGGTGTGGGCCTGTTCCCAGAGAGCCCCAGCCCCTGGGGTCCGCATGACTCAGCGCTGTGATTAGATCGGAGCTCCCAGGGACTGTTGGCTGGATGACGTGGGCTCACCCCCAGCGGCGCAGCAGTGCAGGTGACACGTGGTAAGCAGGTTAATGAGTGACCGTCTTCCCTCCCAGCTCCTGCCGCCTCTGGGCGCTTTGCCCCATGGGGGCCACCCGGCTGGGTTCCTCCCCCTCCAAGTGAGACGCCACAAGTTCGTCCCCAGAGCTGCCACATGTCCCTGGGGACAAAAGTGACTCCCCCACCCCCCACCTAAAAAACATCTTTTCCACCGAATAAAGTTAAAGATATTTGGGGCGGGGGGCAGGTGGGTGGGGATGCTGTACAGTGATTTACAAGTGCCTGTTAAGTAGGAGGAATACTGTAGCGGCTGGCTGCAGCCAAATTCCCTGAGAACCAGCTCAGCCCAGGCAGGGTCAGAGGGCAGGAGGCCTGGCTCAGGGACTCTGTCCACCCCCAAGCCCCCGTAGGCACCTACATCGTCCCGCCCTCGGGGAAGAGATGAGGGGCGTCTGGCCCCATCAGGGCCCAGGCCCCGGCTCTCCTGCCCACCAGGGCTGTGGGCTGTGGCTTCTGCGCCAGGGCGGGGCGGCCAGGCCTGGACAGGGCACTCGGTGACCGCTCTTCTCCAAGGGCCACGCTGGATGCCACGGTGCCCACTTGGCCAGAACCGCACACGCCACTCATTGGCGTCGGCTTCAGGCTCCTGCCCGCCCGGCCACCCGCGCCTGAGGCGGGGGCACACACGACACCACGAACCAGCGCGGCTCGGCCGACCGAAGTGGCGTGACTACAGGACCGCATGGACACTGCACTTCACCTCGGCCGGACGCGGCGTGGCCCGCACGGCAGGCTGCGTCTGGACCCGCGCCCCGCTCCCCACAGGCCCTGGGCGTCGCCCAGCCCCGGCCCACGGGGGCCACACTGCGGGCACCTGCTGGCACTGCCAGGGCGTGCTGGACTCCACTCGGGCACAGCGCTGGGGGCAGAGGGGGCCTGGGGACGCGCCCGTGGCCAGGGGCAGAGGTGTGGCGGCTGGCGTGGGCCGGCACGGCGCGGCGGCTCCTCGCAGGCCTAAGTGTGGCCAGCACGGCCCAGGCAGGGAGCGGGCCGGGGTGGATGCTCACACAGCCTTCTCGGGCACGTGGCTCTGGACACGCGAAGCCGGCACGCCGCGTGGGCGGGCCGGGAGCTGCTCTGACCGAGGCGAAGGCGCAGGGAAGACTCTGCCGCGCACCCACTGCGCGCGATCAGGCTCGGGGACAGCGCGGTGGGGCTGCAGGCGCCGGCCGGCTCCGATGGTAGCCACGAGGACGTCCAGGGCGTGGGGGCACCAGCGCCGGCCAGCTGCGTGCAAGAGGGGCTCACGCCTGATGTCTGTGCTCGAGATTTCAGTGCAGCTTCACAACGCAGAGAGCACACGGGCAGTGGCGCTGAGGCTCTTGGACTGCCCGTCTGCCCGTGAGAGCCGGAGCCTCCTGCCTGGGGCGGGACGGCAGCGGTCCCACTTCGGCCGTGCCGTGAGCGTGCAGCAAGGGGTGCTCAGCGGACACGCTGCTGGCCCACGGCGGGCCGCGGCCACTGCAGACCACTCTCCACGCAGGTCACCGCGATGCCTTGTCCTGATGCTACCCCTAGTGGGGCCGGGCCCGGGGCAGCTGCGCGCGGCCGGGTGCATGGGCGAGCTGACCTCCCCGCCGAGGGGGATGCGGCCAGAGCCAACAGAACCTCACCCTGCGCTGACCACGCCAGGCCTGCTGCCCGGTAGGAAGGTCTCGGTGGGCAGCTGCCCTGGAGAGAGAGGGCCAGCCCACGGAACCCCAGGAGCAAAACGCTTGTCGGGGGGACGGCCGCTGTGTCGTGGGGCGAGGTCTCCCGGACACAAGGCTGAGTGCAGGGCCTGGAGGCAGAGGGGCCGGCTCCATGGTGGAACTGTCCCATGCAGGGGAGGGAGGGAGCCGCGAGGACGGGCTCTCCAGACAGCAGCCAGCACAGGCAGCTATGCCCGGGACGGGGAGGCACTGGGACGCGTCCAGGTGCTGGTCAGCTCAGGGGACCCCCAGGAGGGCAGGAGGCCACTCAGGGTTCATTGGTCACCTTCACCAAGAGGGGTCGCTGGGGTCCCGGCCCGGCGTGGCCGCTGCCCCTGCAGGACACTCTCTCCCACTGAAACGCGCCACTCACCCTGAAACGGACCTATCGGCGCTGGTGAAACGGGATGGACAACCCCAGAGCAGCGAGTCGCCGGGCTGGACCACGATGCGGCCGGCAGTGCTGGCTCGGAGAAGTCTGCTCCCATCGCCCCCTTCAATGGCGCTCCTTTGGGGTGAGGCCCTCCCACAGAGGAAACTGAAAGGTTTCGGCGCCGCTGGACAGGAGCGCAAGGGAGAGAGACAGTCAGGGGCGAGAGAAAGAGCGGGCCCTGTTTCTGACCGGCAGTGGCTTTTACTGCGCTCCCGGGCAGGGGTCTCCATCCCCAGAGTGGGGGCCGGGAAGTCGCGCCCAGGTGACAGCTGCGGGGGTTTTTACAGGCCGGTACTTGAAGTTTCTCCTGGCGGGAAGGTTGTGGTGGAAGAAGCTGCCGTTGGTGGGATCTGGACCGAAGCCCCAGGCTGCATTCAGTCCGCGGCCGCATTCCACTGGGACTGGCCGCGTGAGTCACGAGGTCCCGCTCCACATCGAGCAGCTTGCTGTCACCATCTAATCTTGGTGACCGCTGGCTTCTCAGAACTGCTGCCCTGGGGGCCTGGGTGAGGAGTGGGGGTGAGGGGTGGGGGCCTGTGTGACATTTCAGAAACACGTTCTGGAAAGATCCGGCTGGAGAAGGTCGCAGCTTCCAGACCCGGAGCCCCAGCGGGAAGCGGCAGCCACCCGCAGACCCGCCCCGCAGGCCCTGCCGCTTCTGGGGACCCAGCGCCCGAGAGTGGCACCTGCACCTGGCTCCCCAGGCAGAGCGCTGCCCGCGCCCAGCTCCCCCATGACCCACCGTCTGCTGCGGGCGCCGAGGCCAGTGTGCGCCCTGCCACCCCTCCTCTGCTGCGGCTCTGAGGGGCGGGGAGCAGGGGCCTGAGGTGCGGGCGGTCCCCTGAGGCGGGCGGGCCCAGCCTCGGCTCTGGTGGCAGCTGCACCCAGGAGCACACAGCGAGCAGGTGTTTGCAGGGCCCTCTATGCCTCGTTTTGCAGACCAAAGAGGGAAGGATCAGAGAGGTTAGGTGCAAGGTCAAGGACACAGCCAGAGAGCACCCATCGCAGCGTTGCTTGTGCTCGTCCACACTGGCCTGCGTGCGCCACGGCCCCCGGCGACGTTTTGGCCTGTCTGAGGCTGCAGGGCGGAGGCCACAGCCAGCCCATGGAGCTGCTTCCCAGGGGCCCTTCTTCCCGGCACCCTCTGGCTTTGCCCTCTGTCCTTCCTCCCTGGTCCTGGGGAGATGGTCGAGTCCAGGCGCCTCTGTAGCGAGGTGGCCGCCTTGTCCCCCACCGGCCTCGGCGCCGCACCTGGGAACGCCGTGTGCTGGTGGCCTCCTGCTGAGCCCCGCGGCCAGCCTCGCCCAGCCCCACACACGCCCAGGGCCCGGAGTCTGCTCCGCTCCACCACCGGGGTCATCCAGCACGACACCCCTGCTCCCCACCCCGGAGCCTCCGATCCCCGCCCTGCGCGGCTCCCGTCTGCCCGCACCCCAGCCGCGCTCTCGGTGGCCAACGCCCGACTCTCGCCCGGGCGGTCCCTCCAGCAACCTCCAGATCAGCCCTGCAGGCAGCCGGGCGGACCCCGCCAAGACTGCCCGAGACCTGGTGTCCTGGAGCCCTCCCCGGCGCCCGCCCACGAGCGCACAGGCGGCAGGGCCCCTTGCAGCGGACGGTTTCGGCCCCTAGAAGGACGGGCTTCCTGGTGCCCGGGCAGCATGGGCACCTCCAGGCCCCGACACCAGGAGGGACCAGCCAGTCCCGAGAGGGCCGGGGCCCTGGACCATGCGGGGGGAGCGGGACGGCCAGAGGGGAGGCGGAGCAGGTGCCGGCGGGCCGGGTTTCCCCCGGACGACGCAGTGGACCTGGCGCAGGGGCACCCACTGCCCAGCAGACACGCCTGGTGCTGGACTCCGCCTCTGAGAAGAGCCGCAATGACTGGAGCCAGGTCGGCTCCCACAGGAGCCCGCGGTAGCTGGAAGGCACACACAGGCTGTAAACGCGGATAACTCCAGCGCCCCAGGGGTTGGGAGGTGCCCGGCGCAGCAGGGCGAAGGCCAGCCACGAGGCGGGCAGGTGCCCCGCAGAGGTGCAGGACCGGAGACAGCTCAAAGCGGAAGCCCGGTGGGCAGCGGGAGCCGGGTGGGGGCGGCAGTCCCTCCGCCCACCTGGCCCTTGCTCTCTAGGCCGGACGCCATCGGCCCAGCCCGCCCGGGGACGGAGCCCGGCCAGTGCACCCTGGGCTGACCAGCCCCTGCTTGCTGGGGAGGAGCGGCCCGGCCGGCTCTGCCCTCCGCCCCCTCCCCGAGCTGGGCTGAGCCCTCACCGCAGCGGAAGGAGGGGCGCGTCACAGCCCCTGCCCGCCCGCCTCCCGCACACCACTGGGTCTCCTGTCCCGGCTTGTGGCAGCACCTGCTACCAGCGCCCCTGGCCACAGTGACCTTGAGCCGGCGCCAGGGACGTGCAGCCCTCCCGACCACACTCCGGCCCCCCAGGCTATCCTCCCGGCCCAGGCCGTCCCTGCGGCTGAGCGGAGGGGCTCACCCTGGAGAGGCGGCACAGGCCTTTGGCGAGACCCGTGAGGCTGCCCCTCTGCGGAAAGGTCCCAGGTGCACGGTGCAGGCCTGGAAGCGCCGGGGCGGCTGGGCTGTGCTCTGGGCCCAGCAGGGCAGCGAGAGCCGCCCGAGGACGCGGCCACAGGGATATCACACTGGAGTCGGGCGCCGGTGGGTTCTGCGGGACGGGGCGGGCCAGCCGGGCGGCGTCACCTGCGTGGGCCCGGGCCGCTGGGGCAGAGAGCACACGGGTCCCGACGGCCAGCTGAGGGTGCGGCCGCTGCGCCGAGGAACAGGCCGCCCCAACATCTGCCTCGTGGTACACGCGGCGGAGCCGGACAAGCAGGGAGAGATGGGCACAGCCGGCAGCCGCTCAAAGCCAGACCAGCGACACCCCAGGAGCCGCGCAGGACCCAGGCTGGGCCTCTGCGGGGCGGGCGGGGACAGCGCGGGGCCGGGCTGCGTGGAGGCTGCGGGCCTTGGTGGAGGGCGGGCCACCCACGGGCACCTGCGAGATGGTCGCTCAGCATCATGCACCAACATTGTCTCAGTAAAAAGAACGCTATTTTTAAAGGCTTATTTTTGCCCTGGGAGGCTGGAAGGCAGGTCAGGGGGCACCGAAAGGGCTGACCCCCTGACTGGCAGGGCTCCGCGGCCCCTCGCCCACGGCCAGGAGGCAGCATGGGGCGCTCACGCCCTTTCTGTCCGTCTGTCTGTCTCCCCTGCCGCCTGTCCCTCCAGGAGGGGCCAGTGCACCGGGAGGGTGCGTGTCTCGTGCAGACGTGGCTGCGGCACGTGGCGGGGCCGTGTGAAGCGCAGGCCTGGCTGGGACCGCGCCCGCGCCATCCCCTGCCCTCCCTCGCTGCGGCCAGGCACCGGCCAGCCCGGCAGTCCTGGTGCCCGTCACCCGCCGCACAGGCCCTCACGGGACAGCCCCACACCAGGCAGGACACGACCTGGAAGCCACAGGGTGGGGGCTGCAGCCAGGTCCATCAGCTGCCCACTGCCCTCAGGCCCCTCCAGCAGCCGCTGGGCCGCAGTGGAATTGGGTGGTCCGGGGTTCCACCCCACGGAAGCTCGAGATGGCCTGAGCTTCACCAGCCGGCCTGCCAGGGGTCGTCCAGCCCGGCCTCCGGGCTCCTGGCCACCGAGGGCCTGCTCCCCGGCAGGCCCCAGCAGGCTGAAGAGGACCAGCGCAAACGAGCTTCGCGTCCTGCACCATCTGCAAACCCCCCAACCCACACCCCTGAGGAATGGCCACCCCCGGGCCTGACCCCAGCCCCGGTGAGACCACGGTGCCTGGCTTGCGGGGTGAGAGCGGGCGCTGGAAGGGCCACACTGGGGGCAGCTGCATGGTGCCCAGCACGACCTCCAGGAGGGCACCCTGGAGACGGGGCTGGGGCAGAGGGGAGCAGGCGCCCGGGGTGAGGCTTTGGAAGCCCACAGCACGTCACTGACCACTTGTCAGGCCCACGGAGGAGAACCAAGAGTGGCCTGGACGTCAGCGGTGGGTCCTGGGTGTGAGGATGGGAGGGTGGGCTCCCCTGGTCCCACACGCAGCCCCAGGAGGGGCCGTTGGTGGCAGGAGGCTGTGCACGGGGTGTGGGGCGCCCGCGACCCTGAAGTTTGCTTAGTGGTGGAGAGACGCGCCAGACCTTGAAAGGCTTGAGAGATGCCGTGATTGTAAAACACGCACGGGGCCTCCCTGGGGCGCAGGGGCTGAGCCTGCACTGTGGGGCTTCTGCAGCCGCTGCAGAGCGAGTTCTATCCCTGGCCAGGGAGGGACCCACAGGGCGCAGCAGACCTCTCCTGCCTCCCGCTGCCCCCTCAGCAGTGGGTTTCAGTGGATCTGCCTGTCCTGCTCCCCGCTCTGTCTCTAGGGACTCCGTCCGCACCTCTGGCCTGCACCCAGCTCTTGTGTGCAGAAATAAATAAATCCTTAAAAAAATAAAACACAGGAGAGCAGTGAGCTGGCGGCGCAGGAGAAAGCAGCCACAGAAGCAGGCGGGAGCGGCGGCCCCCGGGCAGAGAGGTGAAGCACATAGCCGCCTCCTCGGGGCAGGGGCTGGGGGAGCACTCAGCGGCGAGGGGCGTGCCGGGCCTGCGGGCTCTCACAGACGGGCCTGCCGGGGCTGGCAGGCACCCAGCTCCCGTCCGGCCGGGAGCAGCTGAGCGGCGCAGGGCCAGCCACCGGGGTGACTTACTGGCACCTCAGCCGGACGTCCCACCCTGAGCGCCTCTGGGCGGTTGCGCAACCTGAGCGTATAAAAGCAGCGTGGGCCGGGGAGCTCAGCTCCTCTCCGCCCAGCACCCGCCGGCATGAGGGCCCTCTGCTGTCTGCTGCTCGCCGCCTGCCTGCTTCTCTCCCACGTGGACCCAGGTGAGCGGGCGCTGCTGGACGCAGTCCCTGCCCGGGCGGGCTCAGGCCACTGGGCTCGGTGGCCCAGCAGCAGGGAGCGTTCCCGGGGTATGGGTGTCCCACCGCCTCTGAGGCCGCAGGGCAGCCGGACTGCAGAGAGGCAGGGGTCGGCCCTGTCCGTCTGGGCTGGAAGGGGGCAGGGACACGGTCACAGACAGCCCTGGCGCCCCAGGCCTGGACACCAAGCAGGTGTCCCCTTGGGCCGAGACTGGGCTTCATCCCCAGTGGACCCGCGCCTGAGGGGTCAGCTGCCGCCCAGCTGCAAGGGTGCAGCTCCCAGCTTGGCTGAGTGGCCAGGCAGGCCCCGGGGCCAGAAGGTGCTGCCCACCTCCCCGACGGGGCGCTCACGGTGGCCTCGGCCCACGGCCGTGCAGGCCGACCCCTTCCCGGGACCGGCACCACCGGGGGACGTCTCGGGCGGGCATGGGCTGCTGTTGGGCCCCAGAGGCTGCTGCTCTGGCCAAGCAGCCAGGTCCCGGGGCAAGCAGGGGGTCGCGGCGGACGAGGGGCACCTCCGTCACGTTCGCTCTGGAGCCGCCTGCAGCCGGCGCGTCTGGGCCGTGGACTCAGAGCGCTGAGAGCCGCAGAGGGCCCACTGTGCCTCCCGCCGCCACTGCACCATCCAGCAGTGGGGACCGTCCAGCAGTGGGGACCGTCCCCCGGGCCTCCTGGTACAGAGGGCCCCTCTCAGCCAAGTCTCAGCTCAGGGGTGCTACGGTGGTATGCTCAGCGCCTGCCCGGGCATGGGCGCGGTTACGCTGCTCCTCTTGCATGTGTGCATGTGTGTGCACGTATGTGTGCACGTGTGTGCGTGTGCGCAGGGGGGCACGCGAGCCAAGCCTCTTCCAGCAGCTCAGGCCCACTGGGTCGAAGGGCAGGTGTGAGGCACTGGCCTCGCATGTGGTGTCCACACGAGTGCCCCATCCGAGCGCAGATGGCGAGTGCTCCCGGGGCTGTGCACTGCTCTGGGCCAGGCCCCTGCCCCCGAGCCCACAGCACTCCCACTGGCACCGAGCACGCCGATGCGAGCTGGGGAGACTGGGCACCTGGGGAACACGCACTGCGGTCCTGGGGGGCAGCCACACCCACACACGGGGGCGGGGGTGGGGCCGGGGAGGCCTGAGCACAAGGCCCTGCAGGTCCGACGCCCCGGCCGTGGCCGCTGGCTGGAGAGGGACCCGCGGGAGGACACAGGCAAGGGCAGCCTGACCGCAGCGCTGGCTAGCGGCCTCTGCAGGCTCCTGCCCCTGTCCCGCACAGGCGGCCAGTGCTCCTCTGCTTCTCGCCCGCCGCACTGTGGCTGTCTTCCACCCAGGCTCCCCCACAGGCTCGCGGGGGCCTGATGGACGCAGTGCGGGGCGCTGGGCGCAGCTCCCAGAGGGCACCGCTGGGCCCAGGCACACGCCTCGGCCGCCCCGAGCCCACATGGCATGGGGTCTGTCCCCGCCGCCTGGGAGAGCGCTGGGCAGCCTGGGCCTTCCCTGGGAACCCGGCCCAGCGCCGCAAGGTGAGGGCGCCACGAGACCTGGCTGGTCCCACGTCTCCGCCTCCCCTGGAAGGCAAGGTGGCGGCCATGAGCGCCTTGTTTGTGAACGCGAGCAGGTGCCAGTCCACGCACAGACTCGCCAGGTGCCGCAGACAGGAGCGGGACAGCCGGGCTCAGCGCCCGAGTCCCTGCAGGCTTTGGTGACTCAGCGAGTATTTAGTTCACGCTGTTGCGTGCAGACACGGCCAGGGTCTCGTGACCTCAGCTCTGGAAGCAGCGAGGAAGACCGATTATATAATCAGTTCCCTAATTACAGTGGGGCTGTGGAATGCCAGAAGTGCAGGCTGCAGCGAGCACCCGTGACGGCCGAGCCAGCCTGCTCGGATCGAGCAAGAGGCTCCCCGGGGAAGCTGAGACGTGGGGGGAGCTGGAGCTCTGAGGGCTCGTGCTGTTTAAGTGTTTTTTGATTTGATTCCTTCTCAACATTTAAAAATCAGGAAAGGTAGAATTTTATCTTCTCTTAAAAAGAAAAGCCAATGCGGCGCCCGCCCTCCGGAGCTGCAGAGGGTGGCTGTCCCCTGTGCGGTGCCACAAGCCCCACCGCTCCCACCTGCCTCACACTCAGAGCCCTGCCAGAGACAGGCCACGTCTACCTGGCACTGTCGGTGCCTGAGATAAAGAAGCTGGTGGGCAGCGAGAGGGCAGGCAGGAATGCGGGCGAGGGTTGGAGGGCAGCCCGGCAGCCGGAGAGAGGGAGGGGAGAAGCGGCGGCTCTCGCTTTGAATTCCGTCCTCCCGGGTCCTGCAGGGAGGAAAGCCATGGCGGCCGGCAGAGTGGGACGCCGGCCTGGACTGGCCGGGCCTCTCGGGGGCAGAGAGGACGCCGGGGCCTTGTCCCAGGCATGGTCAGGGTGGCCGAAGTGGGCTGCGTCTGGAGACCCCCAAAGCCTCTAGTCAGGGGAGGCGGCCCCAAGACAGCTTCCGAGCTGGCCTGCCGCTGTGGAGATGACGGGGGTGCAGCGCCTCCGCGGTCCCTCGGTCGACAGCCAGCCCGCTCTCACAGCTGCCCTTTCTGGGTGCAGCAAATGTGACCGGACCCACCTGGAGGCGCCGGGGCACTCCGGGAGCCGAGCTGCGGGCCCTTTGCCAGGAGGGGCGGGCACAAGACGCCACATCCGGAGCTCCCGGTCCTCCGGGCCCTGTCTGGGGCCTGGGCCTGGCCCCACCCCGCCTGCCCTCATTCCCGCACCTCTAACCACCTCTCAGCAGCTCCTGGAATGTGCTGCTGACCGGAAAAACGGGCTCCGTGCCCCAGACCTCCTCCGGCTAGCCCGCTCACCGGGCCTGACAGCGCCTAGCCGGCTCTGTACCGCGGGGCGCTCCTGCCCGGACGCCACGGGCAGCACTTCCGAGCTGGAGAACACGACAGCAGCCTCGTCTGGGCACTGTCCCCCGGCGCCCAGGCCGGGGCCCGCCCGTGACGCACCCCAGCGCGAGCTCGCAGAGCGGGGTCTCGGACACCCGCCAGGGACAGGGCTCGCCCCGCTCTGCCCCAAGCCCACGTGCTCCGTGCACTCCCGCGGCCTCGGGCTGCGCTGGCCGGCACCGGGCTTGTCTGCAGAGCAGCCTGGGCAGGAGCTGGAGGAACAGCCCCGCGCACCCAACACAGCGCTGCCGCCCCGCAGCCAGCCTGGGTCCCTGCGGCTCGCCCTGTGTGGGAGGGGGCGGCAGCCCGCTGGTATTTACTTCGTGGGAGTGGCTCTAGTATTTGAAGAGCCCTTGGAACGAAGGCCGGCCCTCCCAGCTCAGCCCCACCACCTGCTCCCTCCAGAGCCAGGGGCTGCCCAGCCGCCCCGCCCGCCAGCAGCCCCGTCCTGTCTGTCCCTGGCCGAGGCCGGAGTGCCAGCTCCTCCCGCGTGGAAGTCCCCACGTCTCCCGTGGGCGGGGCCCACACCTGTCTGTCGGGCCGACACCTGCCCAGTGCCGAGGCGGCTCTGCGGGCCCCAGGCCAGCCGGGCACGTAGCAGAGTGTCCCCACGACAACGGCCCCGGCTGCCGTCACCGGCGGTCAGCTACCAACCCCGCCGCTCCCAGGCGCCCCTGCGGGCTCGGCCCGCACCCCCATACCCTTGTCCCGAGGACGCCGGCTGTCTGTCCGGCCCAGAGGGACAGCTGGCCTCAGGCGGGAGGTGACCGGGGCAGCAGCACCTCCGTTATCGGACCGAGGAAGCTCCCTGCTGCTTCTCAGCGGGGTTTCATCGCGCACCAGCGCTGAGGTCTCCGCGTGTCCTTGCGCCCTGCGGCAGCACCGTGCTTGTCTCCGGCGCTCCCGGCGCTGACCAGTCCAGGTGCTCCCCGGGCTAAGCTCCCACAGCAGCCGAGCTGCCTGCTCTGGCCGTCTGGGCGCCTCCCCGGGCTCGGGGGCCGTTCCCTGTCCTGCACAGCTGGCCTCGGACCCTGGCCGGGTGGCGCTGACACCACAGCATGATGCAGGGGCCGTGTGTGTGTGTGTGTGTGGTGTTTATGGGAAGTGTGTGCTATGTGTGGTGGGGGGTATGACATGTGGGTGGTGTGTGCTTTGTGTGCAGTGTGTGTGGTGCCCATGGGAGGCGTGTGCTGTGCGTATGTGCGTGTGTGCTGTGTGTGCTGTGCGCTGCACGGAGGGCGTATGCTGTGTCTGTGTTGTGTGGTATATAGTGGTGTGTGGTGCGTGGTCTGTGTGTGCAGCCACTCAGCTGCTCCAAGCCCTTCCGTTCTTCCCACACCACCGTCACAGGAAGGCCTCAGAGCAGCACTGAGCTCTGAAGCGCCTGCAGGCCCCACCCCTGCAGGAGGCAGGTGTGTGCCCGGAGGCAGGTGGGCCTGCTAAGCACACACGCAGCGACGGCCTGCGTGTGGCCTCTGGGCCAGAGACGAACATGGTCCAGCCCGGGCTGGCCTGACCGTGAGCTCCAGGTGGTTTGGATGGGAGGCCGGCTGTAGGCCAGGCCTCGCTTCCATGCTTCCCACACGCGGCGCCACCGCTAGACGATGATGGCGGAGCAGCTACGTCCAGTCACGCGGGAGCGCCCCCTAGGCCGACGCGCGGTCTGCGTGGGGAGCCTCGGTCCAGGTCAGGGGCTCTCACCGGGGCGGGCAAATCGGCCGCGGGAGACAGAGCTGCAGCCTGGCCTGTGCGTCCGGGCCCACCCCGGGGCGGCCACTCGGCAGGGCCAAGCACTTGACCAGGGCCGTCCAGTGTCCTGGGGGCCTGACCTGTGTCTCGGGCCCAGGGTCGGCGGCCACGGCCCTGGGCTGACCTGGCTCTTCCCTCCTGCAGGAACAGGGCAGATGACCAGCCTTGGCCGGAGATCCGACCACTACAGATGTGCCAAGAGAGGCGGCACCTGCAACCTCTCCCCGTGCCCGCTCTTCACCCGGGCCGAGGGCACCTGCTACGGCGGGAAGGCCAAGTGCTGCATGCCCTGACCGGCACCGCGCTGGCCGGCCCCGAGCTGGCCGGCCGGCGAGCGCAGCGTGGAGCCGAGGCCCGCGGGGAGCTGCCAGCCTTGTTCTAATAAAAGAAAACTGGTTTTGAAGCATAGCTCCTGCGAGCAAAGTGAATTTTTTGTCAGATGTTGGAAGAGGAGAGCAGGTGCAGGGCCAGCAGGTGAGACGTCCAGGCCGCGGCCCCAGCTCAGGCCCAGGCTCGACTCCAGCCCGCAGAGGAACTCCCGGGAGTCTCTGTCCCGCGCCAGCCCTGAGCTCTCCTGATGGACGCTTGCACAGGGCCCGTCCTGCTGGGCTGGGGCCGCGGCCAGGGCCCTACACACTGCGCCGTCAACCACAGGGGCCCAAGCCAGCAGCTGCCGCTGGATGGGGGCCCGCCGCACCAAAGCCCTCCCCCTCGCACGGGCCTGCCTGGGCAGCTGCAGGCCGTTCCGCACTCTGGGTCCGCTCCCACAGGCTGGGCCTTCGTCGTGTCCACATGTCCCTGGACATGGCAAGTGCGGAGGCCCCTCCACCCTGACAAGTGTCCCTGGAGCAGATGCCCGCCCACAGCCATGCCCGTCACCCGCCAGGACCGCCGTCCGTCTCCGGCAGCCATGCTGCATCTCCTCTGCGCCTGGGTCGCGCGGCCCTGGGCCGCCGTCTGCTCCGCCGGGCACACCCCTGGCTCTCCGCCAGAGGGGCATCTGGGGGCGGGGGGTCATCACCTGCTGCTCCCCGCACCTTCTCTGCCCTGCAGCTGTCCCCGCACCCTCAGCCCGCACCGCTGACCGCCGGCCCGAGCACACACCACAGCCCGGCATCGTGCGGCGTTGCTGGTCAGCAGCCCGCCCCGTCCCGCGCCCCGCCGTCCACAGCAGTGAGTGTTGACGCACCGCGGACACGCAGCAGCTGACCATGACTGACCGTGATGGACACGCTGCTACAGACACATGACTGACCGCAACAGGCATGCGACTGACCACAACTGACCGTGACGGACACACGACTGACCGCGAGGGACACATGACTGACCGCGACAGACACACTCCCCTTTGCAGTCTTATAACGGCTTGTCACCCACTGCCGTCTTGCCGGACACCCACACGTGTCAGATGGCTGGCCCGCATGTGTCGCCCACTCCTCTGCCCTCAAGATGTGCTCTCTGCACGCCTGAGGTGAGGCACACCCCACCCCCTAGTGGCTGCCGTCATTGCCTCAAGACTTCCTTATGTGATGCCGAAGCACGTGCAGCACGTGCGTCTTAGTTCCTGTAGGTTACGGGGCTCTGGCATCTTTCTAAAACGAATGTCTTTGTGGCTGGGGAGAGACTGCCTTCCAGGGCCCGTCACTCTCAGTGAGGGCACAGGGAGCGCAGACCACCCTTCAGAGGTGCCCCTGGGTGTCCACCCGCACCCAGGTCTTAGCCGCCCAAGACCAGGGGAGACAACCAGGTCAAAATCCACTTGAGTTATTCAAACCAGCCCTAAGTTACCCACCCAGCCCCGCCTCTCCTTTCCCACGGACACCCAATCTGGCCCACACCTCCCACGTGCTGGGTCCCTCATTTCCCAAACCGCCCTGGGCCCTGCAGGCTTGTGGCTGCTGCCCCAGGGCCCCGAGTACGATAAACCGTCTCCTTGCCTCCTGCTGCGGCCCCACCTCTGAGCAGCTCCAAAGGACACAAAAGAAAGGTCACTCTCCTCCAAAACACTTTCAAAGAAATGTCCACAATGATGTTTGACCCAGTGTCTGGGCACCACAGCCCAGCCAAGTTCGCACACGAAATTAACCATCACATCGTCCTTAATGGCGCCTCGGAGGTGCCATCCTGCCAGCCAAGCTCCCACATTTTGCCTGGCCAGCGTCACCTGCCAGGGTCAAAGTTCCAGGGAGTTCGCACAGCCGAGACAAGTGCAGCAGGGACCCAGCTCTCGCGAGAGCGGTGCAGCACGCACCCTCCGCACGGGACACAGCTCGGGCCTCCCTCCTGAAGTGTGACAGACAACCAAGGCACGTAGACACTCGAGGACTGTGTCACGATGAGACAAGCCCCATTAAACAAATACAAATGGCCTCCAAGAAAGGACAGTTAGTTCTGAGAACAGAGAGAACGTGCAAATGTTAACTGTCCTCAAATACATGAAAGAAGATAATGCGTAAGATAACAATAAAACGTTCTGGGAAAGGATCGGGCGGGACAGGAAGGCAGTTGTTTAAGAATGCTGACAAAGTTGATTTGGAGGGGCTCATGCAATCCTACGAATCCAGAGAGGCTGTGATGCTCTGAAGCAACATTTCCACCCCGAAGGGTTAGCAAACAGAAGTGCTGACATTTAGGTGAGGGCTCCTTAAGTCCCCAGGTTATTGTGTGATTATTTTTAATCATCTTTTTGCTGCATGGGGAGGACGTTGACTGACTTGTGCATATTAACCATCCTTGCATTCCTGAGATGAGTCCCACTTAGTCGTGACAGACGATTCTCTCAATGTATTGCCAAATTCGATTTGCCAAGCTTCGGGGGGCACTTCTGCATCTACGCTCATCACAGCTATCAGTCCATCGTTTTGTTTCTGTGACATGCTGTTCTTGTCTAGTATGGGGATCAGGGTAATGGTAGCCTCATAAAATGTTTGGGGGTGCTCCCCCTTCCATGAGAATTATGGGTGTCCACATCTCAGCTCTCTTCAGGTGTTACAGAAACACTAAGGTGCGACCAGCTTCTCAAACATGAAGAGGGTGAAAGGAGAGAGCCAGAGACAGTTCCCACCCCCGTTCCCCGCACCCTGAGTCTAACCATCCCTGAGGCCTGGGAGGAGAGTGGGGAAAGCTGTGCCCCCAAGTGAGCAAGACAGGCCAGGCCAAATCTTACTGGGTCTTTTTATTTATTTTTTTTTCAATACTCAAATCCTGGGAGACGAATTTGAATAAGAACAAAAAAGACAGATGAAAACAAAGATAAAAGACACTGATGATATACTCAAGAAGTTCTCTGATTATAGAAGTTGTAGAGAGGACACAAGAAAATGAGAAGAAATTATCCCAAAAATCATGGAAGAAATATTCCCAGCAATGAATATATATACTCACACACCCCTACATATGTTTTTTAATTGAAATAAATATGTATTCATTTCTGGGAACATATATACACACACACATATATGAATATATGTGTGTATGTATATACACACACACATATGCAGATGTACATCTGATTTCTAGGCTGAAAGAGTATATTGAATGCTCAGTAGGTATTCGAATGAAAAAAGACCTACATCTAGACACGTCTTCACAAGAATCACACAACACAAACTATGAAAGAGAAACCCTAAATTGTCAAAGGAGAAAGAAAAGCGGGGTGTCCACACGGGCACAAGCCTGGCATCAGAGCTCCGTCTGCAGGCACAACACCCACGAGGAAGGACCACCGTTCCCCTGGAGCTCCTCTCTGGGTGTGCTTGAGGGGGTCTTTTACTTGACAGGGAGTGTTTTAAAGGGAAGACAGAGGATGATGTCATATGAGGAACTACCTGGGCTCCAGCTGCAGCTACCACCCGCGCCCTCCTCCCAGTCACAGGAGAGAGGGCGCAGGTGGGGCAGCTCCCTCCTCTTCTGTGGAGCCTCGGATGGAGAAGGCTGAGTGTTCCACGGTGCCCGGAGAATGCCACCCGCTGAAAGAACCCCCCAGAGCATGACAGACTACCTAGAGAACTTGGGTTGCAGCCGTAACTGCCGTATTCGGTGTGGACCCCAAGACTGGTGAGCACCTCCTGTTAAGTTCGCACACCCAGGGCCCAGCAGAAGACCTGGAGCAGATCAGACTTCCAGATCAGGTTGCTGTGGGTGGGCCGCAGGCCCTGTGCTGGGTTGTAGGGTTTACCAGCTGGGTATAGTTCACAAGGTGACACTGTGACCCAAAGAAGGACAATAAAAATCCTCCAGTAAATATCTTAATGACAAACTGTGGTACAAACATAAAACGATGTTTGCTCTTCAAGGCTCAGAATCAAGTGCACAATGCATAAAGGATTGCTTTATGGAGAGAGGTTAGAATAGAGCCACAGTGGTCTGACCGTGTCGAAGTACAGCTGAGAGCAGCTGGAAGGCAGGTGAGGAAGGAGAGATGGAGGGAGAATTGGGGGTAACCTCTTATCAGGGTTATTGTCTAAAGTGGTTGTGTAAGAAGTAGATGTATAAATGCCATGAAATGGGTGTTTATGTCTTCCAGAAACTTCTGTGAAGCCTGTCCTGGGATGGTATTTGGAGGAGGGGCTTTGGAGGTCATTAGCTCAAGTGGGTGGAGCCTGAATAAATGGGATTAGTGGCCTTTGTACTGAGACACCAGAGAGATGATCTCTCTCCCTCCCTCCTCTGCCACATGAGGACCGGTGAGAAGACAACTGTCCACAAGACAGGAAGGGACTCGCACCAGATACCACCCATGCTGCACCCTGACCTCCCACCACCCCTCTGGAACCCCAAGGATGAGCCATTGTTCAAGCCACCAGCCTACGGCACCCTGTTACAGCAGCTCAAACAGAGTGAGACGGTGGGACGTGGCATGAAAGGCATGAACTAAACCAATAAAGAATCAACAGTGGAAGTTAGAGGGCAGATGCTGAACAGTTGCACTAAATCTTCATCTTTCATGGGATAAAAGTGTTTAAAGTTACTAAGAGGGGCAAGCAGGAGCAAAACTAAAAGTGGAAAATTGCAAAAGATAGTTGTTTCTGGTGATAAATAACTTTTAAGAATTAAGGGTTCGGGCTTCCCTGGTGGCGCAAGGGGTTAAATCACAGCACTATCAAGCTATCACCAGCCACTATGGCCTGAGTCCGACCCCCGGCCAGGAAGCTGACCCACAGGGCGCAGCAGACCTCTCCTATCTCCCCACTGCTCCCCTCAGCAGTGTGTTTCAGTGGATCTACCTGTTCTGCCCCTCCTTTTTTCTCTGGTGAATTCTTTCACCACCCCCGCACCTCTGGCCTATACCCCAGTTCTTGTATGCATAAATAAGTAAAATAAATCTTAAAAATAAGAATTAAGTGTTTATAAATTTATGTAGAGCTTTTAAAAATACATGCAGCTTTTAAAATTTGTTTTTTAAAGATTTTAACTTTATTTGTGCATGCAAGAGCTGGGGTACAGGCCAGAGGTGAGGGGGGTGAGAGGATTCACCAGAGACAGAGTGGGGAGCAGAACAGGAGATCTAATGAAATCCACTGCTGAGGGAGCAGCGGGGAGGCAGGAGCGGTCTGCTGCGCCCTGTGGGTCCCTTCCCGGCCGGGGATCGAACTTGCACTGCAGGGGCTGCGGAAGCCCCACAGTGTGATCTCAGGCCCCTGCGCCACCAGGGAGGCCCCGGATACATATCTTCATTGTCCGTCATGTGGCTGACCGAATGCATAAGCAAGAATCAGATGAACTACTTGGGGGCCATTTGATGAGAAGCTTGACAGGAAGGGGACGTGGCCGGTTAGAACCACATCCCATGACCAAGCGGGATAGACACTCACGGACTCGCACGGTGACATAAGAGGAAGCACTTGCAACACTCCTGAAACATTCTGGCCAGAAGCAGTTGGACCTGAAACGATCAGAGTTTCCAGTTGTCACCACGTCTTGCAGGAGTCAGAGAAACAAGTAAAACAGCAGCTCCAGGAAGCAGCCGGTCGGTCACACCCGGCAGAGGGAGGGGAGGACAGAGGAGCCAGAGCCTGGGGGCCTGGGGCACTCTTGGCTGGCCTGACGGCCGGGGGCCGGGAGGTGCTGCTGCTGAAGGGCAAGCAAGCAGGGGGCAGACCCATGACATGGGGGTGTGGGGACCAAGCCTGAGGTCCCAGACAGCCCTGGCCTCTGGAAGCGCCCGAACTGCTCCCACGCCTCCTCCCCAGAAGTGTGGAAAGGCCTAGAGCTCATTCATCCTGGGGCGACATGGGACCAGTGAGGCCCCAACCCACACAGGGGTCCCCTCTCAGCTCTCCCTCTGCCTCCTCCTTGGAGGGGCCCCATGAGGAGGGCGCCGTGTCTCCACGTCATCCACCACCCCCAGGATGAGGGCCCCGCCAGCCCATCTGCGTCTGCTCCTCCTTTACCTTGTCCTCCTGTCAGGGGCAAGCTGGTTTTTCTGCTTCTGTGGGTGGACGCACCCGCCCCTGGGCACGCTGACTCAGAGCTGACTCAGACTCCCTGTGAAGAAGAGGGGGGCTACGCACAATGGGGGCTCCATCCAGCCCGGGAGGACCCATCACCAGGGAACTGGAGGTTTTAGACACCCTCGTGGCAGGAGATGTGCGGGCGGCCGGGTGCCAGCCTCCTCCGCCCACCTCCACCCCCCCCCCCCGTCCTCAGTCTCCCCCANCCCCCCTCCCCCCCCCCCCCCCGTCCTCAGTCTCCCCCACAGTCCCGGCAAGCAGGTCCTCGCCCCGCTGGCTGGGGCACCTCGTCTGCTCGGGCCAGCCGGGGTCTCCCCCGCGGCCTCCCGGTCAGCTCTGCGGGTCGGCGGCTCTGGGGTTGTCCGCTCGCCCCCAGGTGCAGGCGCGTCTGCTCCTCAGCTCCAGCCTCGCTCCTGCTCACCTCTCCCCTTGCGAAGAGGTGAGCCCTGGGCTGGGGTGCGTGGGGCTGGGAGGGAGGGGTGCCCACAGCTTTCCTCTTCTTCGCCCTTGGGTGGAGAGGGGAGGGCGCCCATGGTGCGTGCGGGAGAACCACCCTGTTATTGTGAGGTCGCTGCTGGGCAGTCACCTGACACCCCACCCAGCTAACTCTGGCTCCCAGGGCCCCCCGGCACCAGCCTCCCCAGTCGGGGCAGCGCAGCTGGCTCGGTCTCCCCAGCCCCACGGGAGGCCACAGCCCCAGGCTCTGCCTTCTGGGTGTCCAGAGCGGGGACCCTAGTGCAGGGCCAGCCCGCCTTCTGCGCAAGCTCCTGCAGGAAATGCCGTTTCACAGACCACCGCAGTCACCTGCAGGAGGAGGGCAGCCAGGACCAAGGCCCGTGGTGGGGGTGCGAGGGCAGCGTGACCCCCGGACTGGTGGTGGGACGCTAAAGGCCCGCACCCAGGAAAGAAAGCAAACATTGTAAGGAAAGTAAATAAACTAAAAAGAAAGACAGAATGCCCTGGTCTTGGGTGTGAGGCGGAGTTTGCCCCGCCCATCCCAGCCCTGGAGGGGTACCCGGCTGGTCTCTGAAGGGGCGGGGCGCACTCCTGGGTGATGGGATACCAGGGCGAGCCCCAGGCAAGGGTGCCTCCTCGCTCTTGGAGAAGGCCCGGGGCCTCTAGCGCCTCCAGCAGAGCCGCGTTCCTAGGGGAAGGGCCCAGGGGAGACCAAGAGCTGACTCTGTGGCTGTTCCGTAAACGGAAGAGTCTTGAGCCGCAGTAAGGGGGGTCCTGCGGCCCGGGGTCTGCTCTGCACGAGGCCTCACCACCCTCTCCAGCCCGCCCGCCCCTTGCAGCAGGCGCAGCTCCCAAGCCCTCCTGGGCAGGGAGGTGGGCAGAGACTCGTGCAGAGGTGTGCGTGGGTCCAGGAAGACCCTAGGCCCTGCCTCTGAAGCTCCCTGAAGCTCCCTGCGCTAGGCCTGAGGCCACCCCTCCTGGCGGCAGGCCGGGGCGGGGCACTTTCCAGGGCCAGCCTTAAGAGCGGGAGTGGGGAGCCGCTCCTGGCCTCCTCTAGACCCGCCCCCCACCCCCCTGCACCCTACCCGTGCTCTCCAGAGAAACCAGAGAACTGGCGGGCGGGACAGACGGAGCCTGCTCTCCTCGCTGGGTGCTGGGTCTGCAGCAGGAATGTCTGAGCCGGCGCGGCTGTGGGGGCACAGGCAGTGGGCCAGATGCTCACCAGATGCGGTCACCTGTGGTGCACCGTGCTCCCCCTTTGGTGCCCAGGGTGGGGGTGGAGTGAGGGCGGGAGAGCAGGACTGGCTGGCCAGGCGCCACTCCCCTGGGGTTCAGAACGGCCTCCTGAGGACACCTGCTGCCCGGAGACGGGATGGCGACACTCACACACCTTTCTAGTTTGAACCTGCAACTCTTCAGGTGCCCCAGGAGGCCCTGGGATCCCCTGGACGCCCCCATGGCCATCCTGCCTCCGCAGGGCCCTGGGGAGGGGGGTCCCCATGACCCCCAGCTTCTGCACCCGGGGCTTCGGGCTCCCACACCCCGCACCCAGGTTGGCGGACCATGGAGCCTGGGGGCTCAGCTACAGCTCAGAGTTCGGAGCCCCCAAGCCCACGACCTGGTATTGGAAGCCCCAGGGAGCGCGCCCAGGGTCACGAGTGCCCCGCGCCGGGGACGCAGCCCTGGCCCTGGCCTCGCGCCTCCGCTCCTAGCGTCGCCCTCCCAGCCTGAGCTCGGAAGCCCAATGCCGGAGCACTGGGGTTCGTGCGTGCTGCGGTGCTAGGTGCTGGCTGCTCGCCCCAGGCCTGACGGGCGGGCCAGCCCTGTGCTGGGGGTCCAGGCTGCGCCGGCTCTGCCCACTGCCTAGGGCCTGGCAGGGCCTGCGCGCGGCGGAGCCCTCGGCTCCCCACCTTCCTTCCTCAGCGTGAGCCGCGCCGGCCCCCAGCCTCTGGCGCGGTTGCACCCTCTGCCCTGTGGTGCCCAGGGGCAGGGCCCCCCAGAGCTTTGCTGGATCCGGCTGGGACTGGCTGCTAGTCCAGCCTCCGGGGCTAGAGGACGCCCGCCGAGCCCCTCCATGCACTCACGTGAATTCTGCCCTCCTGGTAGAAGCCCCCTCACTTCATTCTGCCAGCGCCACGTCCCTCCCCGGCCCTCACGCCACCAGCCCCTCGCCCCTCCCGGCAACCTCGGCCCTCAGCTGGGCTGCGGTGGCCGCTGGCTGTGACTGCCTTGCTCTACGCATCCGCCTTCTTCAGTTCCCTGCTCGTGAACTGCCCTAGGCTGGTCTGTGTCTTCCTGGCTTTCTCCACCCCCGTGGCCGTGGTGGCACTGGGGTCCTCCTGGCCGACCGGCCCCCGCGGGGTGGACAGCGCACCTTCCCGACAGCTCGGGCTGCTCCCGCCCCAGCTTCCGCGAGCAGTGCCTGAGGGTGGCCCCTCACGTCCCCGTCAGGGCGGGGCACGCCCAGCCACGTTGGACTCTGGCTCTGACGGGGACAGTCACCGCAGGCCTTTGTTGCAAAGACGCCCGGTGTCCAGGACCAGTGTCCTTGAGCCGTCTGCGCGGGGCCACCACGGCCAGGGCGGGCGGGGCTGGCGGGAGACGGGCGCAGAGCTCAGTCACCTCGGAGCCCCTCAGAGTCGCCGGGAATAAAGGGGGAAGTTGGGGCGTCAGATCAGGGGTCCTCACAGTGACGTGGCAGACCCAGGAGTAGGGGATGTTTGAGGATGGGAGAATGTTCCCGCATGGGGAACCCTGCACCCCTCAAAATTCTCTTCAACGATGCCAGGATTTCCTGGCAGACACTTGAAAGGACACGGGGTGGGGGGCTCCCCGACACAGGGAACGGACCCTTCCCCCTAGCCCCCCACTGTCCAACCCAATTTGCAGGAGAGTCTCACCCAAGGCCTCCCCAGGGTGCGGCTCTGCAGACCGGCCTGCAGGGGGAGCCAGAACAACTGTGTGGCCCACAGTCCTGGACCGCGACACGCACCTGGGCACTGGGCACTGAGCTCTGGGCACTGGGCTCTGGGCTCTGGGCACTGGGCTCTGGGCTCTGGGCTCTGGGCTCTGGGCACCTGGGCTGGCTGGGCACCTGGGCTGGCTGGGCACTGGCACTGGGCACCTGGGCACTGGGCACTGGGTTCTGGGCTCTGGGCACTGGGCAGCTGGGCTGGCTGGGCACTGGCATGGGGCATGGGGCACAGGGCATGGGGCACTGGGCACTGGCACTGGGCACTGGGCTGGCAGGGCCCGGCCCGGAGGCCCACGGCCGCGGGCAGACCTGTAAACTCCGGAGGCAGGCCGCCGCAGAAAGGGCGGGCCCAGGCCCAGTCAGCCGACGCCGGCTCCGTGCACACGTCAGGCCGCTTCTGCGGCGGGGCCCCCGTGGGCGCCGGTCTGTCCTCTCCAGCTTCTCTGTCCCCTCTAGTGCCGCACGTCACCAGCACCGCGGACATCTTCGTCCAGCCACAGCCGCAGCTGGGCACGGCGTGAGGTGCAGCGGCAACACCGTCGCCTCCTGAGGCACCGGGTTGGCGGACCCCGAAAACTCTGGGGGTGGAGGTGAGCTTGAGGCCTCCGTGGGGCAACGCTGAAAACTTGGGGGGATGGAGGTGAGCTTGAGGCCTCCGTGGGGCAAGGCCGGTACTGACGGGGAGGCTCTCATCCTTAAAGATGAGCCGCAGCCACTCAGCAGGCACGGGCGAAGCTCACACCACCTCAGAGAGCGACTGAGACCAGCAGGTGACCCCACCGCCTTCCCCTGCTGCACCCCAGCAGGAGGGGAACCTGTTGGGGAACAGGAGGTCCAGGAGCAGAACATGGGGGGCGGGGCAGGGCGGGGTGGGAGCGGGGCAGGAGGCGGGAGCACCCAGCAGGAGCACCTAGCAGGATTCTGGAGGAACCTTGGCCCAGCTACATCCCTCCAAAGGCCGAGGCAGGGAATGGCCGGCAGACCAGCCCGGAGAGTCTGCAGGGGAGGATCTGCCTCTTCCCCTCGCTATTCTAAAACGTCCCCAGTCTTTCTGTGATGGCTGATTTCTTGATGGTCCCACTGACCCTACAACTGTGTCTGAACTTGGGTGCCGGAATCTGTTTACACCCATCATCGCCTCTGTCCTTTTGACTGCCCTTTGTTCTAGTGCTGGGCGCTCGCTGCTCTCTTTTCAATTCTGTATTTCCCAAATCCGGAGCTTCCCTTTCCTTTTGTTTCAAAACTTGACTCTTCTGAGGTCTCACCCACCCACTTCCCTAAAGCTGCCCGAGTACTGCTAACTTGCCCTCGGTCTCCTGGCTCTCCTGTGCACCTGTGGGCTCCCCTGCCCTCCCCGCCCCCGGCCCAGCCCGGCCCGGGCCCCTGCCCCCTGGCCCTCTCTGCTGTCACAGGTGAGTCGTGTCTGCCCCCGGCTGGGTGTCGTTTTCCTTCACACTAATCAAACGCGCAAGGTCCACAGAGCTTCTCTCTCCTACGGCTTCTCCCAGGTGACCCGGCCAGCCCACCGGCATCCCGCAGCAAGGTCCTACCTCGTCAGTGGGCGTCTCCACGCCACGTGGCCATGCCAACCAGCCCCGGCGAGGTGCTTCCAGGCCTGGCTCTGGGGCCGGCCCTGCGGAGAGCCCAGGCCAGATGACGTCCTGAGAAAAGTGGACTTGCTGGACAGCGCGTGGCTCTGCGGCTGGTGTTCGGGGAACTCCAGCTTTCCTCAGGCGCTGCACCCACCCACATTCCTCCACAGTGCACATGTCTTGACCACACTTACTATTTATTGAAGTTTTGGTAACAGCCACTTTAAGACTATTTAAATACTTAAAAGCTGGACGCCAAGGTTCAGCCTGTCTGGCTGGGGCCATCATCCCCACGGCTGCCATTCTGGGTCCAGGACAGGCCTCTTTCAGCCTCTGCTGCCACCTGGTGGCCACAGGCCACATCGACGCCCGAGAGGCGAATGTGGGGCAGGGGCTTGGGTAATTCCAAAGGAGACTTGTGGCTCTAGCTGTCTGGGCTTCAGGGGTGCTGGGGGCTCTGCCGGTACCCCGAGTTATGAAGCCGAGGCTGTAAATCTGAGACAACCCCCAGGGAGGAGGGAGCAGCAGCGAGCCGGTGGGAAGAGCACAGGCGCTGTGGTCCTGGCGCTCAGGCGACAGGATGGGGACTTCCGTGTGCAAACAACGTGAGATTCATACAATCTAAAGACAAAAATAGGGCCTCCGGGAGGCGCAGGGGGTGAGCACTGCACTGTGGCGCATCTGCAGGCACTGCAGCGTGCGTAAGATCCCCGGCCAGGGAGGGGACCCCAGGGCGCAGCAGACCTCTCCTGCCTCCCGCTGCCCCCTCAGCAGTGTGCTCCAGTGGATCTGCCTGTACTGCTCCCCGCTCTGTCTCTGGTGACTCCTCTCACCCCCTGCGCCTCTGGCCTGCACCCTAACTCTTGTGTGCACAAATAAATAAACCTTTAAAAAAATAAAAATAAGCCGATGCTCACCTGTTGATGTGAGACTGAAATATATAAAGTGGGAGCTACGAGTCTCTCCCCCGGCCCCCCAACCCAGAGGGCGCCCCGTGGGCTGTGGCTGCGCCCTTTCGTTTCCTGCAGCTTCTGGCCGCCCACTGGGGGCTCTGCTGGGGCCGGCGTGTGGTGAAGGCGTGCTGACCAGCCTGTGCCCACATCGTGCTGCCAGAGACTCTGCCGCCCCTGCCGGCCGCCAACCCCTGCAGGGCGCGAGGAGCTCTCATCAGTGAGGCAGGCCAGCGTCTCCGCTCCTCCCGCAGCTGTTTCTGCCCCTGAGCTGCCTTCCAGGTGGGGGATGGGCTCAGAGAGGCTGGGAGCCCCGCCGGAGTGTCCAGGCCAGCAGGCACAGATGGCCTGCCGCCGGCCGTGACTCAGGGGCTCGCTGACGCCTGCTCCCGTGGCCCTTCGGACGCGGAGGTTAGGGCCCACTGGCCCTGGCCCCTCCCCACGCTCTGGGGCGGCCTGCCCAGCCCTGCCGGGCCCAGCTGCCCTGCAGGGTGTCCTCGGCAGGCACAGACTCGGGCAGCCTTGCACCCCCGGGCATGTCGAGAGCTGCTGCCCGCCTGCGGGGGCTGCCGTGGGGCCCTGAGAGCCTGCCAGCCCTGACTGCACACGTGGGCCGGGCCTCCAGGGCTGGCTGCGGGAGTCCCAAGGCCCGTCCGGAGGCTCCAGCAGGACTGTGTCCACGTCCTCCCCCCGCCCCAGGACTGTGTTCCCGTCCTCCCACGGCTCACCCCAGCCCGGGGCCCTGGCGGGTCAGCTCCCAGCACCGCACTGAGACTTCCTGGCCCCTCGACTCTCGCCCTCCCTCGCCGGGGGGCCAGGCTGTTTACCGGGACGCCCTGGAGCCAGCACTTGGTCCCGCACAACAGGAAACTGGAAACAGCGTGGGAGGCGCTGGAAGGCCAGCTCAAGAAGTCACCGCCACGGTCAGCGCGCTGGTCAAAATGACCCGTGACGCCGCGGCCGCGCTGTTTGTGCCAGAGGAAGCACTGCGCTCGGAAAATCCTGTGGGGCGTGGGCGTTGCGCCGCCGTCCGTCCAGGTCCTCGCCCTCCCGGCCGCGGGTCCAGCCCAGGGTCGGGGCCGAGCTCTGGGCACCGACCCGTCACCAGAGCAGCCGTGTGCCTCGCGGTGCAGGCGTGAGCGCCCCACGCACGCGTGTGCCCGCAAGGAGAGCGTGTGCAAGTGCACCGCGTGCACACGCGAGGGGCAGCAGACTGCGCGCACGCGAGGACACGCGCACCTGCCATGCCAGCCGAGGACTCTCTGGCATGCCCGAGCAAGGAGCGCGGGACCCGGGTCTGCCTTGGTGGCTGGACGTTTAGCTCTTCCGTGCCCCATGCCCACGCCCGTTTCCAGGCAACACTGGCCCCCTCCTCCTGAAGCGCTAGGGGGCGCCCCACCCTCAGGCAGCGGCTGGCGCCTTCGGCGGCTCCCATCACGCTGCTCCAGCTGCCCAGAGTCCCACGTCCCCGCAAGCTTGTTCTCGCCAGGGGACCGGCTGCCTCCACGGTGCCCGACACGGGCTCTGACCTCACGGGGCACTGCTCAGCCCAGGAGTCCCCGGACTATGACTCGCAGGCACTGGGGCCGTGGCCAGGCCCAGCCCTCGGGTCCTCCAGGCGGCATCTTGCTGGCCTGCACTGCCGCCTGGGCAGCCTACCGCCACCAGCCTCAGGCGGTGCCTGGAGGGGGCCCTGCAGCCCAGGGGGGCCCCACGCAGCAGAGGGAGACGCTCCTGGCGCCCAGCTCCGCCTGGGGAGGCCGGGGCCAGAGGATGGGGGGTGCCAGCCAGTCGGGGAAGCCCCGCCTTCAGAGGGACCCCGGGGCCAGGCTGCAAAGCCAGGTCACCGGGAGAGCGCTGTCCTCGGCCACCACCACGGCTGTTGTGAGACCTGCCCTAAAAACAGGCAACGTGTCCAAGACACGCTGGCCATGGGAGAGCCCGGCCGTGCTGCCTGGGGGCCCCCGTGGGGTGGGGGCTCCCACCTGCCAGCCGGCAAAAGATGAGGCCGCAGGCTCCCTGACAAGAGACCACACCGTCCACCCAGAGGCAGGAGTTCAGTCCCACGGTGCCCGAGAGCAGACACTGGTCTGCTGGGGCCTCAGGCGGTCTCTGCCGCGGGGCACACAGACAGGCTACTCACAGCGAGGGCCGCTCCGGAGTGCAGCCTGGCTGTGCCCGGGGCCCGGGGAAGGGCAGCATCTGAGGGGCAGGGCAACAGGGCCCCACGCTATTCGGCCACCACCGGCAGGGCCGTGACCCCGCCAGGAGGGTATGCCTCCCACCCCGCCTCCCCCTGGGCCTGGCGAGGAGGGGGGTCCACCCAGCTCCGCTCCCTGGCAGTGCCCCGGCGGCTCAGAGCGTGGGGAGCAGCAGGAACCCATGGGGCCCTCGCCCGGCACCCGCTGGGTACACGCAGCTGCCTCTGCCCAAGGGCAGGCTGCAGACGGCCCGCCTCACGCCCACCCCCAAGTCCAAGGCCACCCACAGGCCCAGCGGCCGGAGGGACAGGCCGAAGGCCGGGACGAGCGGCTTCCTCTGCGCACAGCGGGTGGGGTGCGCACACGGCACAGAGCGGCCCCGGGGTAAGGAGGAGACTCCCACTCAGACCCCCGGCTTGCCCTGCACGGGGCAAACAGGCAGCGGGCTCAGGCCTGGGATGGCTCCACCCCCGCGCCAAGGCTTCGGCTGTGGCCTCGGGGAACCGTGAAGGGAAAACCGAGTCCTGCTTTATTCTGGAGTCTTGTACAGTTCTCATCTGGCTTTAGCAGTTGGCCTGTCTCTTTAAAAATGCTTCCTGGGGTGAGAGCTCCGAATCCTAACCACTAGACCACCAGGGAACCCACTGGGGAAAACAAACGATGTCAAATGCAATTAAATATAATAAAAAAAAAAGTAACTAAATGTATAAAAATTAATTTCAAGAAAAGCATTAAATAATATTTTCATTTATAAAAAAAAAAAAAATGCTTCCTGGGGGTCTCCCTGTGGCCCTGTGGGGCTGTCCCCAGGCGCTGCAACCTAGTTCAAGTTAGATCAGGCCAGGGAGGGGCCCCCAGGGCGCAGCACACCTCTCCTGCCCCCGCTGGCCCCAGCAGTGTTTCAGTCCATCTGCCTGTTCTGCTCCCCGCTCTGTCTCGGGGTGTCCTCTCTCTGGCCCCACCCCCACCCCACTGCCACCTCTGGCCTGAGCCCAGCTCTTGTGTGCATAAATAAGTCTTTAAAAACAAGCAAACAAACACATAAATAGAAGATAAGATAAAATGCCCCTGTGCCACCCGCACTATTCTGTGCCGCCTGGGGTCAGCTCCTGGTCGGCTGAAGGCATCTCCTTCAGGCCCCGCAGGGCCACTTCCTAAAGCTGCTGGTCCTTGGAGTGGCCGAGCTGGCAGCCCCCCACCCCCCAGAGAAGGGAGCGGCCGCCCGTGGCCCACCTCGCCAGGTCTCCCCTGCTCTACTTTGAGGGCGTGTTCGCACTGTGTCCGGAAGCCCAAAGGGCACAGGAGCAGGCGGCAGGGCCTGGGGTGCCGTGGGGCCGGCACGCCAGCTGAAGAGAAGGACGACAGCCCCAGCTGACCTGCCCTCGCAGGCGGCTCCCAGGGTTAGGGCCACAGTCCAGGGGGCAGCGGGCGGGGACCAGAGTGTGTGGGGTGGGGGGCAGGCCCTTGTGGGGTCAGGCGGGGTACCGGCCGCCCCAGGAAAGGTGGATGTTCGAGGCTGATAAACCCACGTCTCCGGAGACGCCAGCCGGGGCAGAAAAAGAAGCTCCGGTCCCATGTTGAGATTTTCCACCCCACGGTTCTCCACCCCGCCTGAGACCCAGAAACCCCTCTCACTCCCTCTGGCCCTGACTCTGCCGCCCCTTGGTTCAGGGCCCCCTGTGCCTGGCAGGAGCTTCTCCTCCAGCTCTCTCCCCTGCAGGGCAGCGGCCTTCTGTCCCCTGTGCCCGGGCAGGCGCTTCTCCTCCAGCTCTCTCCCCTGCAGGGCAGCGGCCTCCTGCCCCCTGTGCCCGGGCAGGCGCTTCTCCTCCAGCCTCTCCCCTGCAGGGCAGCGGCCTCCTGCCCCCTGTGCCCGGGCAGGCGCTTCTCCTCCAGCCTCTCCCCTGCAGGGCAGCGGCCTCCTGCCCGCTGTGACCTGCACCTGCCAGGGCTTCTCCACACTGGCCCCTCAGCAGAGGCCGCTCCCTCAAGGCCGCCGCCTGCAGCCACGAGCCTCTCCCAGCAGACCTGTCCCAACGGGGCCGCTCTCCTGCCGCTGTGTCCATGCCGGTGTCCTTTACTCATCCGTCCCTTCCCCAATAAACCTGCTCTTTAAAATAACCACTGTGCCTCATGCAGAAACTCGCCTGGGAACGTGCCGTGAGCCCTGGACGGGGAGCTCTGGGGAGACCTTTCCCAGAGTGAACCTGTTAGGGGGAAAGACCCTCCTGAATGGATTACACAAATAGGTTATGGACTTCGACCCCCATTCCAGACCTACAAGATCCAAGGACTACAAATCCCATAAGGTCATTATCGAAGAGCAGATCACTGGGACCTGAGGGTGGAGTTGAGCAGCCAGGCTGAGGATAAAAGCAGACATGTGGGCCTTGGGGGGTCCTTTTTCCTTGGGAGTCAGCTCTCAGTGCACCGTTGGGTTCCAGCTCCAAGGAACTGGTAGGATATTTACAGATCTGTATCCCTTGTGTTATTCACTACGCTATTTCCCCTTCCCTTGTAAATAAAACCCTTTATCAACCTTTGTTGTGTGTGCCAGCAGTGGGGCATTATAAGTGCCGCTCGAGCGTGCGGGTGAGGACCCAGTCAGGCAAACCCATTTTATATTAGGGGTGCCCTGTAACAAACCCAAGAACGGCTCTCCAGACCCACGGACCCCAGAAACGACACCAGGCCCGGCCCTCGGCACCTGGCCACCCCGCCCCGAGAGAGGCTGCCCCGCGTCCGAGCCGCCCTCGGACTTGCCATTAACCCTCGCTCAGGGAGGACGTGCCCCGGAAAAATCCATGGAAAAACCCACGGCCCAGGCGCCGCGGCCACTGTGGCGAGGCCGTGACCAGCCCGGCGTCTGGCTTTCCACTGTGAAGGGGCCTGAGTCGGAGTGGGCACAGCGGCAGAGACCACCCGTTTTCTCAGCCCGTTGGGGATTTTCTGATTTGTGTACAGGCCGGCACGGCAGGGGTGCAGGAGGGCAGGGGCTGCAGAGGGGGGACCGGTAAACCCTGGACTTCTGCCCGAGGGGGGCGGTGCTGGGCCCTTGGGAAGGGACTGTGGTCTGCCCTGCGCTGTCTCTAGCTAGTCTGGCTGCTCGTGGGCGCGGCGGGCCGGCCTGTGGGTGCCGTGGGCCGTCTGACAGGCACAGACGCCGCGGCCGCCGAGGCATCGGACGGTCAAGTGACAGGCCGCCGGCTGGCCCGTCTCCCCGCTGTGTCCAGGCGGCCTCGGGGGGGCAGGAGATGCCTGTGCAGTGGGGTCCGCGCGCTCAGACCCCAGGACTGTGGGCAGAGGGCCTGGGCCCGACTGGGGCGTGTCTGCGTGGCCGGAAACAGCTGCTCCGGGCCAGCGTGGGGTCAGTTACCCTCGGCACACGGAGGCGCAGCTGTCCCAGGAAAGGTCCGACAAACCCACATCGCCGGCTGACGCCAGCCTGGGCGGAGAAAGACGCTCCAGTTCCTTGTTAAAATTTTCTACCGATGTCTCCACCCCGCCTGAGACCCAGAAACCCCCCTTGCTCTCTTTCGCCCCTTGGCTCAGAGCCTCGCCGGGCAGCTGGCCCTGGTGAAGCGTCTCTCCTCAGACCGCGACGTGGCGACCTCCCAGCCAGGAGCTTGAAGGAGGCCCGCTCCACGGCAGCGCCCACGGCCGGGGCCTCGAAGGGCCTTGCCGCAGAGTCCCGTGGGGTGCGGCTGCCCAGTGGGGTGAGGAAAGATGCTGACAGGGGCTCCCCAAATGTCAGGTCTCCCGACCCTAGAACGTCTTAGGACGGCGAAGCAGGAGAGGGCTGTTGACCGGCTGGCCATTTATCTGCTCTCCGCCGGCCACGGGAGGAAATGAGACAGCGCTGCTCCATCCCAGCCCTCCACTCTCAAGCATCTTAGGAATGCAGGGTCACCGGCCCCTCAGGAAGCGGAGTGATTAATCAGAGTGGCCGGTAGGTGGACAAAGGTCCGGGACTTTGCAAGGTCACAACAACCGTCAGGCTGCGAGCCATTTGCTGCAGAAAGCTGCGGGCTGAGAGCTTCGCCGCTAACTTCCGACCGAGTTGGAAGCGAGAGCCCACACCCCTGCTCTGCCCTGAGCGCACCACAGTATTCAGACTCGACTCTAAATGCCCTGATCCGCCGGGGAGGGTCTCCCCGCCTTCCCGGAGAGGTCAGGGCCCGTCACTGACCCTCGGGGTCTGCACGGAGCTCTCCCCCAGCCCCTCTGCCCGCTGCAGGGGTCTCCAGCCAGGGGTGCCCGGGCCGTCGGGGTCTCCCGACTGCGGGGTCTCCAGGCCGCAGGTGCTGCAGGGGTCTCGGCCCCTCCCACAGTGCCCTGGGTCAGCAGCCGGCTGGAGCTTCTCCATGCACAGGGCCCCGCGGGTCGGCAGAGGGCGCTCCGCCCTCCTGCAGCCGCCCAAGCCTAGGTGGGGGAGCCTCAGGCCTGTCTCCACCCACGGGGCGCAGCGGGGCGCGGCGGGGGTGGGGTGGTGGTTCCAACCTGCGGCCTGAAGCGCAGGACCGGGCCTGGGGCTGACTGGCCCACGCAGGCCGGCACTGCCCTGTGCGAGTGTCTGGGGTCTACTGAGATCACTGGGTGTCAGGTGCACTAGTCCACGCCCCAAAAGACAGCCCCATCCCGGTCAGCTAGAGCCGCTCAGCGCCAAGCCAGCACTCAGGGCTTGCCAGCCAGCTCCACAGGGGAGAGGCGCAGGCCGGCGCCTCTGGCTGGACACTTGCCTCTTACACGGGGCGTGGAGAAGCTGGATTATTTATTTGTGTATACGAGAACTGGGGTGCAGGCTAGGGGTGCCGAGGGTGACAGGAGTCACCAGAGACAGAGCGGGGAGCAGAGCAGACAGAGGGACCGAAACACACTGCTGAGGGGGCAGCAGGAGGCAGGAGAGGTCTGCTGTGCCCTGGGGGTCCTCCCTGGTCGGGGATCGAACTCGCACTGCAGTGCCACCGATGCTGCACAGTGCGTCCCTCAACCCCTGCGCCCCCAGGGAGGCCCCAGGTTTAAGTTTTAATGCATACCTATGAGTCAGCCCCCATTGCTACTGTCTTTAAGAAAAAGCCATTTGTGTCTCTTCGGAGACAGTGAATTCGGGAATATGCCGCCCACAATGTGGGGACGCCGCCCCCATAGCCACCATGGAATAGTATTCAGCACAGAAAAAGGAACAGGCCACGAAGATGCAGAGGACGCGCAACCACACTGTATGTTTCAACGACTGACCTTGGGGAGAGGCAAAGCCACGAGACGGGCGGGGCCACAGGCGGCCAGCACGGGGCAGGGCAGGGCACAGGGCACGTTCAGGGTCGGGAGCTTCCGTGTGGCTCTGCAGGGAGGGGTCCGGGGCACTCTCCGTTGTCCACGTCCAGACCGGGCACCAGCCAGGTGGCTGCAGGGTCCACCGGGCACCCTGGTGATGACGACGTGGGTTCCTCGGGTGTGCCGCAGGTGGGGCGCGACGGGGTGCACCCCTGGGGCTGGCACTCGTGGGGAGGTGCTTCCAGGTTGCCGCGAACACAAAACGGCTCTAAAAATACAGAGTCTAGCAAAGAAATGTGGCCAGCTGTGCTCTTTCAGGCCGGGCCGAATCCGGTCTTGCTGCTGGAGCGACCTGGGGCTCTGGTGTGCCAGGCCTGCCCGAGCTCCTGCTCTGGAGGCCAGGTGGGCGGGTGGTCTGCCCGGGCAGGGCGGTGGGGCGAGGAGGCCGCCTGAGCAGGCCCCCACGCCGGCCAGGAGAGGCCCTGGGCGCAGGCCACACCACCCTCCTCGTGGCACCTGGTGCCAGGAGCCTGACCTCGGTCTCTCCGGCCAGGGGCCGCCCCTGCGGGCGTGGGGTGCGTGCAGCAGCGAGGTGCCCGGTCCAGCAACCTGAGCGCAAGCTGCAGTCGGGAGCCCGGCGGGTGCGGACGGCTCCGGGGAGCGCGCACCGGCCACCGCCGCCCTGGCTCCCAAGCCCCCTTCTCCGAGTCTGACGCAGTCCCGGCCCTCAGCGCCTTGTCGCCATGCCCGTGGGAGGGGCACCCCACACAGGGACAAAGGGAGGCCTGGCTCCCCACTGCATCTGGCCGGCAGCTACAGACTTTCTTGAGACAGATGTGACATGCCCGTCGGTCTTTGGGGCTGGCAAAGACCGGGGCGCACACACCGGGACCTTCTGGGGCAACCCGGCCCTGCCCTCCTTCCTGCGGGGGCTCAGCAGGGTGGACGGCCTTCCGGCGCCATTCACTGAGAAGCTTCTGGTAAATCACCAGGCCGCGGGACGCGCCCCCGCCGGCCGGTCCTCACGGTTTGTGGCGCAGCGTTCTGTTCTCATGAGATGTTATTAGAGATCAGAGACGCGAGCGGTGCCGAGCGCAGATTTATGAGGCTGCTCGGGAACCGCGTGCCTGGTCGCCCTGGGCTAATTTACTTCCTCTGCGCGCCGACGGCTGGGTTCACCGTGATGGTGCCGCGGGATTTCTCAGCACGGTCAAGCCGGCAAATTGGTTTTGTGAACTGTCCACTTTACTTTTTCACCCTCTGGAGCTGAGAGAGACAAGTACGGACGGTCCGGAGAAGAAATCCAGCTCTCTGGGAAACCCAGGGTGGGTGAGAGCTGGGCCGGCGCCCGCGGGACCAAGGGCTCGTGGAACGTGGAAACGCCTCCAGCACAGCGGCTCCCCCTCCGGGGCTTAGCTCACGGTTTCTTCACACCGCCGCTCAGTTTTTGGTGTTGTTTTGCGACACAGCCAGTGGAAAATCTCTCCCACCAGAAAGACCTGCTGCTGGTCGTGCTGTGCTCTGGCTCGGGGAAGCGCCAGGTCCAGAACAGACGCTCCTGGGTGGGCTCTGGGCTAGGCCTGCCGCGGCGCTTCATGGCCCCGCGGCCCGGCCAGACTGGCTGCGGACACAGCGAGGCCCGAGTGGCCTCCGCCGGCCGATCGGCCACTCCTGGACGTGGCTGGACGTGGCTGGACGTGGGGCCCAGAGAGGCTCCCTTCGCTTCTGCTCTCGGCTTGGCCCTCGGGCTGCGGCTGCGTGCCCAGCCGGCTCCTGCTCTGGGAGCTGAAGCACAGCACCTGCTCTCACCTTCCCGGCCTGCCACCGCACGGCCCCGAGGTGCCCGCGGCTGTGAAGCAGCAGAGCAGGGTCCGTGCCGGCTGCCCGCTTCCCGGCCCGAGAATGGGACCAGCAGACCGCTGTGGGCTCCGGGCCCGAGGACGCGGGGATGGTGGGTGTGTCCGTGAGACGCCACCACCCCAGAGGGGCGCGGCGGACCTGGCGGCCTGGCGGGGAGCTGGTGGGGGAGGCAGCGGTGGGGCCGAGACCGCGGGGGCCGCAGCGTCCTCCCCTCGGACAAAGGCGTCTACTGCGGACACAGCACAGGCGCTTCGGGTCTGGGCCTGGCCGGGAAGAGGCGGTGCCGGGGCGGGGCCGTCCCATCCCTCGAGCACCGCCCAGGCCTGGTCGGGCAGCGCCGACTCCCTGTGCGGGGGGTGGGCCGGGCTGGGGGATGGGGGCGCCCCACGGGGCCGAGAGAAAGGGGAGGGCTGTCCGCCTGAGCCCCAGACTTCGCCTCTAGATGCGCTCCCTCCGCCGCCCCTGGGCCTTCTCTTCCAGCTTCTCCCGGTCCCGCCGCTCTTTGGGGTGTGGCCCAGGTAAACGCCCACCGAGCACAGCCCTCAGCATCCGCCTGGATGGCGCCCACGAGGCGTCTTTGGGGGCTCCCAGGAAGGGCCCACGGCCCCCAGCGACACCCTCGCCGGCCAGGGAAGGCTCGACCTGGCAGGGCCTGGGTGGCTCTCCAGCCACCAGGCCAGGGGTCTTCCGGCCTGGGGACGCGGCGCGGCTGTGGTCCACTCCAGGCGGGCGGCGGGCCTCCCTGCAGCTCTGCTCCAGCCTGCTGGGTGGGGCTTGGTCCGCAGGGATGAAGGACACCTGCAGCTCCGAGCAGGCCTGGCTGTGGCAAAGGCCCATCCAGGGCGCTGACCCAGCCCCCACGCCCTCCCTGCCACCGGCGCCTGCAGGGACTCGGCAGGAGGGCCCAGGGGTCTCTACAGAGTTCGGACAAGCTGCGGGGCGACAGGAGCTGCCTGCTGCCAGGTGCCCCGAGGACACAGGGAGGCCAAAACAGAACAGCAGCGTTAATTTGGGGTCTTAAACTTGCAAGTCGGGGAGCAGAAACTTGGGTATCAGCCCAAATCGTGTCTAGCTGGGTTCTTTGATGAGTGGGTTTCAAGGAAAAGATGGGGTTATCTGGGGAGGAGGACGGGGCGCACCGAGAACTGGCACCCAGGCTCCCGGGCTTTGCCAAGCTGGCCCAGGCACCGGAGAGCAGCAGCAGTAGGAGGCCGCGGCGCGGGCCGGCCAGCAGTGGGGCTGAAGAACGGCGTACCCGGGTGGGCCTCTCCCCGCCGGCCAGCCCTGGCGCCCCCGCCCAGGCCGCGGCTGGTGCCTCCCGTCGCCTCATTGATCCCCCGCGCCCTGCGGCCGGCGTCCCCTCTGGCCTTGGTCCCCACTGCGGTCCTTGTGGGCCAGGCCTCCCGGGCCTCTCAGGGACTTGCTCCTGGCTGAGGCCCGTGCGGCAGGAGGCATCTGCGGGACGAGGCAGGTCAGGGCGTGGAGTGCCGCACACCCCGCCTGCTGTGCCCGACCCCCTGGGGGGGCCGGGAGGCTGGCGGTGCCCCAGGCGGGCACTGGAGCTGTGGCAGCCAGGCCCTGGAGCTGCAGGGGGCGGCGGCCTGTGTGGGGCCGACTGGGCTCCAGCCCAGGAGCAGCAGGGAAGGCGCGGGCGGGAGGGCCCTGGAGCCGGCCGTGCTGGGGCGGGGCCAGGCTGACCCACAGCTGGCCGCGCACCTGCATCAGCCTCCGCTCTGTGCCCTAAGCCCTGCTGTGGCCGCCGCCGCCGAGCCCAGTCACAGCTCGGCTGGAGCCCCGGCCAGGGGCAGCAGGGTTCCCCCGCCACCCAGCCATGAGGAGGGGGCTTCCCGCAGGGACACTGGGGGCGTGGGAGCTGTCGGGCTCTGGGGTTGAAGGCCCATCCTGTGAGGAAGGGTCCCCCTCGCATCCCCCGGGGGACCTGCTGGCTCGGCCAGACACGCAGACCCCGAGTGAGTGGGGAGGGCGGGCATCCTGCTGTGCGGGGAGCAGGGCGTGGCTGGCTGTGTGCGCCGAGTGTGCTGGCCTGCAAGCGTGCACTCTGGCGTGCGCACCTGGGGTGTGTGTATCTGGGCCGCGTCTCCGCTGCGTCGGGTGCGTGCGGGGTTGGGCCGTGCAGCTGCCGTGGGTGGATGTGCGGGCCAGGAGGCCGCCCGCGAGCACAGCTGGGCCACGAGAGGGCGGGGCTGCGGCCTCGGCCACAGGCACGGAGGTGTAAACAGCAGGAAGGCCAGTGTTTGCCCTGGCGCGGCCGGGAGCCTGAGTGGGAACGCAGGATGCCATGGCGGAAGCGTGGGCGCCCGTGGAGAGGGTTCCTGCCGCTGGGCCTCGGCCTGGGTGGGGGCAGCTCGCCCCAGCGCCGAGGGCCCCGCTGCCCACCGGGACGGGGCAAACCCGGGGCTGCCAGGCCTCCCAGGTCCCTGCCGGTCACTCAGGAGCCAGGGCCCAGCACGGCGACCCTGACTACAGCGACCTGGCCCAGAGGGGCCATTTTTGTCAAGGCCAAGCCGATGGCCGCCACCAGACTGGGCCTCCTCGGTGTGGGCCCAGAGCCCGCAGGGCCTGCCCGCCACTCAGAGAAGCGCGGTCCGGTCCCGGGTGGGCGCGGTGAGGGCCTGGTCGGGGGCTCCATCCTGCCGGGTCCGCACCCCCCCACGCAGGGCGCCCTCCATGACCGACAGCACAGCCCGGGCCTGTCCAGCCGCGGGGTTCTGGGACGGTCCTGCAGCCTCGCCGGCGCCCAGACTGGAGATGAGGATACCCCCTCCCGCCCGCCACGCGCGGCGCCCGCCTCTAAGCAGCACAGTAGGGCCCTGCCCCGTCCGCGCTCCATGGCGCGGGACCACGAGGCCTCCGTGTGTCTGTCAGGACGCGGGGTCCCCGCTGCCACCTGGGGCGTCGCGAGGGCCCCTCCACCAGAGGGCCGGACGTGTCCTCTGCGCCTGCCGGGCAAACAGGCGGGGTCAGGGCCCAGTCCCCGGCCCCGGCCAAGGGGTGCTCCGGCATCTCGGGCTCCATGGTGGGCGCCGGCCTGTGTCCCCGGGCAGGGCCTGTCGGGGTCCCACGGGCCAGAGCCCGCCCACGCTCCCACCCGGCCCCTGCTCTTCACCGTCTGTCGGGAGGATTCACCTTCTATAGGAAACCACACTAACAGGAGTAAGGCTTTTTTAACCCAGACGGCCGTGCGTCACTCTCAGAACTGCTGGCCGTTCGAGCTGCCCCAGCGCCGGCCCACTCCCCGTCTCTGCTCCCCCGCGCCCCATGTCCACAGAGCACACCAGCTTCAAGCGCTCCTGGAGTCCCCGGGCTTCCGTGTCCAGGCCGTAAACAAGCTCTGTCAAGCACATCTTTCGTTTTTCACATTTCCTTTATGCGTTCAAAACCCTTCCCCTGCGGAAGCCGCGCTTTTCCTCTTCCCGTCACTCTCCCCTGGCCCCGGGCCCCTCCTTCCGTCCTGTCGGCTGTGTCCACGTCCAGTGTTTGCTATCGGAGCTGGACTCACCCCCGCACAGCTCCCCACCCCACCCTCCCGCTGCAGAGGGCCGAGCGTGCTCCGGGCGGACGGCCGCTCTGGGCCAGCCCCGTCCTCCCCAAGGGCTGAGCGCGGTCCGGGCGGACAGCCGCTCTGGACCAGCCCACTGCTGGCTGTTCGGGCTGCCCCCAGCGCCGGGCCCACTCTGTCTGTGCTTCCCCCGCTCTCCGTGTCCAGAAGGGACGTCGGGTCAGGAGCGCCACATGCCCCGGCACCGCTGTTTGGGCTCCGCCCACGGGTGTCCAGGGCCACCCTTCTCCCCTCTGCCGTGTCCCGTGAGTGTTGTCCTGACCGCCAGCTCCGATCTGACCCAGACCCGGTGGTGGACTGGCCGCTCTGCAGGGAGGGCCCGGAGCTTTCCAAACTTGGGACCAGGAACCCGCCACCCCACGAGGCTTTGCGAGGGCAACGGCCACCTGCCCGCCACCGCCCGGCCCTGGCGCCGGCCACCAGCACCGGCGGACGCGCTGCTGCGGCACAGTCTGTGCCGGACGTGCTCCCGAGGCCGCAGCGCCAGGGCAGGCGGCTCACGCACGGGGAGGCCGACGCACCAGCAAAGAGCACACACGCCACACAGTGAGTGGTTGTATCTTTTCTTTTAGTTCCACCCAAACATACCCCTTCTGGAAACATAAAAGCATGCGCTTCGAAGGCATTCTTATAAAGGAAAACTAATAAAGTAACAACAGTAAATCGATAACAGGAGCTTAGGATACTACGTGAAAGGCTTCACAGAGAGACACAAGGCTCTTAATTTTAGAAAATAATTCAAGTCGCATCAACACCTGTTAAAAAGAAGCTTCTAATTTTCGAAACACTTCCATCCACTCTTCAGCCGATGTCTCATGGCCTCCGTGAGGAGGACGTCCGTCCAGCGGGGCCCGACGTCCAGGGGTGCTTCGGTGCGCGGCCCAGGGCGGTGTTCAGACTCAGCGCCCACCCTGCTGTCAGAAGTGACGCGGCTCGTGCTATTCTGGTCTAAGTAAATAAAAGCAGCTTCTAACTTCAGGACTGGCTTTTTAAGAACGTATTTAACAGAGACAGAACTGATCCGACTTTCACTCTGAACGTAAGAAAAACGCAGTTTGGCATGGCAACGCTTCCCGGAGTTCCGCCTACACCGTGTGACCTGGGCGCCGGCCGTGGGAGGGCGCGAGGTGGGCAGGGCCCGGCACTGGGCGCGCTCCCGTGGCTGCGCACTGGCTCTGGGGCGCAGCAGCCAGCCTCGGCCCTTCGCCGGTCTCCGTTCTGTTCACAGGGGCACCGCCCTGCCCGGCTCGGAGGCGCGGCCTGCAGCAGGTCACTGCAGCGAGCAGACCCGCCGTGGCGCTGCAGTGGCAAGGTCGAGTGTAAATCCCAGCGCTAGAGGTCTCTGCTACGGGCAGGCAGCTCGGGGCTGCAAACTGTGATTCTCGGAGCCCTGACACCCAGCTCTGGCCCGGGATGCACACTGTGCCGCAGCCCCACAGCCAAGGGGAGCGCGGCGGCTCTGGCATCGAGGCTGTGGCAGCCGGGCCTGGCCCCCGGGACCCCGGCCGGCTCTGGGAGAAGGCACTGGCTGGCGCACCTCCTCCCCGCGCGGGCCCACCGCGTGCGGACAGCAGCGCTGCCCAGACGCACAGGACAGAGCCGGGCACGGCGGCACGACCATCACAGCAAGGAGGCGGGTCTGCAGGGGCCTGCTGTGGACCACAGCGAGACCGCAGGCACGGCTGGCGGGCCAGAAGCACGCGCCTTCTCCAGCGCCTGCGGCTCCGGCGGGCTCGCGCTGGTGGTTCAGACGCGAGGGCACAGGCGCTGGGCCTCGCGCACCTACGGCACAGTGTTGTGGGTGCTGGCGCTGGGCCCGCCTCCCGTGGCTGACGTTTTCTTTTGCACAGCAGAGCGCAGGGCGCACGTAAGTTGTACCAGTGAACACTGGACACGCTGATTACCCTGCAGCTATGACATGGAGCCGCTGACAGTGTGGGCAGCGCAGCCCACGCTCGATGCCCGCCGCGCCCCGCCCCGCGCCCACGGACTTGGAGGAGCTAAGCGAAAGCAAACAATTACACAGCTGCAAGACTAAGCACTTTAGTGATGAGTTTGGGCCAATCGGTGTGAAAACAAAACAGCCACCCCGGCGAGGCGCAGGCACGGGAAGGCCACGCACAGCCTCGACCCTCCGTGGATGGCACCGGGCCTCGTGCTGCGGGGCGGCACCAGCTCGGGACATGCCTCGAGTGGCGCAGGCGCCCAGCTGGGCTGCTGCGGCCTCGGGCCAACTGCTGGTCGGCCTCGGCAGAAACTCCGAGCGATCCGAGCTCGGTCACGGCGTTCACGCACGGCCCTCGCTCCGCCAGGCAGTGCGTGTCCGGCAGCACCGCGAGCGCGCGCGTTGGCCGGGGCGCCGGCTAGGCCTTGATGCTGACCCACAGGCAGCCGACCAAGCTCCCGAAGACCCAGGTTCTGACGTACAGCCTCCTGCCGGACTCAGTCATGAGCATGCCGGCCGTCAGCCCGCCCAGCACCAGCAGCGACGGCAGGGTCTTCCTGAGGCTGAGCCTGGAAGTGACGCTCTTCCCAGGAAACCTGCTTCTTCTCTCTGGGTCTGCCGAGTCGTAGAATTCTATGAGCAACCTGTGGCCAGACGGGAAAGTCAGCTTCAGTCTGTGTCACCCAGCGCACCAAGCCAGCACGGCCCTCCCGGCCGCGAGGAGCGGCGGGGGGAGGGACAGCCAGGCTGCACGCTGCACTTGGGCGCTCGAGTCGTGCTGCAGACCGGCCACCCCCTCCGCGGGGTCTGTCCTCCAAGCTTTACACCTCAGCTCTTCTCAGGCGACCCCCCATGCTGCCCCCGTCCCGGCAGCCAAGGTGACTAGGGGGCTGCTCCCTCGGGCTGGAGCAGGGGCTGCTGTGCACACCGCCCCAGCAAACACCTGCGGCGGCCGCCCAGAACGTGCGCTGTAAACAAACGGGCAGCCCCTCCGAGGCCAGAGTCCCCTTTCCCAAGACAACCCTGCCTCACGACCACCCACCCGCCCGCGGCCAGACGCTGTCCTCATTAGACAGACACTCAGGCTTTCTTCCAAAGAGACCTTCGCGTCTGAAGACACGGCTGCGCGGCAGAGCCCGGCCCAGCCCATGCCGCAGATGTGGGATCAGCGCCGACAGGGCCTGCGTCCGGCCCAGGCTGGCCAAGCGTCGGCGCCGGCCCTCCCTCCGCTGATGACCTTCCCCTGTTCAGGAGGAGCCAGGAGGGTGAAGCCGCAACTACTCACTGCAAGGCAGCGAGGAAAGGAGACCAGCTTCCAGAGAGGACCAGGGCAGAAGGCTTGAGGAGAAACTGTGTAAGTCTTTAAAAATACTTACACTTTTCAAGAACGTAATAAATGATGATGCATCCTGCAAATAATGATCATTTTCTCCCAAAAAGAGGATTAGAAAGTAACCGTCTCGATGCCTTCCAGGAAGACTGCGCATCGAAAGGTTAACAGCTCCCCTCGGGGCAAACAGCAAGTCAACTTTGGAACGCACTCAAGCTTTCACTCCAGAAAATTCCATTTCAAAACACAGTATCTAAATCCAACGCCTACTTCTTATTTTTCTAAGAAGTAAACAAAAACCCTTAAGTTCCCAACTGAGGGACTTGCGTGAGTCAGAGACGGAATGTGAGTCCAGGGGCCTGTCTGTGCCCGGCCGCCCCCAGAGGCCGGTGCGGGCCTGCGGTCAGCCCGGACAGGCTGACCCGGGGGCATCGCAAGTCCCGCGCGCGGCCAGGTCAGTCCCAGAGACTGTTTAGGCCCAAATCACTAATGGCAAAAGGACGCCCGCCGGGAAGTGCCTGCGAGGGCTGCGGCCGCCGCCCCAGAGACAAGCTTGGACAATGGCTCCAGCCGCAGAGCCAGAGGCTCCGAGACACCCGCCCCAGGCGCTGCCGGCCCGCAGCACGCAGGGGCACTGGCGCAGGCCGGCTGCTCACCGGTCTTTAATCTCGAAGCGCTCATGCAGCCACCGCCTCATGGACACCCGCTCTTCCGGGACGTCGCCTTTGTCTATACGGTCGACGTGGATGTGGATTTTCGGACACTCCTTGCAGAGGAATTCTGTGGAGACACAAGCGCTCAGCATCGTTTGGGTGCTGCTCGCACAGACCCGCCCTCCAGCCAAAACCAGAACTGAGTGAAGGGGCCAGCTGGAGGCGCAGGCCCCAGTGAGGGAGGCAGTGGAGTCTCCAGACCCCAGCGGTCACGTCTGCTGGCCACGTGGGCCAGGCGATGCCCGCTCCCCTGCGGCCCTGGGCCGGACTCTGCCAGAAGCACGTCCATCTCACAGGGACCCTGAAATGCCGACCACCCTCCCTGCCTGGGGCCACCAGTGCTGCAGCCACAGCCAGCTCTCGTCCCCAGGAGTGGGGGTTCTCCAGGGTGCAGACCCCATCGGGGCACCGTAGCCACTGGGCACAGCGGGCACTGACTGCCCCTTGGGCCTAGGCCCTGACCTGGCCTGGCGCAGTCCCGGCGTGGGGCCTCGGCACCTGGTCCTGGAGCCCAGATCCCCGCCGCAGCCCTGCGTCAGCAGCATGAAGACGCGGACTCCTCCAGGGGCCGCCCGGGGTGAGGCCAGGGCGCTGGCGGGTGCTGAGCCCGGGGCATGTGTGCAGATGCCCGGTCCATGCTCCGGCGGCCACGTGCCCGGGGCCCGTCTCGCCCAGCCTGGTGGCTCCGGGCTCTGCCCATGCCCCTCGCCCCTCCGGCGCCCCTGGAGCCACCTTATCGCTCACATGCTGGGGAGCGGGTGGGCTTTGGCAGCGAAGGTCAAAGCCGCTCGAAGGGGAGAACCCACCTTGCAGCATGCTGCTCTCACGCCCTCAAGTTCTGTCTTAGCCAGACAAACAAGCTGCTTAAGAGGCGCTCAGGAGCAGAAGTGCCACTGGCAAGGGGCACGGTGGGCCGGGGACTGGGCCTCAGCCCACCAGCCCCGGCCGCTCCGCCCGCACTGCCCGCTGTGGGCCGTTTCCGCGCCGCACCCTCCCGCTCGGAGTCTGCCCGTGCCCTGTCCTGGGACCCGGCTTCCCACGGCAGTGGCTGCGCCTGACTCGGGCCCACTTGGGCCGACGCAGGGCCCAGCGGGGCCAGCGGAGCCCGGAGGCAGCGACATGGAGCTGGCACCCGCTCTGGGGAGGGTCTGCACCTCCCCCGGGTGCCCCGCCCATGCCCAGCCAGACACAGTGTGCTCCGCAGGACAGGCCGTGGGGCCGCACACTGCCCACTCACGCTTCCCTGACCGCCACGCAGCCGCCCCCACCTCTCCGCGACACCCGCTCCCTGCAGACTCGCGGCAACACCGCGACAGCCCTTAAACCCAGCACGGGCGGGGCGAGAGGAGCTCAGGCCAGACTCTTCTGTCATGACTGAGCCTCGCTGGGCCGGACGGGAGACGCCTGGCCCTGCTGGCATGCGCATGTGCCTGGGCGCCAGGCGTGTCCTCTGCACAGACGCAGGGCGCACGGCTGCGGGCACGGCCAGGAGACCCACAGCTGGAAGCTGCCGAGCCAGGGCGTGGGCTGAGCAGCAGGAGGGCCAGGAACACGTGGGGCGCGCTGGCCTAGACAGTGCCCGGTCTCTGCGGTGAGACGCGTCCACTCAGCCCCCGAAGGAGAAGCCCACCCCGGCCACAGGGGCTCCAGGGGTCAACTTACCAGCCATGGACGGTGCTTCTGTCCGCTGCCCTCTGTCGTCCATTGTCCCTTCAAAAGCCACGGTAACGTCATAAATGGCGTCCAGGTAGTTCTTCAGGGAATCAAAAGCCACGTGTGTCGCCTTTATCTTGGGCGTGAGCACATGCCGCAGCACCGCCAGGCCTGCAAGGAGGGCGAGGGCGGGTCGTGGCGGCTCGGCCCAGCGGGGAGGGCGTGGGTGGGTCGTGGCAGCTCAGCCGCAGCCGCCGCCAGGGCAGATGAGCATGTGAAGGGCTCCAGGGGCTCACGCCCAGGCGGCCTCGCGTCGCAGTCCCCACACGCAGCCCACGGCCTCCAGGAAGCTTCATGTGGTCAGCTCGGCGGGGGCGCTACACTCGCCCATCGGCAGCCGCCCATGGACACGCGTCAGAAGCGCAGTTCTCCGTCCAGCCTGCGGCTGAGCCCCGTCTCTCCTCAACGGCATGCGCATGTGTGGGGGGTGTGCGTGGGGGTGCGTGGGGTGGGCATGCATTTCGTGTGCACATGGGGCATGCATGTGGGCGGTCTGCATGTGTGGCACATGTGTGGTGGGTGTGGTACGGATGTGATTGTGGTGTATATGTGCATGTGCGGTGGGTGTGTGCTGCGCATGCATGTGTGGTGTGCGAGTACTGCGTGTGCACGTGTGGTTTGTGCAGGTGTGTGCTGCGCGTGCACGTGTGGTGAGTAATGTGTGTGCACGTGTGGTGTGTGGGTGCGTGCTGTGCGTGCACGTGTGATGAGTACTGTGCATGCATGTGTGGTGTGTGAGTACTGTGTGTGCACGTGTGGCGTGTGTGGTGTGTGCTGCGCGTGCACGTGTGGTGCATGAGTACTGCGCATGCACGTGTGGCTGTGTGCGGGTGCTGCTGCGCGTGCACATGTGTGGTATGTGGCAGGACCAAGTGGCCGCAACGACCCACCCTGCAGCCCGCTTGAGAGCAGAGGCAGCCGCGGTGCAGGTGCGGCCGACTGGGGAGCCCGGGCTCTCGCTGTACGTGGCAGAACCACGACCACAGCCGTGGCCGACACACCCAAGCCACCGTCGGAAGGACCGCTCGGCAGGCAGGGCACCCCACCGTCCTCCTCACACACCCCCAGGACCCCAACACCCTCCAGGCCGGTTTGGAACACCACATACGTGAAGTCACACGGCCATGGGTGCTGGCGCCTGGAGGGGCCACCGCCCAGAGTCTCTGGGCGCCTGTTGGCCACTTGGTGGCTGGGGCCGCGCTCGGTCAGCCCCCATCCCCCGGAGCTGCCCGGCCGCCCTCCGCTGCCATCCCGCGGGGCCGTGCACGCGGCTGCTCCCCACACACAGGGCCTCCTGAGGACGAGCACCGACGCAGAGGCCACACCGCTCACTACCTCCTCCCTACGGCCCTGCTCCTTGACCAGATGACCACTGGCGATTAACAGGAGAGCGGCTCTCATAAGGCGACACGAGCAGCTACAGAAAGCAGGTGGGGTCTCCCCACCTCCCCAGGGGACGCGGCTGCCATGCGTCAGGTGCTCCGCAGAAGAATCTCCAAAACGCGGCTGCCCACGTCCCCAGGGCAGGGCAGGCCAGCAGCTGCAAAGCGGTCAGTCTGGGCGGCGCAGGGCGGCTCCACCAGCCAGCACGCCCTTCTCTGTGGCCGGAGGGCGTCCGTTCCTCAGGCCCATGGCCCACAGCCCACAGCCGGCCGTGGCCCTTGCCAGGGGCTGGCGGCTCCCGCACTACTGGAGGCTGCCAGCAGCCACGCGAACAGCGGCGGGTGAGGTCGAGAGGCGCTGCTTCCCCGGGCCGGAGGTGGGCGCGGACAGCGAGGGCGCCCGCCAAGGCCTGGTCCCGACGAGGCACAGCCAGCAGGAGGGGGCACCCCAGCCTGGCTGCGTGCCGCGGGACCCAGAGGGAGTAGCCGCGGGGGGGAGCCACTCATGAGTTCGTCGAGACCCTGGATGGCAGCAGGAGCGACCCCAGCAGAGGGGGCCCTGGCACCCCAACGGCTACTTCCAGGGGTGGGCGGGCCAGGCTCGGGGGCTCCCCAGCACCCAGTGTGCATGAGCGAGTGGGGAGCCTCCTCGCGTCCAGCCCCGACAAGCGGCCTTAGCCTCAGGCAGTGCTGCACCCCCATGACGCTGAGAGGGCCGCTGCCGGCCACATGGACACCGATGGGCCGGAGGGCGCCGGTTCGCAGCAGGTGCCATGGAGGCTGCCCCGCCCCGCTCTGCCTCCAGAGGCCCCGGCGAATGGTCGCTGCCAAGCTGGCTCCTGGCCTCCTTGTGCAGACCCCGGGAGCTGCCCGACCTCTGACCAAGTCTCCCGCTGGGCCTGAGGACTCCAAAGAGGGACCCCGCCCGCCCACACCCCCATGGGGCCCGGAGCAGCCCTGGGTGGCGTCTGGCCTCCCGGGACTCACTCGGCGCCTTCCCTGCTGACCCCGAGGTGGGCGCCGAGAGGCAGGCCCCGTGGTTGGGCACTCGGGAGGAAGCCTCGCTGCAGGGGCAGGCACAGCCTCCTGGGGTGCGCTCCAGCCCTTCCCTGTGTCTGCAGCCCACACCTCCTCCCAGTGACCAGCAAGAGCGCCCTTCGTGGCTGTCGACACGCATGCTGCCGCCTAGATGCGTGCAGACGCTGCCTCAGACAGTCCCGCCCACCACAGCGGAACCCCGTGCTGAGCTCAAAGGAGGGGGCCTGTGCCCAGGGGCTGCTCGCAGTAGGAAGCTGAACCCCACACACCCTGCGGGTCTGAGGCCACCAAGACACTTGTTCTCTCTTCTCCAACACGCACAGGACCTCCCCCTCAGGCGTGGCCACCAGTTTCCCACCACGAGGGCACCCGCAGTCCTCCGCCATTGCCCATGGTCCCCCCACCCCGCGTTTCCAGCTCTCACCCGCGCCCCTCCCCACCATGGCTCAATCTGTCGTGTTTTCAAGCGCCTCTGGTCAGAGGACGAGGCTCGCAGGCGTGCTGGCAGAACTGCGAGGGCAAGGGCCAGGACAGAAGACCAGAGACCTTCCTGAACCCTGACAGCTCTGAAAGCAGAGTCGTCGCCTCAGAGGGCGACTCCCCAGGCTGCATCATGCCAGGGCCGCCCTCCCTCCCGCCAGCCGAGGCAGGACACCTGCAGCGCCCACCCTCAGCAGCCCGCTGCACCCCACGGTTGGTCACCGCACCACCTGAGCGACGGGCCGTGTGTCCGCCTCCAGCTCGCAGCCGCCCTCGCCCGAGAAGTGCTCAGGGCGCACTCACTGCAGCCCAGGAGCAACCGCCGCCTCAGGAGACGCAGCAGTGCCCTCCAGGCGCACACTGCACCCTGCACCGGCCCCCCGCCTGCAGGCGCCCACCCACACGATGCAGCAAAGCCTCCAGAATCAGGTCACAAGAGGGCTGTGGCTTCTTCCTTGCTCACTCCTCACTCTGCTCCCACTGTTAACACCTCCTGTCCCTCCTCCCGCCCCACGAGGGCCCAGGGACAGGCTGCGCGGGGCTGTGTGGCCCTTGGGTCGAGGGAACACATCTGTGGTACAGTCTCGGGTGTCACGCGTCCTCCCATCTAAGCCGTGCTCGGTCCCAGGCAGGCCGTGGCGCCTGCACTTCTCAGGGTTAAGGGGCAGGCCAGTCGGTCAGCAGCAGCTCGGCTGCGGCCCTAGACAGAAGCGGCACGGTGGGACCCACGGCGGGAACAAGTGCCACCCACACGTGAGACTGAGGTGGCGGGCCGGGCCGGCCACACAGCGCACCGCACACGTCCGCAGCAGCGCCCGAGGCAGGCCCGGCACCCGCAGCCCGGCCCCACGTCACAGAGACGCGCCAGCCCTGCAGACAACGTGCTCACTCACACACTCCAGCCGCAGGGAGCAGAACCGCCCCTCCAGGAGCGAAGCCCAGAAAGCTGTGTCACCTTTAAACGACTGCTCCGAGGACAAGACTTGACTTACCTTCTTGAGCAGCAAATGCTTGACTGGCTGCACGGACTTTGGGCAGCTCTGGATTGTATCTTGTTCCCTCTGGGAAAATCACAAGATACATCTGCAAAGCATAAACAACATTGGTCCATTCTTGTGAGCTTTTCAGTAGTGGTGAACTTCCCGATGCTAATAACCCTATTGCTGCTCAGTACTTTCTGAGGCGGAGAAACGTACGTTCACCTCCTGCTTCATTTTAAAAAGCAGAGCAACACGACGCAAAGCTCCATGGGCTGACGCAGCAGGAGCTGATCTTACGCGCAGCCTCACCTCCGCCAGGCGGCCAAGCGTGTGCCCAGCGCATTTCTGACGACAGCTAACGCGCACTGATTTAGAAACTGGCCATGAAATGCTGTTACTTCTCATCGAACGAAAGAGCTTTTGCCCATGAGACTCTGCAAGACGACATTTCGGAAAGGCACACGCCCAGCGATCAGTGTCCCTAAGCCCCAGAGCTCACAGCCCAGCTCGCCCGAGGAAAAGCACATGTAAGACCAGACTCCAGAGCGTGCTGCAGCCGCTCCAGCTCTCACTGGGGACTGGCTTCTCAGCTGCCGTGCGGTGGGGGTGGGGGGGGGCTAGGTCTGCAAGCAGCCTCAAAACTGAATTCCACACACCTACGGGGGAAGAGGGTGCCAGGCTAAGTGTGTGCTACGTGATCAGGCCAAGCTTTCACATTTTTCTGCTTGGGAATGAAAAGCAACAACGCTATGCAGTGGGAATGCCTATCTCAGAGCCACGTCTGAGGGGAGAGGGAGCCAGCCACACGCACACACTCTCCATCCAGCTAACACCGTCCACACAGCGCCTCCTGTCTGAATCTCACCTGCAGCCGTGACACTACCTGGAGAGCTTTTTCATTAGACAGACTCACGGTTAAGCTTTTCCAAAGTCTCAACTGAAAAAAAATGGTATAACGGTGGCTCTAAACGTCTGCATTTTCAGCTTCTGTGCAAGTATGTGAGCTTTTATCCACTGGTGCAGGAGCCCGTGTGCAGAGCCCACGGGCCACTCTCCGGGCTCTGGCCGGGCCAAGCAGCGGGTACGAGACGTGAAAGAAGGCCAAGTGAAGAAGACGGACGGGACGTCACAAGCCGACAACAGGCTCACCAGGCGGGGGGAGATCCCGGGAGACGGTCTTTAAGCTACTGGAGGACCAGCTCAGTCATCGAGCGTCTGGACCCGGCCAGTCCGAGCCACGGCTGCTGCCGCCCGCCCTGCTCCGCAGCGCAGCAGCGTTCACAAGACACCTGTCACTGAGGCAAACTGAAAACCTCTGGTTCCTCAGACTGACGAGCGTGGAGAGGCAGGTCACAGGCGCAGGGGCCGCACGGCACGCTCAGGAGTCCCCGCCAGGGCCTGGAGCCAGCGGGCCAGGATACGGCAAGTGGACACCCACTCGCACCAGGACACGCCCTCACGGAGACCAGGCCGGCCTGGCGGGTGAGCGGCGCTGGCCCAGGAGGGTCGCCTGTGGTGCCGCCGCCGCAAAGGGCCGTCTCCAGACCTCGTGTGGATGAAGGCGCACCGGGTGGGGACCAAGCTGGTGTACGCCCCAGCCTCCACCGCGAGCCCCGGGCTAGAGACTGGCGCTGCCCGCCGCGCAGAGGCACCCAGAGGGCCACAGCCCGGGCCTCGCACCGTCCCACTCCTGGGGGCTGGTGGCCAGCAACGCACAGCCTGCTGTGGGGGCAGCAGAGCTCGGGGCCTCTGCGCCGGGTGGCCCCCACCTCGCCAGCCCCGCAGGCTCGAGCGGGGCAAAGCACCTCAAGGCCCTCCTTGCTCGCTCTCCAGCGCTCAGGGCGCTGTGAGGCTCGCGTCCCCTCCAGGGATTCTCATTGGAGGTGATATCGCCCTCGCTTTGCTTCTGAACCGGGACCCAGCAGCACTTTCCCTCCTGTGGACACGGAGACGGCAGCCACAGCGGTCTGGACGCCCGGCCGTGAGCATCAGACAGGAGTCCGGAGCCTGGTGAGGCAAGTAAAGCCCTGCTCAGACCAGGAAGTTTCCAGGGCCACAGAGAACAGTGATAGGCCAGCCCCAGCAGATCCATCGCGTGGACTTCCCTGCTGCTGAGATGGACCCACGCCGCAAGGGGCACCCAACCGGCCAAGGACACCCGGACAGCTCACGAGCCGCTGTCTGAGCCGCTCGCCCAGGCGCACAATGAACACGACTCAGCCTCAGAGAACAACACGCTGGGACTTAGTTAATAAACTGGGGAAAAGCGAAGAGTTCCTGAGCCAAAGATGGCCTTTACCTCACCGAAGCCGTGTCCAGGGTTTCTGAGTCCTAAACAAAAGCGCTGAGATGGCACCTTCCCACCCCCAAGGACGCAGCCGCTCTCCTGAGTGAGAGGCGCGCGGCCGAGACCGTCCCCAGCCGGGCCCGAGGCGGCGACAGCGGAGCTGCGGGTGCCCACGTGGCACAGAGCAGGACACGCAGACACCGCCGGCCGACGCCCACACGCGCCACACCCTGCCGCCTCCGCCGGGCACGCCGCTCCAGCCTGGGCTCCCGTGGCGGGCGCTCCGTGCGCTGGGGCGAGAGCGCGCTCACTGGAGGAGCCCGAGCTGGGCTGCCAGGACAGACGGGGATTCTCCTGGGATCTCTCAGAGCACCTCCAAGATGGCTGTGCCCACTGACTGGCGGCCAGAGGCCTCCTCCCCCGCAGACTCCCTGCGCCACCACCTCACGGCTCTGGGCACGCGCCCTGACTGCGCAGGACGCTGCAGTCTCACAGCCCTGGCCCACACCTGGATGTCTCCCTAGGATAAATGTCCATTTAGGTACTTCGCCCACATTTCAAAGAGCTTAGCTGTCTTTTCTCTACTGATCTGCAGGAGTTCTTCGCGCCTCTTGGAACAAACAGCCTATGGGACACGGGCTGGCTGGTGCGTGCCCCGTGCTGCGTGCCTTCGTCCTGCCCCCCGCTCTGCACACCTCAGTGTGGTGCAGTCAGCGTGTTGCTCTGGGTGTCTGTGCTTTTGCTGTCGCATCGAGCCTGTGCTAGCTTTAGCCACGGTAATGCCGGGCCGTCTGTCTCAGCAACAACTGGAAACAGTAAGGTCAACTTTCAAGCGTGTTACTTAATCCTATCTGCCAAGTTAAAGAATTGATGACAGATTTAGCATACAAGGAAACTAATAAAACTTAAAGACTAGCGCAGAGTCATAGTTTAAACGCAGGGCAGGGTTAGTTTAAACGTGAAGCTGCTGCCGGCACGCGCTCTCACTCACGAGGTCACCTCCCGTCTGAGAGGCACGCGTGAGCCTGGGGCCGGGCGGGAAGACGCCGGGTTTGTCCCGCACACTGCTCTGCGCAATGTCCAGGGGCCGAGGGGCGCCACGGACGCAGGCAGTGTCAGCACAGACTGTCACCTGCACCCGACGCGTGGCTGCCTCGTGAAGATGTCGTTCCAGTAACGGTTATCTCAGCGAGAAGTTATTTCCAGTACATTTAAAGATACTAATTTATCACTATAAATGTATCTTTTGGAAGCAAGACTTTGCAACCTCTCAAATAATACCGATATTAAGAGCTGACTCAGTCCTGAGACAGCCCTGAGGGCTACTAACCCACACGAAGGCGGCCGCCGTTAGTAGTTCTGCCTTGTCAATTACTTAACTTTCAGAAACAAGACAGAACAATGAAGAACATGAGAGATGCGTATCTGTTTCCTAACGTTTAAATATTAAGAGTGAGTGGCCACTCACATTCTAAGCAACCAGGCCTGCGTGCCCGGAGGCGACGCCAGCCCAGCCAGCCCCACGAGGCGGCCCAGCAACCAGACTCTGCCCCTCTAGGAGCCCACAGTGAAAGACAAGGCTCTTCGCCCAGACCCGCCATCCTCCTGACCCCATCTCCAAGAGCGGGGTATCACATTACTTTAAAGAGCATCAAAGAGGGCCTCCTGGCTGGCAGCGGGTTGAGCGCCGACTGTGAAGCATCAGTGACACAACAGAGCGAGTCTGATGCCCCGCCAGGGAGGGGACCCACAGGGAGCAGGAGACCTCTCCTGCCTCGCCCACTGCTCCCCTCAGCAGTGTATTTCCCTCGATCTGCCTGTTCTGCTCCCCGCTCTGTCTCTGGGGACTCCTCTCAACTCCCACAACTCTGGCCTGTACCCCAGGTCTTGTGTGCATAAATAAATCTCTAAAAAACAACAAAAAGAGCATCAAAGAGCAAGCAGGATGGTTAAGGCCCGCACCACAGTGACCTCAGAGAGCAGACTGAGTGTGAACAGACTTCTGTTCAAGCAGACCCGGACAGTGAGGGGAACAGAAGGTGCAGCAGAAGCAGAAGCGAAGGCGGTCCTTTTTGGGGCACAGGGCTTTATAAAATGGCACTCAGTGACCGATCCTGGATTTGTAGACACTCCCACTTTTGAGGGGCTTTCCAAGCCACTCGAGGCACACGAGGGCACGTTCTCCGAGCGCGGCGTCCCCTGCCAGGCAGCTGCCCAGGAGCCAAGGACCCCACGGCGTGTGCAGCCAGCACGACACCGCGCTCCCCACCCGCAGGGCTGCCGCCAGAGGGGCTGCCGCCAGAGGGGCTGCGCTGCTCGGCACACACGGGACATGCTCCCGCGCGTCTGGGCTCTCACCCGCCCGTGGTGGACAGCCGGCGCAGGGGACGTACCGGGGTGCCTGAGTCCACGTAGCTCTGCAGCTTGCCCCGCATCTCGTCCTCGCTGAACTTGGCGCTGCGCTTCACGTAGATCCCGCCGTGCTGCCACACACAAAAGGGTTGTCAGTGCCAAGGCAGGCGTCAAACAGTGAGAACCAGCTACATCTCAGAGGCGAGCACCGAGTCAGCGCCCTGCGCTCCTGGGAACCCCGCAGGCCAGCGCACTGGGTGGGTGTGCGGCGGCGCCGAGCTCAGGGGTCGCCAGGGACTGACACACGGCGCGGGCAGCCTGGGGCGCTCTGTGCAGGCTGAGCCGGGCTCTCCTGACCCTCAAAGCCCCACATGCCGGTGCTTGGGGTGGAGCCTTCGAAGGGCGACTGAGGCGAAAGGAGGGCCCGAGGGCTGCCCCATGCAGCAGGCCGGTGCTTTGGGGGTGAGGGTGGGGGGCAGGAGGCGCACGCAATCTGTCGCGGCCACCAGGCAGGTGCATCGGCGACAGTGGCAGGAGCCAGCAGGGCTCGGCGCTGGTCTGACCCGCCCGTGAACGAGTGCTGCTCCCCACCTGGTCCTCGTCAGGGGCACGAGGGAGAGGAAAGGGACAGAGCAGCGCAGGAAGGGGGGGCACCCGGAGGAGCAGAAGCTGGAACCGGCTCACAGTGCAGAGGGCCCGCAGCACCCCCAAACCGGGAAGGCACGTGGGACATGTTCAGTGCCCACCGGCCAGGCCATCCTCGCCGGCTGCCTCCCTCCCTCCCTCCCTCAGCTGCAGAGTGCAGACGGGCGGGAAGCAGAGGGGTACGCCAGCGCGGGGGGAGCCCCACAAGTGCCATGACGCAAAGCCGAAGCACAGACCGGAGGTGGCAGAGGGAGGAGCTGCCTGCACAGGAGCCTGGGGAGGCATCTGAGCTGGGGTGACCAAGGCTGGAGGGTGCTGCCTGAGCTGCGGGCGCAGGAAGGGTCAGGGATGACAGATCGGGACGTGGCAGGCAGAGGGACGAGTCGGCGGGTGAGGCTGTCAGTGCCGGGCAGGTGAGTCGAGACTAGCTCGGAGTCAGGAGAGGTCAGCCTCTGTGGGGCTGCAGGAAGCGATCGCCGGCCCCTGCATCCCCACGGGCCGGGGGCTTGGGTGAGGGAGAACGTCCACCCAGCTCTCTCCCTCCCCGAGGACAGGTGGCTGGGGCGTTGTCTGGTGGGAAGCCAAAGTCAGGCTGGCGGGCGCTGGCCAGGGCACCACATTCGGCTCCCAGCCACCAGGCAGGGAAGCACCTCCATGGGCTGTCAGGCCTCAGGGCTGACTCCAAATGCTCAGCTTGAGGTGACGTCCAGTGAAGCCAGACAGAGCCCCCCAGGCTGCCACGGTCAGGTGCCTTGGGCACCGAGACGCAGCTGGTCCGTAAGTATCCACAGAACTAACGCGCAGCCCTGTCTGCGTTTTGGGAACTCGGTCGCTCTTGGGCTCAAGGTGAAGGAGGGAGGAGAGAGGATCCTCGTAAGTGGAAGTGGAGACGGGCGGAGACACAAAGCCCTGGCAGGGAAGGCTGGCGTGTCGGCCTCTACCAAGAAGGCGTCTGACTCGTCCTCCAGGGGCCAGAGGCGCAGACTCCCCACATGGCCAGTCTTCCCGCCAGAGAAGTCCTCATTCCAGCGGCCTCCCCGCCATGGACCAGGCGCAATGCCTCAACCAAACCGCTTCTTTCCTCTCCCACTTCTGCGTCCGCGGCCTGCCTCTCCTGCTGCTCTCATTATTAGAACTATCACGACAGCTGCTTTAGAGTCTTACCAGCTCCACGGACAAGTTCATCGTTTTATAGGCTGGACCAATGACGTCCGAAATCCACCTTAAAAATATACTCAAGTGTAACAGCAAGCTCTGTGCTGAACACAATGAAGGGAGAAGTACGCAGACATAAAGTAAGACGAGAACGTGATTTTCCGTCTGACACTCTGAGCCGGGCTGCGCCCCACCCGCCACGGGCAGTGCCGACGAGAAGCAGGTGGGCGTGGGCCGCCAAGAGGCCAGGCGCCGGCCAGTCTTCACTGTCTGCGGGCGGGGGCCCCGACCCCACTGGCACGGCCGGTGACACGCCAGCGCGGCCCAGGCATCTGCAGGGGGCCGGGCGGAGGGCTGCCAGGGGCCGCCCCTCGTTGGAAGCTAGACCACGCCTGGCAGCCAGACAGCGGCCGTGGGGGACACTCGTGTCCTGACCGTCGTGTTAACACGTACTCGTAAGAAGACAGGGCCGAAGCGTTGGCTTCGTGTCTCGGCAGTGACTGCCAAGCCCAGTGAGCAGCACGACGCTACGGTGCGCAGACTGTGAAGAACAAGTTTGTTCTTTAATGCACTTCCTGGCACACAAAGCTGGCGTTTAGCCAGCAGCCCCCCTTTCACATGTGTCTGGTGGTTTGAAACACCTTGCAGTAACTGCACACGCACCGCACTTCCCTCTCAAGGACTGGGGGCAGGGGGAGGGCCTGAGTCCAACACTGGCCCGGGAGCCCAGGCGGGTGTGGGGCGGGGGGCTGGGGCTGGCGTCTCAGGCAGGAGCAGCGAGGAGATGGGGTGCTATTTCCACAGCATCAGCGTTCACGTGACTTAAGCCTTTCTTCTTCATCAAGTGTCCGTCACGGTAAAAAGCATGCCTCTCGCGCAAACTTTGTAATACTTAAGACGACACAGCAGATGTGTTCAGAAGAAGCATGCGCAGGGCCCCGGCGCCCACCCACGGAAGGAGCACGACCCCATCTCATGACCTGACGGGCAGGAGGTGGTTTTCAGGGGCATTTGGAAACGGCACGCACCAGACAGCCACTGTGTGCATGACACTCTAGCCTGCGCCTCGCGCACACATGGCTTGCTGCACACTGACACTTCAGTGTGCCTTTGTCATCTGTTTCTTAAGGCAATGATTCAAATTCTGTACCTTTAAAATCTCTATCTGTTTGGCTTGAATTTGCACAGTTGCTGCTTAACTGAGAAATCAGCCGTGAATATAAGTACACATCATTAAAAACGCCAAGTAGAACCAGTTTAGGACAAGCTACTAAACCCGCAGAAGTGAAGAGAGCCCCGTGCGCTGGCGCCGCAGGCTGAGGGCCCGAGCGCGGGTCTGTGGCGGCGCCCGGCGGGCCTTACCTGGGAGAAGTAGCAGCCGTAGAGCGGGAGCCACTTGAGCCCGTCCTTCAGCACGTAGCGCACGTGCCCCAAGGCGCCCTGCCGGGCCGCCAGGATGTCCGCGATGATCCAGTCCACTGCCGAGACACACAGGTTAGCGGAGGCTGCGGGGCGCGCTCCCAGCACGGCGGCCGTCCGGGACCTGCCGCCACCCAGCACTGGGGGAGCAGAACCCCGCGTTTCTCGTACTTGTGTGCATTTCTTGAAAGACTGAATTTCAGCGGGATCTGCACAAGTCAGAAACCACCAGCTTCACCCCAAAGCAGCACGAATGAGAAATAAGCTTCCGGAATTTTATAAAGTCTGTAAAACATGACAAGATGGCAGCAGAAAACGGTGACGTGAACCAGCCTGTTCACGGTGACAGTGGCAGCCTGCTCGAGGCAGGAGCGTGTGCGGGAAGGAGCCCAGCCAGGCTGGCCTGCAGGCAGGGCCATGGCTGTGCCCGGCAACCTGGGACACCAAGGCAGGGGTGCTGCAGCCAGGCCACACAACCAGAGGCGCGAGCGAGTTGACAGGAGCCGGGAGCTGCGTCACTGAGCGTCCACTGGGGTTGACCCTCTCAGTGGAGGGACGAGCCTGCCACGCCAAGAGCAGAGGCAGGCCGGAGGGGCCGGGGAGAGGAGGCAGGGAGAGGAGACAGTGAGGGGACAACCGTCAGGGCCCCGAAGACCCCAGAGGCCTGTGCCTCAGAGGGCGGTGACAAGTCTGTCTGACAGATCAAAGAGATGCGAAGAGCCAGGGAGACTCGTCTGGCGCCTGCAGAAGACCCGAGGATGGGACACGTGCGCGCGCAGTCCTGAGATCGCAGCCGTGTCGGGGCCACGGGGAGAGGACAAGGAGTGGGGGTGTCTGACAACAGACGCGCCAACCGCGTAGGAAAGACAAGTGCAGAGCTGAAAGGCCCTTCAAAGGGGACGGCTTCCTGCAGGGTCACGGGGAAGCTCGGGTCAACACACTCGAGAGAACGTCCCCAACAAGACTTCTGCAGACAGTCTATCAGTGGTTACAAATCACTCTTTCAATCACTTTTATCATTCACAAGTTAACCCTTCACATTCTAAAGGGTCTTTCCAAGAGGCCCTGAACAGCATGGGGCAGCGAGCCGGGACCGGGGGGTAGGGCACAAGTCTGCCCCTGTGGGGAAGCCCCGCACTTCCACGCTGCCACACCAATGCAAGCAGAAGCCGCGTCCCCAGTCGCCGGTCCTCAAGGCTGTCCACAGCAGGCTTCTCAGGCCCGCAGGCAGGGCAGCGCTGAGAAGACCTCCTGGTGTCCAGGCGGCTGACCAGGGCCAGCAGCTTCCGTCCCAACCCAGCGGATGGACAGCTGCCCCACGGCCCTGGGCTCTCTCAGCGGCACGTGGCCCTCGCCGGGTACCCAGCGCAGGAGCTGGCTGCAGGGACCCAGGGAGGAGCCCGAGGGCCCCGCTAAAGAGAAACCGCCCCGCGAACCAGCAGGGGCTCCAGTGACGAGCCCCCGCCTGGTCCGTGGCCTTTCTGTTCGTGTCCTGGAACCCAGCAGAAACAGCACAGAGGGCGAGCGGACAGCAGGGCCAGGGAGCAGGGAGCCCCACTGGCGCCCATGGGTGAGCCGCGCTGCAGGAGGGGCAAGGGGTGTCATCCGAAGGTGCTGTCTGCCGGGGTGGGCTCACACTCTGGGCTTCTTTCTGGGTGCCATGTTTTTTAGAAATAATTTTTAAAGTAACAAGAGATTTATGAAATGTGCATCAGAGAGCTGCCGGTGTCACAAAGCCATGAAGTAGAGTTTGCTTTGGGACTGAATTACCAGGAGAACTGAACAGCACCCCGACTTCAAAGTCCACTTTCTGGGTGCGTGCTCGTCTCCAGAGGGGTCCCTCCAGGTACAGTGTGACCAGGCCGTGGGCTCTGAGGTCCTCACTGGGTGAGTCTATAATCACTTCAAAGCAAAGACTCCTGCACACGCCCTAAGCGCCCTGCCAGCATGTCAGGCACGGCCTCCTGGGCTCCTCTGCTGGCCGAGCACAGGCCGAAGTGCCCCCCGCACCGCACGGAAGGACGGACCGCGGCCGTGGGAGAGGAACCTGGCCTGGTGGAGGGTGCATGCCCACCTGACCCACAGCACCTTCCTGAGGCAGCACACACAAGAGGGGGAGCAGAGACGGGGGAGCAGAGACGGCCAGAAAGCAAATAGCTCATTTACACCTGCCAGAGGGAGAAAGCAAGTCTAAGAAAATTCAAAGCTTTCAGTTCTGACTCCCCAGAAAGCAAAAGGACTACATACAGATATAATATCTGCACTGAAAATTCACATTTTAACGGGAAGAGATTTCCATTTAAAAACATTTAATAAGAACGCTCCTTTGAATGCCCAATTACTTTCTATAGAAAAGCCTAGATTTACATAAATGAAATACAAACCTGTGCTTTGATGATTTGATAAATATATTATATTTTCTTTATTTTTTGGCAAATCTCCATATAGCAGTATCTGAAAAATAAAACAAAAAGAAACATCAGCTTTTAAATGTTTTAAAAAACATTTTACAACATACCACAATAATACAGAAACACGACGATGTCAAAAAATGGAGCAGCATGACGTCACTGCTATTTCCTTCCATATCAACAAAAGTTAGACTCCTCCGGGCTCAGAGGACTCCAGCCTTAGTTAAAAAAGGCCCTGAATGAAGAACAACCCGTGCCCGCAGGCGGGGCGAGCCGCCCCCGCGCTGCCCCGTGTCCTCCCGGACGCCCCTCGCTGAGGCTGGAGCGGGGCAACCTGCACCCACAGTGCGGGCACCTGGACGCGGCGCTGCCTGAAGGGAGGCCATCCGCAGGGGTCTGGGGCTGCTGGAGGAAGGCGGCTGGGGCGCAGCAGGTGGGCAGTCCTCCGGGGGCCAGAGGACGCCCAGCCACACGGCCTCGGCTGCTGTCCAGGGCAGCACTGAGGAGGGAGCTGCGGCACAGGCCGGTGCTGGCCACACTGGGCGTCTGCCTGTAGCCCTGGCCTACCCAGCCACAGCGAGCTGCCCACGGAAAGCGAGAGTGCCTCCCGGAGGCTTCCAAGCGGTGCTGCTGACAGCGTCTTCGCCTCTGTGACCGCCGTCAAGGGACCAGCAAGGTCCTGGTTAACGGAGCCCCGGGGAGAGGCACAGAAGCGTTAACACCGTAACAGAAGAAAGACAAAGCCATCAACCCCAACCATTAGATCGGCACTACGTGACAGAAAGTTCTTTTCATTTCTACCACCTTCTGCTCTTCTTTAGAGTAGTAATGGGTGTTTAAATCATTGTTCGATAATTCTTTTTAAAGATTGATTTGTGCACACAAGAACTAGGGTGCAGGCCAGAGGCATGGGGGGAGGGTGAGAGGATGCCCCAGAGACAGAGGGGGGAGCAGTGCAGGCAGAGCCACTGAAACACACTGCTGAGGGGAGCAGCAGGAGACAGGAGAGGCCTGCTGCGCCCTGTGACAAAAACCTTTTTCACAGCCACAGAAGGGAGGACAAAGCCATCCACGCAGAAGTCCTTCCCCGGCGGGCCCAGCACCCCGACATCAGCGTCTCTGCCCGCGGCCGCGCAGGGCCCACGCACGGCCCGCGCACAGCCCCGGGACTCATGTCGCAAGCTCTTGCTCAGGGCTTGCAGCTGTCACTGCAGCCACTTGGAGCTCAGAAGTACAAAGTGAGAGCTGGCAGTAGCCCTCAATCTTTACAACTTCGGACAGTTGTAAAAACAAAAGCTGTGACGGGGAACTACAGACCTGACTGGGCCGGCAGTCTGGGCTACCCGTGCAGACCACAGCGCTGCACAGAGGAGGGGTGCCTGCCCTGCGCCTCCCACGCCCCGACCGTCTGCTTCCAAAGCGTCCAAGAAAAGCCTTCCTTCTAACTTAAAACCATCGATTTCCTGCACTCACTCAAGAAAGAGAGCTGTTTCAAACTCATGAACAGAACAGAAGCGCCCTAGGAACGCAGCCTCAGCGCGCGCTTCCTGAGTGCTGAAAGATCACGAGACGAGGCCGAGCCCTCTCCGGGACCACCTGCACGCCCCCAGGCTGCGCCCACCTCGCCCCGGCTGTTCCCCATGGCCGCTGCTTCGCCAGCCCCCGGAGCCAGCGCACCCGTCCCCGGCGGGCCCCCAAGAACAAGAGCAGCGCCGTCCGTCCTGTGTGCACTCGAGGGTGGGCAGGAACAGCGCTTCCCCAGCAGCCACCTGCGCCGAGACTGAGCTGCCACGAGGAGGCCCTCATGGGCTTCAGCAAAGCAGCTTCCTGCGCCAGCCCAGGCCAAGAGGCGCAGCTGAGAGGCAGGCCTGGCCTCAGGAGCCACCCGCTGCAGACCGGCAGCGTCTCGCACCCACGTGGCAGTGCGGCGGACCAGACGCCATCACTCGCGCTTGCCCTGGGAAGGAGCAGCCGCCCATGGCGGGCACGTCCAGCTTCTCCCCGCAGGAGCAAGTTGCTTCCAAAGCCCGTGGTTCTCAAACAGGGCCGGTGCTGCCACGGGTGCGGGCGGAGCAGACTAGACCCTGCGCCTGGAAGACGCTGCCGTCCCGGAGCACGGTCACTTGTCACCAAGAGCAGCCAGCACGGGTGCTTTACTCAAAACCACACCGGGTGATTACAGGCCAGAGGAAGCCGTCTGCCCTGTCGTCCCTGCAGAACATCCCTGGTCACAGGCGCGGGGCTGGCGGCTTTAGCAAGATGGCACCCACAGGGCCCACCCCGAGATGCATCTGCCCATGCACCTTCACCCAGGGGACACCGCACAGCCCACGCGCCTGGGCCGCACAACGCCCTGGCCAGGTCAGACACCGGCACGGACACGTGTCCAGCGGCCCCGGGCCAGTTCTCCGCCGCACAAGCTCTCTCCATCGGTCCCCCACGGCTGTGCTCTCTGGGCCCTGTTTCATGGTAACGACAGAGAAAGCAACTCCTGGGGAAAAAAGTGAAAACCTGACATCAAAATTGTCTCCTGAAAAACACAAATTCAGAGAGGGACAGAGCAGACCGAGCGCCCAGGGCAGTGGCTACAAAGCCGCCTCAGGCCCTGGGCCTGCCCTGGCCTGCCCGCCCAGGCAGTGCTGGGGAAGTGGCCTCCCCCACCCGGGCTGCCTGCCCAGTGCCCGGCCGCACATGCAGCCACTGCCCCCAGAGAGCAGCCAGCGCCGGCCAGGCCACCGGACCCCTCCGGGGTCTCCTTGGCTCTCGGCGCAGGCCCTGCTCTCACAGCCGCATGTGGCTGTACGCAGCCTTCTTCTGACACCTGGTGCCAACCTGCCGGCTGAGCAGCGTCGCCACCCGCAGCAGCACCCTCTCCTCACCCTTGGCACCCCTTCCTCCCTTCCTGCTCCTGAGGAGGGGGCAGAGCACGCCCGAGCACACCTCACCCCATGGTGTGAGACCCAAGAGACCCGGGCGACGCTCACACGGGGTTTCCCTTGCTAATTCCTATGGAGCAAAGAGAAAAATCAACCTCAGGCAAGTGTCCCTTGTCCAAAACCTGCAAGCGTGGACGCGTCTACTGGCCAACAACAGGCTTCTCTCCGTTGCTGGCTGTTCCGAGTTCCCTTTCGAAGCTCTCTGACCTCATCCCCCAAGCTGGCAAGAGCAACGTCCTCAGCCTCCAAGTGCAGCATGTGACTGCGCTCCCCAGACCCGTGGGCCCTGTAAGATCCAGACTCCCCAGTAAGGCCTCGAAGGAGCCCCTATTTCTGCATTTCTCGGAAGGAAACCGCATGACCCTGGGTACTCTAGCCTCACTCCCCTCACCGCACGTGTGCATGGGCCAGGATCCTGGGCACTCGTAGACGGCTGCCCAGCGGCCACGGCACATCAACACACGCACCCACACGCATGCTGCGGTGACCAGGATGGACGGGCAGGGGGCAGTGGCCGAGAAGGCTGGGTGACTGGGGGGCTGGCAGAGCAGCCGCTGCTGGGGTGTCCACTTGTCCTCGGGGTCCATGAGTACCCCCTTTCCCTGAATACACCATCCCTCTCGCGCGGGAAGGAGACTCCATTCGGGGTAAGCGAGCAGGTTGCTTCCCTACTCCCAACCCAGGAGCCAGACGCTCCATGCCAGTGCCGGCCTCCGAGGCCCTGCGTGCTCCCATCTGCCCCTGTGAGCACCGGGAGCAGGGGTTCCATTTACGCGGGGCCACGAGACCTCACAAACGCCTCTGGAAACAGCCCAACGGCAGCGGCCTCCCCCTGCTCCTGCCCCCCCACCCCCACCCCATGGAGACGCCTTCTCTGACAAGGCGGGGAGCGCGTCAGCGCCAGGGCCCAGGGCTCTCCCTGCCGAAGCCAGGCAGCGCCACAGTGGCTTCCTGCTCGCTTCCCCACCTGGCCTCCGCCTTCCCTGCTCACCCCGTCACAAAGCCCTCTCTGAAACAGAAGGCCCACCGCTCCCTGCACGCCCGCTCCCCCAGCCTGGGCTACCACACCTTCCAAACCAGCCCTTGCCAGAGCTCCCTGCAGATGCCCCCTGCCCGGAGGCCTCCCCACCGCACCAAGGCCGCAGCCTCCCCACATGCCTGTCTTCAGGCCTATGACTGTCTCCGCAGGAAGGTGCCCCAGCAGGCAGGGCCTCGTCTGGGCTCAGCTCCAGCTCAGACCCAGGGCCGGGCAGAGGCGCTTTCCGGGGGGCTGCAGAGCGGGTCTGGGGTCCCGCTGAGAGATGATCGCTGGGTTTGGACTGTGCTGACGGCAGCCTGCCGAGGACCCTGACCAGGAGGCTGCCAAGAAGAGCGTGTGCAAGGCTAACACTCAGCCCACGCCGCTCCGAAGGCCAAGGCGGCCCACAGGAGGGGACGCACAGGCGCCTCACACCGCCGGTCCTCAGACAGAGCGCTCTGAAGAGCCCCCCGAGAGGCTGGGTGCAGGGGTCCCCCAGTGCACACACACTCTTAAGAGCAAGGGGTGGAAACCGCCAGCTACGCAGCACCGGCTGCATGCACCACGAAGAAGTAGGGAGACTGCGAGCTTTGACTTTCTCTAAATATTTGGGCAGTGTCTGAATGTTTTGTTGCCTCTCTGAACTAATATTAAAAAAAAAAATAAAAGACATAAAAACTCACAGGTGCAACTTAACTGGTTTGCGAGGGCCAGAGCTACCCTTGTAAAAGTGTAAAAACAGACCCTAATTACAGCTCTCAAGCATCTTAAGCCAGGCCTGACCAGGCAGAAACTGTGAGACTTAGGTCTTGCTTGGGGGGGAAAGGTCCTTGGGGGGGAAAGGTCCAAGCGGGCGGAGGCGGCACCGCCCACGTCTGTCCAGCTGCACCTCCCCGAGCCTGAGGGAAGCCACGGCCTCCGGGGCTTCAGGCAGATGACACAGCAGCAGAGACAAGCAGCGGGCGGTAAACCCTCTGGCCTCGTCCACTTGGTCAGAGAGGGCTGCGTCCTTCCCTGGCTGGAGCCAGTTTCCGCCTCACCTTCGGGAGCCTTCCAGGGCCTGCAGAACACAGCTGAACCAGGGCGCTGCGGGCGATCTGCCCATGACACAGCACTCAGAGGAACAAAGGGTCAGTTATGAACCCTCTGGAGCCGGGAAGCCGAGGCCGGAGACCTTGAAACAATGTTTCAGTGACAAGGAGGCCTCCTCAGGGAAGCTGAGTCTTGAACCTGAGCCCTATACAGGGTTACAATGTCACTCAGAGCCGTGTTTTTCTCACTTACAGTGTTTGTTGTGCAATTTAGCCCTCGCAGTAGATGGGCAGACACGATCCCACGGTTCCTACAATGGACCAGTCAGTGGGAGAGGGAACTAGCAGCAAGGTCCTTAGAGTAAAACACAGGTCACAGCAAACCTGTAAAGCCTATTCCAAGTGTTACGGACTGATGCTACACCAGTCACCAGCTGTCACAAGCAGGAAGAAAGCGCCCTTAGCCGACCAGGTGCTGGGGAGTCTGCCTCAGGCCACTGGCCGGACCCCAACACTGCAAAGTCAGCTTTGCAGAAGCAGCCATTGCAGGGGAGCCCTGGCGCTTGAAGACATCACGCCGGCAGCCCGAAGCAGCATGGCAGGACAGCCAGGACCCGCAGCACCCAGCACTCCTGAGAACCCCTCATTTTCTCGCCCCCCAAGTTTCATTACCCCAGCTCCGAGACCCGCACGTGGCCCACTGAGTGAGCGCCTGCACTCAAGTGCTGTGCACTGGACTCTAGTCCGGGGTGCCCTCTGGCCCATCACGTCCCGTCTGTTGTCAAATACCACCCGAGGGCAAGACTGGAGGACCAAAAGAACACGCGCGTGACGTCAGTGACTCAGGAGGTAGACTGGCCTTGGAAAGAAGAGCACGCGGACACTCTCTGAGGAGCATGCGCAGTGAGCTTACACGTAAGCAGCGAGGGCCTGGGGAACGGCCGCAGAAGTAGCTCTAGCAAGAAGAACCAGGACTCCTCCACCTCGTTCAGCACGCCGGCACTAGTGGAGCCAGAATGCCCGCCTGGGTGAGTACGGAAAGACACGGGCAACGGCACGCGTCCTTGTGCAAGGCGTGCACGGGGTGGGTTGAAACTGGAGAGGAAGCGGCATGGGGCAGTGGAGGTCGAGCTGGACAGCTGTGGCCTCAAGTCCGGGCCAGGCAGTCCCAGAGCAGGCAGGGACACACTGCCTAGCACCTCTGGTGGGGACAGGGCCATGACTTCAGACAAGGGCCCCCAGAGCCCCGAAAGACACCCGCCATGCTCTAAGTCACGAAGTTGGAGGGGTCTGCTACGGCAGCCACAGGAAAGTAACACAAGTACCTGAATCAGTGCGATTCCAGGCGCTCTCAGACTAAGCTAGACAGAAGTCTGTCGTGTGCTCCTACACAATGACTGTCAGTACTACTGCAACTCTGGGAAAACCTGAAAGGTAAACAGGTTTTAAAAAGAAACTTTAGCACCATAATGGAAGTATTTTTGGTCTCAAAGATGCCTGTGAAGACGGGAGGAGCAGCCCCCGAGTCCCAGAGGCGGAAGCGCACACCTGTGGAGGGAGCGCTGCCCGCCAAGCAGGCAGTGTAAAAGTTCTCGTCAGTGTAAAGTTTTATGCATTAAAAAAAAAGCAAAAAAAAACCCTTATCTACAGGTTCCAGCTACTAACCAGCAAATAACTAAAAGGGTGGGGGAGGCACGGGGGAGAAGCCAGAAACTCTTGGGCCTACATTTTTATTAAATGTCCCAAACTTCCCTTTGCTGCTCGGCATCAGTCAGCCAGGGGACACCGGCCATGCCATCGGGTCATACTGAAGAAACACGGCAGGGCCGTGCTGGATGTCCCAGGCAGCCTTCCGGAAAGGCCTGCGTCCTCACAAACTCACAAGGACACCGACCCTCCGTGCGACTCCCCGTGAAGTTTGCGGGAAGCGCAGAGCACGGACCACTGAGGGTCACCAAATTAAAGCTGGAAAAACCACTCGCTAAGCACTCCCGAGCTGAAGGTCCATGCTGACAGGGCACACCCACACACCTTCAGGGGTAGGGTGTGCAAGAGAGACTCCTTGCCAGGCCATGCAGGGCAGCGCCCACAGCGCCTGGGCAGTTCCCGCCACCAAACACATGCCACCGCACAGGTGCAGACGCTGCTCGGGGGCATGGCTTGTCCTCTGCTCTGAATCTCCTCCAGCCCAGACCAGCTGTCAGGGGTGTGACATGAAGTGCTCCGCGCGCAAAGGATGCGCTAAGCACTGGCCTCAGCCTGAAATGGCGAGGACAGTACATGAGGGCCCTTGTAGAGCCATCTGTCAGGACGCCCAGACAAGGCCGGTTTCACAGGAGGCCTGGCTCCTCCGGCTCCCTTCCCCGGACAGCCTCCAACTGGGGCAAGCGCAGCCTCCAACGGAGATCAACAGCTGAGCAACTGCAGCTCGAAACAGAAGCCGCCCAGGACTGAGGGGGCGGAGGACGGAGCGGGGCAGAGAGCCAAGGCCGCGCCACCCCAAGCTCCGCTCCGGCCACCACGACCCTGGACACAGGAACTAGCCCAGAAGTAGCTCCCAGAGGGGTGAGCGCAGGGGCGCGCACAGTCGCGTTTCCAGTGACACTTCAGCTGCACAAGTCCCGCTGCCCCCCGCGTTCACACCCCAGGCCGCTCTCCGCGGGAGGGGCGCGCGGGACGAAAAGGGGGCGCACCTCGCGCGCCCCGCACAGAAGGGCTTCCGGGCGCCGTCCGCAGCGCCCCGCGCCCACCGCCCTCCCTCGAGGGAACACCGCCGCTCCGAGATGCGCTCGGGCGTTAAAGGGGCACTTCGGAGCTTCGCCGCGACCCCGAGTGCGCGTCCGGCCCACCTCGAGGCGGCCGCGCCGCGCGCGCACCGGGGCCGGGTGGGGCCGGGCCGGGCCCGCTCTCATCGGCTTCCCGGGCAGCACCGCCGGCCGCACTCACCTGCACGCCGGTGTAGTGCTCGAAAAAGAAGAGCACCATGCTCTGGTAGACGCAGTAGAGCCGGTCGTCCACCGCCTGGTAGTAGCGCGCGGGTAGCAGCGCCGACAGCAGCCGCCAGGCGCCCCAGGCCAGCACGTAGGTGGGCGCCGAGCCCAGCAGCACGGCGGCCGGAAGCACGCAGCGCATGGAGTACAGGTGCAGCACCAGCGACAGCAGCATCTTCCCGGCCGGCCGGCGCGCGGCTGCGGCCCCGCGGCCCCGCGGCCCCGCCGCTGGCTCCGCCCCGCCGCCCGCCGCCTCCGTCGCCCGCCGCGGCCAATCACGGGCCGCCCGGGCCGGCCCGCACCTGGACGCCAAGCCCGCACTCGCCCGGCCTCCGCCCCCAGCGCGTGGGCCGCGCCGCCGCCGGGGGTCGCGGGCGGGCGAGTGCGGGGCCGGGCTCTGCTCGCGGCCGCCGGGAAGGGGCCGGGGAAGGGACGCGCCGCCGGGCCGGCCGCTCGGGAGCGCTGCCGCCCCTTGACCCTCGGCCGTCACCCAGCGCCCCGGTCGGGGGCGGGGCGCCGCGGCAGCAACACGCTCCCCGGTTGGCCGCCCGTTGCCATAGCCCCGCCGGGGGCGGGGGCCCCGCCGCAAGAACGCGACTTCTGATTGGTCGGACGCGGCAAACGGTTGAGGCGCAACGGCCGCCGGGAGGCGCGCATGCGCCTAGTCGGGCCGGCGGCGGCCGCCGGGGAGACGCACGTGGGTGCGCGCTGGGGAACCCGGGCGGCAGGTGCTAGCGGGCGGCCTCGGGGCGCGGGCTGGCGGAGGGTGCCCCCGCTGCCTTCCCGCCCCGTGGGCCCCGACATCGCCTTCCGCGGTGCTGGGGATCGCGATCGCGCGGCGGCCGGAGCCCCGCTCGGGAGGACTCATGCGCCCGGTTACCCGAGGACCCCGCGGGTAGGCCTGTGTCCGACCGGGGACCCCGAGGCCTGGCTGCCACGGCGCACCCCTACGCGCTGGCCTCCGCCCGGCCCGGCCCAATAACTCGCTTCTGACTTGGTTTTGTGACGAGGGCCCCGCTCGCGCTGTCGAGCCCGACCTGCACCATCATGGGGTCGGCCAGGCCAGGCCTCCCGCCCTTCGGCTCGGTCCCGCCGCGGGGACAGTCGCGCTGCAAGAGAACACCTGCCCTGCAGGTGAACGCGCTAGGAAGACCGCAGGCAGCTTTAGGCAGATGGCCTCTCAGTGGAAAGTTCCAGGCAGTGCCGGCGTGGCAGCCACTTTCTTTATCTGTCCGGCGGCCACTTTCTTTATCTGTCCGGCACTGACATCATGTAGCACGACTGCCTGGTGACCTTGGGGACAAAACCTGTGGCCAGAGACCTCAAGAAGCAAGTCTTGGCTTGGCGCTTAGGCAGCACCACCCCTAGGGAGATTGCCACAGAGTCCTGGCGACCTGCAGAAGCGATGGCCCTTCTGGAGGGAAGAGTCCTGCCTGTGGGTTCCCACAACCCTGGCTGCCCACGCTTCTCCCAGGAGACACTGCTAACTAGGAGCACCCTGGGGCGGTGCGGTTCCCAGTTCCCTGTGCAGTCAGACATGCACTGACAGGAATTAACTCACCTGGCATCAGCTACCTGTCCTGTCCTGTCCTATCCTGACCCGCCTACTTGCCATCCAGTTCCCCTGGGGCGCCCTCCCTCTGCCTTTGCCCTTACAAGCACCTTGCACCCACACTCTCCGCCTCCTTAGTCGGTACTGGGGTTGCACCTCCAGGCCCACCACTTGCTGGACTGCCAGTCCCCGAGGGGCACAGCTGGCCCCTGGCCTGCGCCCAGGGCTGGGATGGGATGAAAGACTGGGTGCGTTAACCCAGAGCTACAGCCAGGTGTTCTGAGGAGGGGCGCTCACAGACCAGCGCTCCTGGAGGTGGTGTCTGACCTGGGGCAGAGGAGGTTGCTGGGTAGAACACGGCCTGAAGTGCAGCCCGAGGGTGGAGATGGTGAGGACAGCTAGAGCCGCAGAGAACCCTCTGTCTGGGAAGCTGGAAGCTGAGAGCACAGTGTTCTTACCACACTGAGCACAGGGGGCACTGCCTCGGGCCATACCAGGTTTTTTTTTTAGTTTTTAAATTTAGATAGACCTTGAAGAATGCTTTGTTTTCTTTGCTTTTTTTTTTACAGTTAATATCCAAATTGTTTTTACCAAGTTTAATTAGCTACAAAAGAAGTAAGTACTAATGAGTTGTAAATGACATTTTAAAGTGACTACAGAAATCCTATAAATAGATCCCAAAGACTATAAGTAGATTTTTACTGATTAGAACATTAAATTGATCCATTTGTCCCACTTCTACCACAGAATTTTATCTTAATGGAATGTACTTTTAGGCCTTTTACATCATCAGTGTTCTAAGGATTAGGACTTCTTCGGGCTGAGCTGTTTGTGCTGTTGGCAGTGTACACCTGAATTGACACAGAGTGAAGCCGGACCCGTGACTGACAAAGGCGCAGCTGGAAGCGCGTCTTCCCAGCGTGCCGCACCTAGAGAAGCGCCCACTATCCTCAGCGGCCTCGGGTCCTCTGCCTTCCGCCTCGCACAGGCAGTGAGCGAACCCTAACCCCGCGGACAGGGCCCTTATAAAACGCGGGGCCCTGATTTCCGCCGCAGTCAGACTCAGGCGGGGGCTTCTGGAGGTCAGCTCCTCGCCGTCCCCCAAGAGCACTCGGCCATTCTCAGGGCACCCAGGCTGAAGGAGCAGCTGCTGCTGGGGAAGTGGGCACGCTCGGGAGGGGCCGGTGACAGGCCGCCAAGGGGCAGGCCACGTCAGGGCTGGGGCCGCAGGGCTGGGGAGGCCTCTAAGGAGGGGAGAGACCAGAGAGGCAGGGCAGGTTCTCCCCCGAGGAACGCAGCCCGGGGGGCCCCACCTTTACTCCAGGGGCCCAGCGGACCCCAGGACTGTCGGGTCACGTTCTTGTGCCGAAGCTGCGGAGCAGGTGGCTCGATCCAGGCGATGGACCCGCCCCGGCCAGGCTCCTCCCGTGGGCAGCGGCTGTGCAGTGGGCGCAGGGCTGTGGCTTGGCGGGGCACGGTGGAGGGTCCGGGAGCCGTGACCGTTGTTCTGTGGACATGGCATGTGGGTTCCAAGGAGACAATTAGTCAAAAATTATTTAGCACGATTCTATACATGTTTCAGGAAAACCTTACAAACATGACAACCTGCACCGAAATAGGTCTCGCGGCGTTTAAATAGAGAAAATGATTAAAAAAAAACCTGAAACTGAGCATGCTAACAAGAAAAACCCCCACTGGGCTCTAGTTCCAGTGTTCAGATGGAGAATCTTTTCCTGGGGTGATACTAAGACAAATGGTGAGAAGTGAGGGACTCCCAGGGGAGGGGGAGCCCTGGGTCTGCACAGAGTGGGGTACAGGTGCTTGTGTCTGTACCATGGCTGGAGCACCCCAGGGCTGCGGGTCCCGAGTGGCCAGGACAGCACCTGCACAGCCCCCGCGCTGCTGCTCTCGCTGGGAAAGGTCTGGAATGAGAACACCCTCCCTTTGCGGCAGCTCGGGCGCGGCCAGCACTCTGCCTGGGCCCGATCCGCTCCATTCATGCTCGGCTTTGTCAGTGGAACAAGAAGGCATTCTTGAACCAACACACTTAGCAATGCGCTCTCGAGCGCCGCAGGAAACACGGGGCCTCTCCGCTGCCCCAAGATCCTGTCTCCCGCGGAGGGGACAAGGACGCTCCCAGCAGCGCACGTGCACCCATCGCTCTGCTCTCCCTGGGTGTCCCCAAATTCCTCACCCTGGCCCCAGCTAGTGAGCCGGGAGTGGCCTGTCCACCTGCCAGGAGGGCCAGGGTAGGTGCCGCAGTGTGGGGGGTGGGACAGAGTCCCTGCGGGGCCCGTGACCTTTAAGGTGACCCAAAGTCAAAAATATTTTCATAGTGACACTAAAACATTGTGCTTTGGGGGCTGTGTTACTTTGGCTCGCTCAGACTTCATTCCAAAACTACAGAAAATGACCCTTCTTTTATTTATTTTCGCTTGTGAAGCAGTCAACTGTGAATTTTTTTTTAAATAATTTCTTGAAGGATTTATTTTTAAAAAGATTTTATTTATGCACACAAGAGCTGGGGTACAGACCAGAGGTGGGGGGGGGTGAAAGGACTCACCAGAGATACAGTGGGGAGCAGAACACGCGGATCCACTGAAACCCACTGCTGAGGGGAGCAGCTGGGAGGTAGGAGAGGTCTGCTGCGCCCTGGGGGTCTCCCCTGCAGGGGCTGCAGAAGCCCCACAGTGCGGTGCTTAACCCCTTGCACCATCAGAGAGGTCCCTCCTTAGAACATGTTTATTTAAATGTTCTACCCGTTTCTAAAATGTGTCAGGGACACCTTCGCACGGGCTCCTGTGCTTTCACCACGAATGTGCAGCAGAAACCACCTGCTTCACCCAAGAGTTCCCTGGGGGCAACAAGGCCTCTCCCCGGGTGGGCCCAGTGGCTGAGGACTGGCCGAAGGTGGCCCGGAGGGAGGGAGGCCAGTATGGCTCCTCCTCGGGAAACCCCTGGCTGTGAGCTGAAGGGGTGGCTTTTGTGATGTGCCTGTTGGACTTGAAAGAGTGACAGGGAGCGCGGCCCGGTGTGGGGGCCGCTGACAGTGCCACGTACAGGGAGGGTCTGCGCGCAAAGGCAGAGTCCTGGAAAACCTGGGCTTCCTCCCATGACCTCGCCCCTTCCCGCTGCAGGGACACGCGCCGGAGCGCCCAGGCCAGGCCGCTGCTGCCGGTTCTGCTCAGCGTGACGCGCCCGGCAGCCAGTCTGGGCAAGTGGGCAGGGTGTCGGCCCAGCAGGGAAGCGGCCCCTTCCAGGACGCGGGTGGACCAACGGGTCTGCCGCTTTGAACCCAGGCTGCTGTGTCCTTGAACGCTGACCATTCCGGAAGTCCAGCACATCTGAAGCGTGTTCCCAGGGCCTGCTCCCCGCCCACGCCGCTCCCTTCTCCCGTGGGAAATGCGCTTCTCCCGCCCCAACAGGCGCCAGGCGGGACAAGCAGAGGCCCAGTCGGCGCAGCCCGTGGCTGCAGCATGCACCAGTCTCCCTCTGAGTTCGTTCTTGAAAGTGGCTGTTTCTCACAAGATGCCAATGTGGACAGTTTCCGGACACCGTTCCCACCGGCCTTGGGTGGCCTCGTCCACTGCTGACACAGCGACTTCAGCGGCCGACTCCTGCCCAAGAGAGCAGCCCCCTGGCCCCGTTCTGCAGGCTTTGGGCGAGGGCTGAGCCCCTCCCAAGAGCGGGTCAGCAGACCCACCTGGTCCCTGGAGCCGCTCGCTGCCCTGCAGCCACCACAGGCGTGCGCAGAGCCGCACTGTGCTCCAGCCAGGTGGCAGGTGGGGCAGGGTGGCGGCCCGGGGCGGGTGAGACCAGGAGCCCGGGGACCCTCCTGCAGCTGACAGGCCCCCACCCTCACCGTCGGTCCATGCAGGTGTCTCTGGGGGCCACGCCCAGGTCTCGGGGGCACCAACCCCGCCAGGTCCCGCGCCTGAGGTTTCTTCCCACGCCAGCCCGGGCCCTGTCCGGTGGGTGCTGGGACGTCGCTGCGCCCAGCTGAGCGAGGCTGCCTCTGTGCTGTGCCCTGGCCGCGCCCCTGCCTCCCCTTGTCTGCTGTGGAGCTCCGTGGCGGCCCTCGGCTCTGTTTCCATGCTGCGTCCTTGGCAGCCCCGAGGGATGGCCGGAAGCCACGCACCAGCCTCAGCCGGCTGGGCCCAGCCTTCACCCCACAGGTGCACTGGCCCCACGAGCAGGTGTCCTCCCTCCCGGCTTTGGCTCCTCCGCCCATGCCCCATCTGGGGCAGCCGCAGACCGGCCCCTCACACTCATCCCCCGCCCGCTTCCTCCTCCGGAGCTGCCGGGCAGCTGGCGCAGCCTCCACACCCAGCCCCCGGCCCCCATTTCCACCGGCCCATCCCAGTAGGGGTTCTCTACGAAAGTGTGGTGAGCCCTGCCCCTCCAAAGTAAAGCGGGAGGCCCCACCCCTGGCCTTGGGACATGCCTCAGCCACAGCCACCAGCAGGCCCAGGGCCACCGAGCCAAGCCAGCACAGAGGCCGGCTGGGGCAGGGGGAGAGGCGTGGGGTGTCATCCACGAGCGGGGGTGGCCTTCTGAAGTTTCTGCAAGTCTTCCACGCTCTTAGCAGAAAGCCTGCCTTGCCCCTGAATCCGGCTTGCTCTGAAAGACCTGAGCTTGTGCTCAGTCGCCATGCTCGCCCTGTCCTGCCTGTCACGCACCGGACTGCGGGCTGAGGCTTCCCTAGCCCAGCTCCTTCCTGCAGGGGCAGCCCGGCGGAATGGCAGGCTGGCCCCACATGTCTCTTGCCTGGACAGAGGTGCCAGCTCAAACCCCCTCCTGGGGCCGCTATCCAAGCCAGGGCTGACCTCACCCTCCGCTGCAAAGACCAACCTTGGCCCGCGAGTCCTGGCTCCGTCACTGTAAACTGATCGATCACGTCCCTGTGGGCTTGTTTTCGGGCTGTCCTGCTCCGCCGAGCCGTGTCTGTGTCCACGCCAGTGCCATATTGATTGGATGCCTGGAGCTTTATACTATGTTTTGAAGCCAGGAGCTGTGAGATGCGCCACTTTATTCATCTTCCTCAAGATCGCTCTGGGTATTTGGGGACTTCCATGATTCTGTACTCATCTTAGGTTTTTTCTATTTCTACAAAAAAATAAGTGGAATGTTAATGGGGTTGCATTGAACCTATAGATTACTTTAGGTCACGGGTGTAGTCACAATATTAGTTTTTCTAATCCACAAGCACAGAATATCTTTTTTCCCCCCAATATTTTATTTATTTATGCACAGGCCAGAGGTGTGTGGGGTGAGAGGACTCACCAGAGACAGAGAGGGGAGCAGAACAGGCAGATCCACTGAAATGCACTGCTGAGGGGGGCAGCAGGAGGCAGGAAAGGTCTGCTGCGCCCCATGGGTCCCTCCCTGGGGGGATGGAACTCGTGCTGCAGCGGCTGCGGATGCTTCACAGTGCGGGCTCAGCCCCTTGTGCACAGAGTGTCCTTGAGGTCACCTGTTTCTGGAATTCGACCTGATTCTTCTGGGTTGTGCACTTGGCGTGACAGTTCATGCAGCCTCAGCCGTGGCTCGTGTTTCTGTGCTTGTCACCATGTCTTCCTTTCAGCTCTGGTTTTTCAGTCCAGGTTTTCCTGGTGCGTCTACTAGAAGCCAGTTCGTCTGTTCACCTTCCTTTGCTATTGTCCTTTTAGTCTCTCATTTAGCCCCACCCCGTCCTGTTCCTTCCACTAATTTTGGGCTTTTTCTGTTCTGTTTTTAACTGTAAAGTGCGGTTTTCCTACCTGTAAAGCGAGGTTGCCTGAGAACGCCCTGTTAGTGTTTGAGGCCCTTCCTGTTAGAGCATCTGTCGCCCAGTTCCCTCGCCAGGCTCCCTCTGCTTCGCTGCATCAGCTCTGCCACGGGCTCCCCTTGTGACCGGCTTTGCTTCCCATGGTTTCATTAGCCCGAGGTCCCTGTGGCCCAGAAGTACCGCAGACAATGTTTTGCTTTTTATCAATCAACGTCTCAAGTGTCCCCCCGTTGGTCTCCAGTTCTGATACGGACGCTGCAGGGAAGAGCTGCCTCACACGTGTCCAGGGCGCATTTCCACAGCAGGCGGCTCCTGAGGGGCCAGCGGGGACAACACGATGGGCTCCATCATCAGCTAAACCAGCTGCAACCTCGCCTCTGCAGGGGAGAAGTCCGTGGTCGGGCAGCTCCGGCTTGTCCTGACGGACAGCACGGTGTCGTCCCCACACGGGCTGCCCCTCTGCCCTCTGCCTGGGGGAGCCGGTGCACCAGGATGCCCCGGAAGCCGTGGCCAGAGGGGCCCCAAGGCGGAGGTGTAGACTCAGCCTTTGGCTTCAGGTGAGGAAATGCCGCCCCAAGGACGCCGCCCGCCTGGGCCGTGTGGGCGAGTGGCGGGGCTGGGCGGGGCTGACCGTCTGGCCAGGCCTGGCGGCCCTCGGTGCTGCTCTTGGCCCTTGTGTTTCTGTACTTGCGAATCAACAGTATTTTCCACATGGATTTAAATTTGGCTTCAGGTGCTTCCATTTCTCTTGGCAAACGGAGTGGACTTCGTAGTGAGCGCTGGGATTTCCTCGAGACTCAAGTTCAGTTTGTCTCAGCACGTCCAGGAGGACAGAAACTGCGTTTAAGACTTGGGTGCAAGTGGAGTTCTTCACTGGCAGCAGAAAGGACTGGCTTGGAGCCGTTCAGCAGGGATGGAGGGCCCTAGGTTCCTTCCAGCTACCTTTAGGGGTGCTGGGGGAGACCCCTCGGCTTCATTCGCCAAACCATTGTGCCCCTCCTTTCCCCCGCCCCCAGCACCTTCCACAGTCTTTGTGCCGCGACCGACACTACTTAGACTTGCTAGAAATGGCCAGGGCTGTGACCTGCCCGTGCAAGGCCTCGTGCTTTAAAAGAAATGCTGAAAATGACTGGAATTACTTTCCAAATGTTTCCCTTGTCAATTGCCTTAAAAGTTCCGACATCATAAACACGTCCCAGCTGTCACCTGCACCATCTCTCCTCTGGATTCCTCCTGTCCGTTGGGTCATCCAAACACGTTCTTTTCCTGTTGAAAGACATGGGCCCTGGGCACGCCCCACCCCTGCTCCCTGCTGCCGTGAGGACACACGTGTGGCTGGAGCGGGCCCTGGGGAGCTCCAGGTCGGGCCGGCCTCCCGCTCCGGCCCTCTGCTCTCCGCTCCGGAGAGTCCCCGGGGTAGTCCCCTCGTCGTCTGCCAAGGGGGTCAACAGCCGTCCCGTGGACTGGCAGCCCCGGGCCTGGTGACCCTGGACACGTGTCCCTGCCTTGACCGGCGCCCACACTGTTATCTGGCTTCTGAGTCTTCTGACGCTTCATCGGCCGCGCGGCACCGCAGAGCCGTCCAGGAAGGACAGCTCGGCCAGGAAGGACAGCTCCGGTCGGTGGCTTTGAAGCCTTTAATTACATATTGTTCGAGGTGATAATTAGCTTCCTCGCTTCCTTTATTTTCTATACCCCACGCCATTGCTGTTTTTCTTAGCAAAACTTACAAGCCTACGTTTTTAAATGATGATTTTTTTTTTTTCTGGTTAGGAAGTCCATGCCAAGTTTCTATTGTTTTCTGAACAGTATATTACTTTCAGATTTATTCTCTCTGCCAAGAACTTTATTTTTTAATATTGCAGCTGCAAAATCCTTCCCTGTAAATCTTTCAAAATTCTCATCTATTGACCAATTTTTTTTTTGCCATTAATCCCATGTCTTAAGCAAAAATGTATTATTCTTACAACATTCCCACACTTAGAGTCTACACATCTCTACATCACACTCACTTTCGCCTCAGTCACTTCCATGTTTGTTCTTCTCTGCCAGTGTCCTTCCAACGGTTGCTTCGACCTGTCCCGAGCCCACCGGGCCAGGCTCAGTAGGTGTCTCTTGGAGAGACCACACCAGGCCCTGCTTCCACACGCCCACAGCCCAGATGTATTTTTTTTTTTTAACTCAGCAAACACTTGTAGTGTCTCCCCATCGGCCAGAGCAAGCGTCTCTGGAGAGAACACATGTAACAACTACCTGGAGACTGGAGAAAAGAGCAGCAGGCACGCAGGGGAGGCAAGTGCAGACTGGGGCCTTTGCTGAGACCAGGGAATGTGGCTGGGGGTTTTCGATTTCATCAGCTCCTGGCCTCCCTGAGGGCGGCCTGTCTACCTGACCTGCAGGAACGCACTGCGGGCCAGGGAGCAGGCCTTCCAGTGTGATGCTGTTTTTCTGGACAGGGAGTTAAGAAGAGTGTCCCCCTCAGGCCTCCCTGATGGCGCAAGGTGTTGGGCCCGCACTGTGGGGCTTCCGCAGCCACTGCAGCACGAGTTCGATCCCCCACCACAGGGCGCAGCAGACCTCTCCTGCCTCCTGCTGCTCCCCTCAGCAGTGTGTTTCAGTGGATCTTTTTTGTTTTTTAAAAAATATTTATTTAGTTTTGCACACAAGAGCTGGGGTACAGGCCAGAGGCGCGGGGGGTGAGAGGATTCACCAGAGACAGAGCGGGGAGCAGAACAGGCAGATAGGCTGAAACAGTGCGGCGCTCGACCCGCTGCGCCACCAGGGAGGCCCAACAAATAAATCTTATAAAATAAAAGCTGAACCAAAGGCCCCCACGGACAGCTCATCCCAGGGGAAATGCAGGTGGGGGCTACCGTGCCCAGGGCTGGACCACATCCGCTGTCATCAGGACACACAGATTAAAGCAGAAACGGGCTCCTGGATGAGCTGCCCCACGAGGGCAGCAGTCCCCGCAGCTGCAAGGACAGGGCAGGGCCTCTCCCGAGAGCCGTGGCCACGCTGGAGCAGTGGGCAGCGCCTCTCAGGGCCCCACGGCCGCAGCGGCGCTCTGCAGCGTCAGCCGGGGGCGCACAGCCCAGGCCGCACAGCCTGCAGGAGACAGTCCACGCCAGGCCTTGTGGCGGCTGACAGGTGCAGGCAGCCGGGGCTCCAGCAGGGGAGGGAGTGAGGCATGGCACGCTGTGTCATCTCCTTGGCGATAAAAAGAAAGGCGTCACCAGGCCAGGAATAGACGTGGAATCTGAGATGCATGTGGCCGGGAAGAGGTCGCTGGATGTTCTGGAAACACAGAACCATGGAGACGGTCGCAGGCCCAGTGGCTGCCCCAGGCTGGGCGGGGGAGCGGGCGGGCACAGGACCTTCGGGCAGTGAGACAGCTCTTCTGTGGTATTGCGACGGGGACGCCTACTGCTGTCCCCTGCGAGAGTCCACGGACAAATAGCAAACCCGGCATCGGCGGGAGCTCGGTGAACACTTCAGTGTCCATGCCGGCTCCTCGACCGTACAAGTGTGCAACGCCTCGACCGTGCAAGTGTGCAACACCTCGACCGTACAAGTGTGCAACGCCTTGACCGTACAAGTGTGCAACGCCTCAACCGTGACAAGTGTGCAACGCCTCGACCGTACAAGTGTGCAACGCCTTGACTGTACAAGTGTGCAACGCCTCAACCGTGACAAGTGTGCAACGCCTCGACCGTACAAGTGTGCAACGCCTTGACTGTACAAGTGTGCGACGCCTCAACCGTGATAAGTGTGCAATGCCTCGACTGTACAAGTGTGCAACACCTTGACTGTACAAGTGTGCAACGCCTCAACCGTGACAAGTGTGCAACGCCTCGACTGTGCAAGTGTGCAACACCTCGACTGTACAAGTGTGCAACGCCTCAACCGTGACAAGTGTGCAACGCCTCGACCGTACAAGTGTGCAACGCCTCAACCGTGACAAGTGTGCAACGCCTCGACCGTACAAGTGTGCAACGCCTTGACCATACAAGTGTGCAACGCCTTGACCGTGACAAGTGTGCAATGCTGACGCAGATGTTAAAGTTAGAGACGGTGTGTGTGTGTGTGTGTGTGTGTGTGTGTGTGAAGGGGTGTATGGAAACTCTCTTCTAGACCTGTAAAAACTGATAAAAGGTGAATTATCTAAACTTTCCCAAATTGTTAATTTAAAGACTCTTACGGCCTCCCACCGCTACCTTCCTACGTTAACCAAAAGCTGAAAGAGGAGTGCAAGCAGTTGTCTTTTTTAAAGATTTATTCATTTATACACACAAGAGCTGGGTGCAGGCCAGAGGTGTCGGGGGTGAAAGAACTCCCCAGAGACAGAGTGGGGAGCAGAACAGGCAGATCCACTGAAACCCACTGCTGAGGCAGGAGAGGTCTGCTGCGCCCTGGGGGTCCCTCCCTGGCTGGGATCCAACTTGCGCTGCAGCGGCTGCAGGTGCTTCACAGTGCAGCACTCACCCCTGCGCCCCCAGGGAGGCCGAGGAGTGTAAGTTTTTACCTGTGTTGCTGGTGTCGCTGCTCTTCTGTCTCACCCCTGCGCCGGAAGGCTGACTCCCCGGGCTGGCCAGCAGCAGCGGCCAGCAGAGGTTGCTAGAAGGCAGCTCTCCCCGCAGGCTGCCCTGGGCTCCGCCTCGCGCTGGCTGCCTGGTGCGCAGGGACGCGGAGCCTTCGGCAAGTTTGGAATCTGTGGTCTCAGTCTGTCCTGAGCACACTCTTGAAGTGGAGACAGCGAGCGGCTAGCAAGTGCCGTCAGCTCTGCTCCCTTCCTGGGTATCAGCGCAAACGAGGTCTGACAGAAATGTGCTTGCTTCACTTCATAGCTACCAGAGTCCCCAACGCCGCTATGCTCTCAAGGCAATGAGAATAAATGTCACCTCAGTTAAATAAGCACCATTAAGTGCATGATCCAGGTTTCAGCTAACTTTTTAAAGAAGATTTATTTGTTTATGCACACAAGAGCTGAGGCGCAGGCCAGAGGTGTGGGGGTGATGGGACTCACCAGAGTCAGAGTGGGGAGCAGAACAGGCAGAGCCATGGAAACACACTGCTGAGGGGAGCAGTGGGAGACAGGAGAGGTCTGCTGTGCCCTGGGGGTCCCTCCCTGGCCGGGCATTGAACTCGTGCTGCAGTGGCTGCGGATGCTTCATGGTGCAGTGCTCAACCCCTTGTGCCACCATGGAGGCCCCTTTTGGCTAATTTTTTTAAAGAGAAAATTCCCAGTAGTGAGAAAATGGATGAAAATATTAGACACTTTATTTAGAAATACATTTTTCAGAAACATCTACTTAAATTTATGAAATTATTTTCATTTCTATTTTTTCAGTGTGGGAGGGCTGTTCAGAGCAGTTAAGTTCAGCAAGGGTTTCGTTCAGCGCTTTCCATAAAATTCTGAATGTGATTTTGCTTTACTCCCAGGGGTATCCAAGAAAGGAAGTGGAGAATGTTCTTTTCGAAAGCATGAAGTGGGAAAATGTTTTAAACTATTTATAGCAGCACTTAGCTGTGGAAATCCCAGACTCTGCCATCTATTTATAGTTGTGCTTTGGGTTAAAAGGGCAAAACCAGAAATCTCGAAAATGCTGCAGGCTCTTATCCCCGAAGTTGGAACTAATAAGCTGTCTTTCTGTGGTTATGCTAACCAGATACTTGAGGAGCCATCTGAGATGGCAATAAATACATCTTGGGCAAGTGGAGAATGTTTGTCTAAATCAAAGGGCTGTGCTTTCCCTGATCAAGCGATTCTTTCTGGCCTCGCCTATTCACAGAGGTCTGTGGCCGCCTCCGGTCGCCCCACTGCCTCAGGCTGGACTCTGCGGCGCGGGCGGGCGAGAGGAGCCAGGCACGGGCTGTGGGAGCGCAGGGAGGCGCACCCGCCCCGGCGGTGAGGCCGGGCAGCAGAGCAGGCAAGAGGCCTACTGCACAGCAGCTCCCTGCAAGGGACACAGGCCCTGGAGATCCGCCGGGCGCCACCACGGACTCCTCCAGCCTCTCCCAGGGCTGTGTGTGGGCAGCTGACAGCCCCTAATCTGTCAACCCTTGTGATGATTGTGATTGTGGGGCCTCCCCGGTGGCGCAGGGGGTTGAGCGCCGCACTGTGGGGCATCTGCAGTCCCTGCAGCATGAGTCTGATCCCCGGCCGGGGAGGGACCCCCAGGGCACAGCAGACCTCTCCTGCCTCCCACTGCCCCCTCAGCAGTGTGCTTCAGTGGATCTGCCTGTGCTGCTCCCCACTCTGTCTCTGGGGAGTCCTCTCACCTCCCACCCCATGCCTCTGGCCTGTGCCCCAGATCTTGTATAAATGACAAATAAAATCCTTAAAAAAAAAAAGGGTGACTGCATTTGTTTCGTGTCTTTCCGGAAACAAAAAGAGAAGCCCAGGGCTGACGTGACAGGGGTGGTGACCCCGAGGTGGGGCTGGGGTGTGGAGCCCGGAGAGGAAGGGGGTTGCGGCCAGAGGACACCCCTGGGCCTGGTGCCTGTGCAGGCGTGAGGAGCTGCTCGCCGTGTCGGTGGCAGCCGCCCCTGAGGTGACTGGAGCACTGAGCGAGGGCCCGGCTGGGCAGGTGCGGCGGACCTTCCCCGAGAGCTGGTCCTGTGGACGCACGCTGTGCACAGGCAGCAACAGGGAGCCACCGACATTCAGACTGTGATTACTCTTTAATTTTTAATGTATTTATTGAGGCACACAAGAACTGGGGTGCAGGTCAGAGGTATGGGGGGGTGAGAGGATTCCCCAGAGATGGAGCAGGGAGCAGGACAGGCGGATCCCCTGAAGCACACTGCTGAGAGGGCAGCGGGAGGCAGGAGAGGTCTGCTGCGCCCTGGGGGCTCCTCCCTGGCCGGGGATCGAACTCGTGCTGCTGCGGCTGTGGATGCTTCACAGTGCGGTGCTTAACCCCTGCGCCACCGGGGAGGCCCCAGACTGTGATCCCCGCTGACGGGGCGCTCGGGCCTGAGTTGCCCTGACCTGTGGTTCCCGCAGAGCCGCGGCTGGGCCTGCTGTCTCCCTCGCTTGGGAGTCCTCGGCAGGCCCCAGGGCTGGCTGGCCCTGCAGACAGCCTGACCGGCTGCAGGCCCGTGCCTGTTCACCTGTCAGCGTCCGTTCTGTGGCGCTTCGCTCCCTTCCCGCCAGAAGGGGGGTCCTCAGAAACATCACACGCCTTTACCGCGAGAAGCAGGTTCTCAGCCTTTAAAGCTGATCAGAACCAGGTAGGGCCGGGCTCGTGAGCGGGCGGGAGGCGCAAACTGGGGCAGACAGAGGCGCCTTGTGCATGAGAGGGCCGGCTGGATTCTGCACAAAAGGAGAGAACTCCCAGCCGGAGGGGAGCTCTCGCCCAACAGGAGGCTCGCGGCTGCGGCTCCAGAGCAGGACGCCGGCTCCCCTTGCGCACCTCCCACGCCCGCCAGAGCCGGCAGTGGACGTGACGCGCCTTGGCGCGGACAGACCGGACGAAGGCACGAGGCGCGTCGCCCCAGGCGGTGCTGCCCGGAGCTGCCGCTGCCCTCCGGGCCGGCGCCTCAGGCCTAGAGCTGCAGGCCGCGCCGCCCGGAGTGCCCGTCCACTCCCGGTCCCCGCTCCCGGCTCCGCTGCGTGGCGGCCCTGACCCGGCCGGGCCACCTCTGACTCGAGAGCTTCAGCGGTTCCTGCCTCACCCCAGAGGCGCCGGCTTCCTGTGTCAGCTGGGCCAGCTCCTCTGCTCTTGACGGAGGTTTCCTTGGAAACCACACGCGCTGCCTTCAGCCGAGGGAGCCCGGGTGCCCGGTCGCTGGCCGTGCCAGCGCCCCGGCCATGCTCCGACCTCTCTGAAGCTCCCGTGGCTGAACGGCAGGTCGGGCCCGGGCTCCAGGTCGGCCCCGGGCTCCAGGTCGGCCCCGGGCTCCAGGTCGGCCCCGGGCTCCAGCCTGGCCCGCTTCACCCACTACCAGCGGCAGCTGGGGCACCGCCCCCGCCAAGCCCGTGAGGGTGAGGGTGTCGGCGGGCCCGGGAGGTGGCTGCTCCGTGCGGAAGCTGGCTCCTGGGAGCCCAGGACGTCGCAGAGACAGCTGCCGGCACGGGCCCAGGCCCCTCCTGCTGGCCCTCGGTCCTCCCACCCAGTGCAGGAGCCGACCCCTCTCCGTGGCCTCCCGCCTGGCCTGCACCAGCGGCTCCAGCCCCGCACTACCCCTGGCGAGATCCCCGCCTGGCCCGCCCTCAGCGTCACCCCAGGCTCTGCCTGGCCCCGCAGTGGCCCCTCGGCCGTCGGCCTCCTGTCCTGCTCCTGCCGGGCCACGGCCCCTCGGAGGGACTCGCCAGGAGTGATTGGGACCCCAGTTCTGCCTGATCTGCCAGCCCACTCCCAGTGCCCACAACGGTGCTGGCCCCGGCCTTCCTGGCCATCCGCCCTCCACTCCACAGCGGGGCACTGCCCGAAGGGCCCGCAGATGCCCACGCACCCTGCCCAGCATGCGCCCCTCGGTCGGCCTCTCCGCCCGTAGGCTGCGGCCCAGGACTCTGCCAGCAAGGCTGGAGGCTACTCAAGTGCCATCCCCTCCCCTCTGCACCCCAGCCTGCAGCTCCCCCGCCCCCGGCACCTTGAACACACCTCTGGGGAAGAGCCTGGGAGCCACCCCCATGTCAGCTGGCTGCTCAGCCACAGCGGACTCTGCCTGCTTCTGAAACCTCCATGTCACATCAGTGCTCTGTGCGTTCACGTGTGTGAGTGCGCACAAGTATATGTGCATGTGTAGGTACATGTATGTGCAGGTATATGTACATGGGTGCACCTGCGTGTGCAGGTGTGTGAGTGTACACACACGTGCAGATGTGGGCATATGTGTACATGTGTGCATGCATGGGCACGTGCACATACATGTACAATGCATCTGCTTGTGTATGTGTACACACATGGATGTGTTGGGTGTGTACACGTGTACGTGCATCTGCGTGTGTGGGCACGTGTGCGTGTGCACGTGTGCGCCTGGAAGGTCTACTCCCAGCTCAGCCCCGCTGCCCCCTAGCTCAGGGCAGGGCTGTCTTGCAGGCTCAGCCCATCTCGGACCTTCCACCAGCACAGCAAGACACAATCGTTTCATTCTGAGTCACTGCAGGAGAACCCGGAAGCATCTTGAGAACCATGGCCTGAGCCCAACACCCTCGGCAGGGCCTCAGGGGCCAGGCGCTCCGCCCAGCCAGCGGCCAGCGGGGGACTGACGGGCCCCAAAAGTGGCGAGTGGCATGGCTCTTGTGGCAGGCCAGCTTCTGGCTCAGCCCGGCTGTCCCCTCGGCCCAGATTCGCTGAGTGAGCTTCGCCGCATCAGGGGGACGCTCGAGTGCTTGCAGGCTGGCAGGTTCCGTGCTTTGCTCTCGCCGGGTGGCGGTTCCCGGGGCGGAGGCGGTTACGTCAGCTCCTGCTGTCTCCGAGCTGGCGTGCCGGCTTAAGACCATTTGTGGGGTAACAACCAAGTGTGCTGAACTCTTTAAACCCAGCCAGCTCGCTCTGTCCTTCAGAGCCTGGGATTGGATACATGGCTTACCTGATGCCCATGGCCAAGCCACAGCAAGGGGCCCTCCTCAGGGCCCCCACCGCCACCCCTCGGGAATCGATCCTGTCTCTGCCGTCTCCACGTCCCCTCCTGCAAGCATCCTGTGCCCAGGTGTCCCCAGGCACGAGGTCAGCGCTGCTGGTGAGGCCCAGGTCCCGTCTCACGGAGGGCACGGAGCAAGGGGTTCCTGGAAGCCCCAGGGAGCGACCTGAAGTCTCCCCGTCCTTCAGGAACGTTCTCTCTGTGCTTGGGCTTTGGGAAATGGACTTAGAAAGGGCACAGCTTTCGGAGTTAGGCAGAGGCCGCCTCCTGCCTCCTGCCGCAGAGGATGGCTGGGCAGCACTGGCCTCCGCGCGGGGTTTGGCCTGCTCCTGGAGCCTGGCCTCCGTGTGGCCAGTGGTCTCTTCAGAAGCAGCTGCTTTGAGCCTCGCGGGGGCCCGTGCACTCAGATAGTTCCTGGAGATGGTCCTGGAGCGCACCCCTGGTGTGGCGCTGTGCATTTCGGTCTTCTACCGGAGGCCTGCGTGCAGCCCCATGGTGAGGCCGGCGCCACCTGCCCGACACGCAGACGTGTCCACACCTCCTGCCATTCCGCGTCCAGCCACACCCCGTGGACAGGCTTCGGCTTGATCCGCTTTCACCTCCGATCGTCGCTGTTGTTTCCTTAACGTGCCCTGGAGCCGTCCATGTCTCCACCTCATTTAGCAGGCAGATGCTTGTCTCAGGCATCCCCAGAGTCTGGCGCCTCGGCGCCTCTCCTGGGCTCCGGGGTGGACACGGCTGACCTCTTGGTGGACACAACTCACTCCGTCTCCCCCAGAGTGCTCTACTTCACCTCGTGTGGGAAGCTGATGTCTCTGCACTCGTGCCTTAGGCTGATACGCATGTGCTTGTCGCAGGGTGTGTGCTGAGAAACTCAGGTGGTCAGTTCCAGCCTCGTGTGAGGTCACGGGGAGGACACACATCAGGCAGGGGGCCTCCTGCTCACCTGGACGGTCCGTCACCGGCCAGAACACCACCAAATACCGCCTTGCTGTGGCTGTTTCTCGTGCGCTGAGGGCGCCTGCTCCTCCGGCGTCCACAGTGCTGTGGCAGGGGCTCCGTCCAGCCGTGTCGCAGGCCCTGTGTGCGATGGTGGGTGGCCCCACGGAGCCATCTGTGCACAGGTTTTTGCTTTGTAGGCTACAATGCTTCATTTGCAAGAGTCTCAGTGGTTGTTTTTCGGTCGTTTGTTAAATATTCTTTAGCTCTCTCTGTCCTCCCAAGATTTTATTTCATTCTGAAGCTCAAAATGAACTCAAGTGGGACTTGGTACTTTTCCTCACTTCTCGTTCCTATTTCTTATTTGTCCTTGTGATACATTCTGAGAAATTTCTTTGACTATATTCTCCAGCTTGTGAATTCCCTCTTGAGCTGTGTCTAATTTGTACACTGCACCTCTATTGATTTTTTCTCGCTCTTGACCACTTACACTTTTTAATAAAACTTTCAAGTCTTTAAAAAGCCTCACATTCCTCTTTTATCTAAGCCCCTTTGCCATGCCCAGCAGACACCGTTGGGGCCTGGCTGTGTCTGTTCTCTGGTCTTTCCAATCACTGACACGAAGACTTCGGGTCTGTTTTCTCTCATGTGTGGCTGCAAAGGGCGATCTCCTGCATCTGTCGCTTCTCCTTCACCGGGCAGTGGAATGCTTGCAAGGAGCACATGTCCCTCACTTCTTTCCTGCCACACGGCGCCATCTAGAAGAGGCAGGCTTGCTGGCCTGGCTCCCGGTTCCCCAGTTTTCGGGGTGATGCACTGTTTCCTTCTCATTCCCTCATTTCTAGTGGTCTCAAAGACTGCTCCAAACGTCTCTGGGGCTTAAACCATCTCTCGAAGCACCGCGAGGAGCCCCCTGGTGGGAGTGCAGCCCTCTGAGGTTGCCTGTCTCCTCAGGATGATGCACTGTCCGGAACACGCCCCGTTCTTGCTTCTGCAGACATGAAATCAGCATCGCTCCAAGAAGCCTTCCTTTCTTTCCGTGAGAAATGGTCATTTCAAGTCCACAGATTTGGCACAAAGGGATGTTTAGTAGATGGAAGGAATGAATCCACATAGGAGAAGCAGGGCTCCTTCAAGTCAATCCCAATGAGCACCTCTACAGCCTAATCTCATCTCAGGTCCATCTGCACCGTCCTTACCTCTGAGACCCTAGTTCTCAAGGCACAGCAAACGGTAGTTGGAATGTCCTATACAGAGTCTTGGCTTCATGCCACTGTCCGTGCACCGTGGCCTGAGGGTGCTAGGCCTGACCACCACTGGTATTAGCCACGTGGTGTCCGAACCTTGGTCTTAGCCGATGCCTCAGGACAGGCTCACGGGCGTCGGGAGTCCTGAGTTCTGGCCTATTGGTGACCATTCATGCCTTTTATGCCAGATGCCAGTTTCTCTGGCTATAAGTCTCACGTGTTTGCTTCTGGAGCACCTTACAATTGTTACTCCTTTTCCTTTTCATATATCACTGCTCTCCCAAAAGCTTGGTGATAACCCATTTTGTCCCCCATTACAATTATATGTTCTTCTTGGGGGGATGTCCAAAGGATTTTCCTTTAAAAAAAATCAGTAATTTACCATTCTGGGTTGGTATTTCTGGTATGTGGTTGACTTCTTCAATATATAACTTCAGTTTTTTTTAATTCAGGGAAGATTCTTGAACTGGGTTTTCATATTCAGTGTTTCACTAGGTTTCTTCTTTAGAAGCTCTTATGTCCCAGCTCTTCAGTATCTGTCACTTTCTCCAGCTTCCATGAATTGTTTTGTTTAGGACCTCCCTGGTGGCGCAGTGGATTAAGCACCGCACTATGAAGCAAACTGCAGCCACTGCAGCACGAGTTCGATCCCTGCCGCCGGCCAGGGAGGGGACCCACATGGCGCAGCAGACCTCTCCTGCCTCGCCCGCTGCTCCCTCAGCAGTAGATTTTGGTAGATCCACCTGCCCTGCTCCCCACCCTGTCTCTGGTGAATCCTCTCACCCCCACACCGCTGGCCTGTACCCCAGTTCTTGTGTGCATAAATTATTAAGCCTCTAAACAACAAACAAAAACCTTTCATCTTATCTCTCTAAGTTTGTTTCATTGTGTTCCTTCTAGTTTAACCTTGTTATCTGAAAGCACTTTTTCTTGTATTGTGAATTCTGAATTCTGTTGCTTCACTGGTGAGTTTTTTAAATTCTGAAATGTGTTCTTTCGTGTTCTATGTAATTATGCTCCTTTACTTGTTCTGAGAGTGTCTTTGATCTAATTTGTGGCCGTGTCTTGGTCATGATTTTATCGTATGTGCAGCATATTCTTCTGTTCTTTTTTTCTCATAGTGACTCTGTGTAGCATTTGACCTTGATAAACTGTTGTTTTGTAAAGTGCAACCAGCTGCCTGAACCCGCAGGGTGAAGCGAGGCTTGGGGTGGCTTCTACTCTGCAGCCCCTCGCTGCCTTTTGGAGTGTCCAGCCCGGGGCCTCTGCTCCTCCACCCTCCCGGCGGACTTGGGGAACCAGACCCGGCCCGCCCCATTTTGCATGTTTTGTAAAGATTTATTTATTTCTGCACATAAGAGCTGGGGTGCTGACCAGAGGTGTGGGGTGAAAGGACTCACCAGAGACAGAGCGGGGAGCAGAACAGCTGGATCCACTGAATCACACTGCTGAGGGAAGCAGCGGGAGGCAGGAGAGGTCTGCTGCACCCTGTGGTCCCTCCCTGGCCAGGGATCGAACTCATGCTGTAGCAGCTGCAGAAGCCCCACAGTGCGGTGCTCAGCCCCTGTGCCCCCAGGAGGGACCGGTTTCTCCACTTTTAAACCGTTGCAGCAACAGTAATAAGACTGCACGTGGGAGTCTGAGGTGCCCATCTCAGCATCTGCAGATGAAGGTCTGGGGAACACGGCCACCTGCGTCCATCGGGCTGTCTGGGCAGCCTCGCACTGCGACTGCAGAGCTAAGGGGCGGAGGCCCTCTGGTATCCCTGTGGTCCTCTCCCACCTCCTGGCCTCTGGTCTTCCCCTCTTCCTTCTGGCTCCGTCCGGTCCATCTGACCAGTTTTGCGGCCCTGAGGAGGAGCCCGGCTGCCGGCAGCGGCGGGTCAGTGTCAGCGGCCCCCGAGCCTCGGGGGTCCCGGGGTGGGCAGAGCCGGGCGCGGCCTCCACTGGCCAGCCGAGACTTCCGGGAACAACCGTGCCCTGCTGGGGCCCAGGTCACTCAGCCCACTGGCTCCTCCGCCCCCGGTTGGCTGCCACGCCCCCACTCTCCTCCTGACGCCCCGCTCTGGGGGCTCAGGGGACCCCACACGCAGCCCCTCCCTCGCCTTTCCCTCCCGGTTCTGTGAGTCCTCCTGCCGCTCCTCACCAGGGCCTCTCGCCCCTTGCTCCCCCTCACTCGGCTGCGGACTGAGGAACACCCAGCCAGCGCCCCGCTGTGCCCCAGAATCCATCCTGGGCCTGCCCATCACGACCCCACAGCTTCACTCCCCGCCCGCCCGCGGCTGTCCAGTCGGGGCACCGAGCTCTGCCTGGGCTGGGCGCTCCGCCCCCAGCCGTGCAGTGACTCTGCTGAAAGACAGCTGGGAGCATCTCCACTGCGGGACTTGGCCCCATCCCCGCCTGCCCGCAGCTCTGCCACCTCAGGCGGGTCCACTCTCCACCGTCCCCACCGGCCTGGTGCCCAGCGCCCGCCGTCTCCTGCCTGGGAGGCTGCTCATGCCCGCGCCTGCCCTGCCGCCGCTGCAGGCCCCGGCCCCCCGCGCTGCCTCCCAGGCCCTCGAAGCCCTGGCTGGGGGCCAGCGTCCCCCGAAACCCTCCCTTCTCAGCGCTGGGCCGGGCGGGGGCTGCTGAGGCTCTGCCTTGGCCCTCTGCCCTGCGGCGGTGTGGCCGTGCGGGGTGACAGTGGCGGGTGTGGGGGCAGCGGCGCGGGACTCCCGGGGGAGAAGGCAGGCCGGTGCCCACGGGGTGGCGGCCGCAGTGATCCAGGCCTGGATGGCGTGGGGAAGGTTCCCACGGCTCAGTCCGCCCCTGGCCTGTGCGGCCGCTCCAAGGCCTGGACCTTCTCACCCCAGCGCTTTCTTCCCTGGTCAGGAGGCGAGCGCTCGACCCCGGGGCGCAGACGCTATGTGCGAGGGTCCAGCTGCAGGCAAAGGGCAGTAAGGTGGCCCCCGAACCCTAAATCACGACGGGGGCGGGGTGGGAACGGCAGGAGAAGGCAAACGGGAGCTCAAAATAGCTGAATTCCTCTGCGCCTGCCGCCTGGGAGGGCCGCCTGCGGGATCCCTTCTGGGCCCTGCACCGCCCCGTCAGCGCCCGGGCAGGCCTGCTGCGCCTGCCGCCTCCTGCTGCGCCCTGGCGGCAGAGGGCCCAGCTCTGCTTTGGGGAGAAACTTGAGGAGCCCCGCGTCACCCCTCGGGGCCCTCCCCGCAGCAGCTCACACACTCGGGACAAAGAGTCTCTCTCCCTCCCCAACGGGTCCCCAGCAGCGTGGTGACCAGCTGCGGGCGCCAGCCGGCCTCTCTGGCCACCCCCGAGCGCCGGCCCGGGGCGGGCTCTTCTCTGGTGCTCTTGGGGCCCGGGGCGGGGCCGCCAGCTGCCGGAGCCGCTGCTAACGCACCTCCCCGCCCCGCCGCGGGCAGACGGCAGACGGCTACGGACAGAGGCACAGCTGGGCATCCCCGGGCGGCGGGCCGCTGGCCCTTCCCTTGGCTGAGGCTCCGCGCGGCCGGCAGCGGGACGCGGGATGACCATCCTCAGAAGGCTCCTCCCTGGAGAGCCCCGCTGGAGAGCTGCTCCTCTGCTTAGCTATGAACCCAAACACGCCAAAAACCGAAGCCCGATGAACAAAGGGCCACGAGCCAGTCTCGGCCTCCTGGGCGGGCCGGCCCCAGGGCGCACAGAGCGCTGGCTCTGGTCCCAGCTTTCAGCGCCTCCACGCTGGCCTGCCTCGACCCAGACGCCGGGGGAGGAAAGTGAGGCTGTCCTTCAGGCCCAGGAGGTAGAGCTTCTCATTTTAAGTAAAGTGAGGGATGAAGCAAATTGAGAACAGGGACACGGAAGTTTCACGAGCGCAGAGAGCACCTCGGGTGCTGAAGCCAGCCTGGGGCAGTCAGCTGAGACATGCGGCCACTGCAGCGCCGGCAGGGGCAGGGGCTGTCTAGGGGTCTGAGTCGGGGTCCCCGGTGCAGCCTGCACGGTGGGGGCAGCCTCGGCCCCTGCCTGGCCCCCAGCCACACCTGTGCCGTCTCCAGACCCATGTCCCAGGCCGCCTCAGCGGGCCAGCATGGCCGTCCTCGTCGCGGTGACGGCGCCCATCTGCACCCAGCTGGGAGCGCCCTGGCGGTAGGGGTCTGGGGGTGGCAGTGCGAGAAGGGGGTGCAGGTGACACACCGCAGGCCCTGGCGGGACCACGGCAGTCAGTGCCGGAGCCGCGAGCTGCAGGTGCTGTGGCCGAGGGAGCGGCCGGCGGCCAAGGGGAGCAGTTCCCAGGCCCCGCCGGGAAGAGCCGGAAGACGTCGCCCGGAGTCTCGGGAAGGCCCAGCCGCTGGCCCCTGGCATGGCCGTTCTGACTCAGGGACAAGAGGGGAAGCAGGGCAGGTGGGAGAGGAGCGCGGGGGCCGGGCACAGCCGAGGAGGGCAGGCGGGGCTGCGAGACAGGCACTGCAGGCAGCCCTGAGGACGCCGTCCCGTGGCGCTCGGGGGCTCAGAGGGGGGTTCATCCCCTTCGCCAGGACGAGGAAATTCAGGCTTGGGGTGTTGACGTGACGGAAGAGGGGACACTGGGCTGACGCACGTGTAAGAAACGGGGGACACCGAGCTGGAGCGGCAGGCTGGTCCTGAGCACGCGGCCCTGACACCATGGCAGTTATTCGCAGTGTGCCGGAGGGGGTGACTCAAACGGGAAGCAAGCGGAGACGCAAGCAAGATCCACCCAGCTGCACCTCTCCAGTCACTTCTGCTACCTTCCTACCCGTCCGGACACAGACTTGTTGTTTTTACTAGAATCTTTTTTACAGACTTACTTATTGATGCACACAGGAGTTGGGGTGCAGGCCAGAGTCGTGGGAGGTGAGAGGATCCACCAGAGACAGAGTGGGGGGCAGAACAGGCAGATCGACTGAAACGCACTGCTGACAGGAGCAGCAGTCAAGGCAGGAGAGGTCTGCTGCGCCCTGTGGGTCCCTCCCTGGCCGGGGGTCGAATGTGCACTGCAATGCCGTGGATGCTTCCCAGTGCGGTTACCCCGCTGCGCCCCGGGGGAGGCCCCGGAATCAAACTTCTGCAGGGTCTGGTCCCATGAATCTGATTTTGTGTTTGTTTTACTTCATATCACAAGCATTTCCTATACCGTACGGGCTTCATAGCTATAAACTATAACAGCTGCTTCAGCTCACTGTTGCTATGTAGTAACTCACTAAATAACTTCCACGGGACAGTTGACGCCCCAGCTTCTTCTCAGAATGAGTCCCGCTGTGGAGTGTCTTGGACGCAAGGCTGCTCCTTCTTCTCAGACATTTTCTTAAGATTAATTACTGGTGGGGCCTCCCTGGTGGCGCAGTGGGTTAAGCAATGTACTATGGAGCAAACTGCAGTAACTGCAGCACCAGTTTGATCCCTGCCGCCGGCCAGGGAGGGGACCCACGGGGCGCAGCAGACCTCTCCTGCCTCGCCCGCTGCTGCCCTCAGCAGTGTGTTTCAGTGGACCCGCCTGTTCTGCTCCCTGCTGTCTCTGGTGAATCCTCTCACCACCCCCCGCAGCTCTGGTCTGTACCCCAGTTATTGTATGCATAAATAAATATTAAAGAAAAGATTAATTACTGGGAGGGAATAGGTGAGTGTTCTGAAGATTCCATGTCTTGACAAACTGCTTCTAGAGGTTGTTTTCAAGTTTTCATTTTACCTCCCACTCTGTTCATCTGATTTCCTATTCTCTGCTGATCATTGTGCTTTTATCTGGTTTTTCATGGAAACTGGTTTTGCTGAATTGTCTGCTCATTTCTTTTTTTTTTCTTTAATTAAAAAAAAGATTTACTTATGCACACAAGAACTGGGGTACATGCCAGAAGCACACGGGGTGAGAGAGCTCACCAGACACAGCGGGGAGCAGAACAGGCAGATGGACTGAAATACACCGCTGAGAGGAGCAGCGGGAGGCAGGAGAGGTCTGCTGTGGCCTGGGGGTCCCTCCCTGGCCGGGGATCAAACTTGCGCTGCAGTGGCTGCAGATGCTTCATTCACAGTGCGGCACTCAGCCCCTTGTGCCACCAGGGAGGCCCCTGTCTGCTCATTTCTGATACAGCATTAGATCAACTTTTATATTTTCTCTTGCTTTTGTCAACCGTTAACTCTGTGTAAGCTTTAAGCTACTTCCGCACCTCAGGCTTGTGTGCGTGCACGTGTGGTGGTTCCCTCTTCACGCCACTGCTGCCTGTGTCTGTGTCTGTTTCTTCTCCCCGGGACCACGTCTTCAGAAATGTGCCTGCCTGGTTACAAGTCATCATTGGCCAAAGGTTCTTTTATTTTGTTAATTTCTTCCATATCAGCTCCATTGTTTCCTATCACCTTATTTGATTTACTATACAGTTCTTTTCCCAACCTCTTTCATTGAACAGGCAGCTAATTTTTAGCTTTTTTTTTTTACTAATATAAGCAATCGTAAGAAATCGTTAGGGTTACATAGTTCCCTCTAAACGCTGCTTTTATTATAGGCTGGTAGGCAGGTTTTCCCTTCAGTTCTAAATGTTCTTTCAATTCCAGCGTGGTTTCTTCTGATGTGTGATTATTAGAAGTGTATTTTCAGACCAGGACGAGGGTTTTGGCCTCTTTATGCCGTTGACGACCTGCCTGATTTCAGGCCTCACACGTCCGTGTGGAAGTGCCCCCTCGCCCCCCACGAGAGCCCAGAACCAGCCCCTCTGCCTCCGGTCAGGGACACGCGTCCCTCGTCGCTCCCGCATGGCATGAGCAGCCTCCCAGGTCTCGGCCTGCGGAGGGCCAGCCCGCGCCTCGGGCCCTCAGGCCTGCCCAGGGCTGCCCCGGCCTCCCCTTCCCGCACTGCCAGTTTTACAGCACCTGAGGGGCAGCCTGTGTGTCCAGACACAAGCAGTGATGTCAGCCAGCGTTCCCACAATAAAACAAAATAAAATGATACAAGACAAGACTTGAAACGGGGGAAGCAAGTCCGTGCTGCCCCCTTCGGTATTTCTGGGCCGTCCGGCAGCACAGCTTCTGCACCACGTCTCCCCCTCGTATTCCAGAAAGTCAAAATGTGCCTGTCTGTTTCTCCACGTTCTCCTTACAACTGGCCTCCTCAGCTGGGTTCCCTCGAGGAGCTGAGCGCAGCGCCCCGGAGCCTGCAGCCGCCAGAGCCTGGGGTGACGCCCCCCGCACAGGTCACGGCTTCAGCACGAAGAGCCGGCGAGGGCTGCTCGTTTCTGTCTCGCAGTCGCCAGCGGAGCAGGACATCTGTCGCCCGGGCGCGGCTCTCACACGCCTGGACCGGCCATTGGCAGGGGCGTCCCAGCCCGCCCGGGCCGGCACTTTGTGGGGCCGTGGCCTGTGAGCGGCTGCCCGGCCCCGTCGGCTCCACCTGCCATGCACAGCGCCCCGCCGGCCACGCTGCCCGGTGCCACCCGCACAGCAGCCCCAACACGCGGCCCCGTCGCCTCCCCGCGTGCTAGTCCCTGACACGCCGCTTCGGCGGCGAGGGGCCTCTGCACGCTCACAGGGACCTCACCTGGCTTCAGCGCCTGTGGACGGCCGGCCCACGGCCTCCCGCCCCGCCCGGGCCACGTCCCACTTCCTTGGCTTTCCCCAGCGACGGTCTCGGCACGGAGGCCGCACGCGGTCACCCCTGCGGGCGCTTCAAGGGCGCCGTGCGAGGAACTGGACGTCCACGTCCAGCTTTGAGCCGCTCGCTGGCGCGTCACACGGTGCCGCTGGCGCTGCTGCCCCTTCACGCTCTTGATTCCCGGCGACGTCAGACGTCTCGGCCACGGCTGACAGCAGCCCCGCGCCTCCGTCTCCAGTCCATGTCTTCCGCTTCCCGCCCTTGCCCTTTGCTGGGGGCGGAAGCTCTCACGCAGCCGAAGAGGTGAGAGGGGACTCCGGCGTCCTGTGAGAACCAGCCCGCCCTGCGGTGAGCCGGACACTGCGGGCACGACGACGGGGCGGGCAGCGGCCAGCGGGGTGGGGGTCCCCCTGGGCTGCACCTGCCTCTGAAACCGAGAGCGCATGCGGGCGTCCAGGTGCTGCGCCCTGAGGCCCGGTGCCGTCGATGCGGCCATCACTGCGGCAGGAGGCAGTCCTCAGCGGCGCAGACCTTGTGCTGGGTGATGGAATCTAGAGACAGACAGACCGAGAAGCAGTTAGCACCTGAGCGCTGGCTGGCGCGGGGCGAAGCCACCCCCTTCAGCGAGGCACAGACCTGCGGCTCAGGCCCAGTGCTGGAGCTGCCTCGCCGGGCGCCCACGCGTCCTCCGGCCCCGGGCGTCCACCCTCTGCTGTGCACCTGGCCGGCGTGCGACCGCAGGCCCGGGGCCCAAGGCTGTCCCGGACAGACCCCGTGGTGTGAGCAGCACGTGGGTGGACGCCGGACCATCCACCCTGACGCCCCCGGGTCACACCACCCTGGCGAGCGTCTTACACGGCCAGTCGGGGCCCTGGCGGACACTCTGGCCTTCCTTACAGCAGCAGAAGAGATGCTGGGCTCATGGGCTGGACAGTTGTGTCCATTTGAAGCGATTCTAGGAAAGTCATTGCAGCCCTGCCCAGCAGGTGCCGCAGGCGACTGGCCAGCCGGGGCGCCGGCCGCTGGCGTGACCGCAGGCTGGTCCCAGAGGCTAGCGGGCCGTGGCCGCAGCCCCGGTGCCAGGGAGGACAGGGGCTGCAGCGGGTGCCTCGAGCACCGAGCCGGTGGGACCGTCAGCAGCCACGATGGTGACGGGCGAGACGGTGACGGCCGGGAGGGCACGAGGTGGCTCCGGCTCGCAGTCTCTGCACCTGCAGGCGCTGTCTGCGGGAGGCTGAGGGCTGAGCTGGCGCTGACCTGGAGGCTGGAGGAGCAAGGGCGCGTGTGGGGCACGCTGTGGCCGAGTGCACGGTGACAGGGTCGCGGCCGTACCGTGCTGGGCACATCGGGTCTGAGCCTCCGCCGTGCAGCCAGGTGTGGGTCTAGTTCTTCCGTAGTCTGGGTTTTGAATCACAGGTAGGTGAGCTCCTCTCCGCCACGGGTCGTAAAGCCACTCAACCACATCTTACTGTTCCTGGCTGTGAAAACTCCGTGGACCAAGACTTGCGCTGGGGTTTTTGCAGCAGCAGGCGAGTGTCGGCCTCGGCTCCGGGGGAACAAGCGCAGCTGACCAGGAACCAGCGTTCCAGGTGCGCCAGACCCCGAGGTCCCCGAGCTCCAGAGAGCCTGGAACACGGCGGCGACCACCACAGCGCCCAGGCCCTGCCGGCCTGCAGGGTCCCCGTGTCCGCACAGCGCCCACCACTCGGCCCCGCAGACCTCTCCTGTGCGGCGATGCTCTCAGCACGAGGCTGCACGGCCAGAGCGCCCCTGGCGGCGTCTGAGTGTGGCCAGACAACCAGCCGGCCTCACCGGCCTGGTGCCCCCGGGACGACTCGGGCCTCGAGCCGGCCAGGCCTGGGGCTGCGGAGTCTCCAGCAGCAGAGTGGGGTTCTGGCTCACGGGGCGGGGGGTTACTGGAAGAGCTGTCACATTCAACACGCATGAGCAACCCAGGTGAAGGTGACGGTTAGCTTCCTGGAATGGGGGTTTCGCTTTCCTGTTGTTTTCTTAGATGTTCCAGCGACCACAGTGTTTCTCTTAAAAAGCCCCATTTCTCCTTCAGGTTGAGTGATTCATCAAGAATCTTGGCCTCGGTCTGCACCGTTTCAGGGAAAGCTGACTCCGGGGAGCGGATGGGACTAACCCCGAGGCTGGACAGCCTGCCCGGGGCCGGCACCGGCTGGGAAACTTCCTGAGGCTCGGACGGCCAGAGTGACACCCAGCAGTGTGGGAGCCCTGGGGGTGCCGCTGGGCGCCCCAAGACAGAGCTCAAGGTTAGAGGGGACTGATAAACACAACCGCCGGGTAAGGGGGCACCGAGCCCAGGGGCTTGTGCTTCCGAGGTGCCCTCGGTGGGTCTTGACCTTGGAGCACGGGGGCGGCCGGGCCCCGGGCAACCTTTCCTGTGGGTGCTGTCCTGTCGCCTCTGCTGAAAAAGGGGGCTTTTCTGTCGTCGAGAAGTCCCTGCTGCCCGCCCCGTGGCCGAGACTCTGCAGGAACACAGGCTGGCGCGAGCGGGGAGAGGCCAGCGCGGCGGGAGGACCCGCCCACCTGGGCCTACCCCCGTGCCAGCCGCCCGAGCTGGAGCAACTCAGCCGGCACTTGGGGTGTCACGCTGCGCGGTTCATACAGAAACGTTAAACTGCTGCTTCAACAGGGCTCTCGTTTAAAAGTAGTTTACTCCTCGCTGTAACCGCACAGCACCGTGAGGGTAAACTGCTCCTTGGCAGTGCTCGAGTGGGGCGGGGTGCCGTCTGGCCGGACAACGAGCTCTGGCCGAGCCGGGCAGCACGGGGAGGTCGGCCGCGCACACGTGCAGGGCCAGAGCCGGGCCACGCGCCGGCTCAGGGGCGCCTCGGGCCCGGGCCGTTTAACAGCCCGGCGCGCTGTCCAGCTGCCGTCCGAGCAGCGGCACCCCAGAGCCCAGGAGTCCAGCACACAATGCCCGGATGCGGCCAAGGGCACAGCCGACGGGCGGCGGTGACAGCAGGAACAGGACGTGGCTCACGGGAGAGGAAAGGAGAGCATGGCCGCGGCTGAGACGGCGAGGGCCGTGGCGGAAACGGGCCGGGCAGGTAGGAGCTCCCAGGCCCCGGGCCAGCCCACCCGAGGCAGGACAGGAGCCCGGGCAGACGCCGCCAACGCGGCAGGTGGCGGCAGGGCCTGGTCTCGGACGCGCAGCCACGTCGGCTGGACCGGCCCCTGTTCGACAGCCCGTCCCAGCCGGCATCTCGACACACTTGTCTAGAACCGAGCCAGGACCTGCCGGGAACACAGGACGCTGTGAAGTTGTGTCCCCGAGCCCAAAGTGTAGACAGACGCCGGCTTTCGGGCTGCAGCCGCAGAGGTTTCTCGCCCCGGCCCCCTTTTCATGAAATGCAGAAAAACGTAAATTAACCAGAGGCAAAACGATCACTGTGACTGCTGCACTCGAGGGGTGAGCCAGGCCGGCCAGCGGGCCTCTGTCCCCAAGGCGGCCATGGGCGAGGCCCGGCCTCGCCATGAGGACAGCAGGCGGGACGGGCAGGCAGAGCAGGCCCGGACACAGCCAGCACGCAAACCTTGGCCGGGAAGGCTGCGGCTGCAGGGTTTGTGGTCAGCCGCTGCCCGCACCCCAGCCCGCGGCCTCAGACACAGCGGCACTGGGGCCTGGGTGCAGGCGGGGTCGCTGGGTGGCACCACCCCGCAGGGCGTGTCCTCGGGGACAAGGGACCGGGCACAGCCCAGGGCCGGGGAGGGCACAGGAGAAGACGGTCCCCCACAGCCAGGCGCGGCCGCCCAGCCCAGCCTCCAGAAGCGTGAGAAGCAAAGGTCAGTGGCTGAGGCCGCCAGTGGGGGAGGCAGGCTGGTGTCCGTCAAGCCCAGGGGAGGGGTGCAGCTGCGTGGTGCTGCCCCCAAGTGGCGGGGCAGCAGCCCACCAGTCCCTGGCACGCAACCCGCTCCCCCACGCCTCCCGCTGGCCCTCCGGACACTGGTGCCCGGCCCTACCGAGTGGCCTTCCCACCACCACCCAGAGCCGCCGCCGCGAGCACCGTCTGCCCAGGACGCGCCCAGGAATGGCCCTTGGGCCAGCAAGGCGGGCCTGGGGAGCGGAGCTGCGCTGGGGTGACCGGCCTGTGCCCCCAGGGCTGGGCAGCTGGGTGCAGGCTTTCCTCTGCCCGTGTGGCTGCCCGTTGCTCGGCTACAGTGAGCGTGGAGTGTCTGGCTGGGAGCGGTCAGGGCGGCGACCACATGTGCGTCACGGATGGAGGGGTGGCGGGGACTGTGTGCTGAGGGGCCCCCCAGCCCCGCCCTTGCTCCAGCCCCGCCCCCGCTCTGCCCAGCCCTCACCCCGCCAAGCCCCGCCCTCACCCCCGCCCCGCCTCGCCCCGCCCTCGCCCAGCCCCCAGTCCCACTCCCGCCCGGCCCCGCCCCTACCTAGGATCCACAGCTCCTCCGACGGGCACTGGGCAGTCTCTGGCCGCTGTCCCCGGTAGGGCCAGATGAGGACGCCCGACCCGACGGGCGAGGGTGCGAGCCGGCCCCCGCACAGGCGCACCAGCTGCCGCAGCTTGGCCCTGGGAGGGGTACTAGCAGGGGCGATGAACATGGGCGGCTGGTCAGCAAACAGGGTCCCCCGGTACGGCCCGGCAGACAGAAGGCGCTCCAGGCGGCAGACCTGCGGGCAGAGACAGGGTCAGCCGGCCACGCAGCCGCTCCTCCAGGGAAAGCAAGCTGGGCGCGGGGCGCACGTGCGTGCACGCGCGAGTCAGCCTGTTTGCGTGTGCGTGTGCACGAGACATTCCCCCGCGGAGGAGCCTGGGACTCTGAGGGCCCAGCCCTGGCTCTGACTCGACGTTTTCCAAAGCAGCCAATGAGCGAAACTCAAGAAGACAATTCAGGAGCCAAAACGACTTAAAAAGAAAACAAGAGACCTAGTCCCCTGACTTACTACAAACTCAGATCCCCCAGCGCTCCAGCCTCCTCCAGCCCCCTCCAGCCCGCAGCGCCTGGGTCAGAACGTCCGCGCCGCCGGCCGCCGCCTCTCCCCGTGGGCCAGCAGGGTCACGGCCACCCCGGCCCGGGCGAGGGCAATCACGACCGTCCCTTGGGGGGTCCCAGCCAAGTTCTGGCGGCAGCGATAGGGCCAGCCGCATCCCCAAGCCTGGAGTCACCCTCTTCTGTCCTGTTGTATTGTGAAAGATGAAAGCGAACCCTCACTTTGCCATCGGCCTCTGTCCTGAGCCCGAGGCTTCCCGGCGGGACGGCCTCTCCGCTGCAGAGGGGCCCAGCCCCACTGGCTGGCTGCGCACTTTCTGGGTCTGGTGCAAGCCCACGTCTCCCCGCTCGCTCAGGAGCTCGGGTACAGTTTTTCTAAAGTGAAAGTGGCATCGCCCGGGTGCTTCTCGGAATCGGATTCGGCAGCAGAGCCCGTCTTCGGTCCAGCGGAAAAGGACACAGGCAACTGTCCAGGCTGGAGACGGGCCTCCCTCGGCGCTGCCCGCCCGCCCGCCCGCGCCACGAGCTCGGCCGCCCGGGATCGCAGGGCCCGGGAGCCAGCCCCGCCCGCCGTCCAAGGCTCCTAATAGGGTCACCAGCGGCGTCGGAGCCCCTGAGGTCACCTGCTCAGCGTGAGGTCAGGACGCAGAGGACGGCGACGGCCGGAGCCTCCACGCACACGTGCGCTGATGCTGCAGCCCAAGTCAAGCAGTTCCCGGGAAAGCTGAGCCGGCCTCAGGCCGCTTGATAGTGACATCTCCACGGAGAGCGGTTCCGGAGCATGTTCCCGACGGGCTGAGGCTGACCGTGCGGAGTCCGTCACCTTGGGAGTGAGCGTGCTCGGCCAGCCGCCTGCGCTGAGCCTCCCAGGCCTGTGGGCCGCCGGACACCGGGCTTCCGTCCAGCGCGGGAGGGCGCAGCCCTGGGCGGGCGGGGCCCCCCACGGGCAAGGAGACGAGGACCCGGCCTGCTCCGGGCGGGACCAAGGCGCGGCGGCCTCTCAGCGCAGAGCCACTGACCACCCATCTCGGCACTGAGCCGGCACCCACCCGCTGGGCAGCACACGGCTCCGCCGCCCCTCGGCCCCGCGGCCGCCTTCACCGAGCCCAGGGCTCCAACGGCCCCCTTGCGGTGGGCGTGTACCGCTTAACACCCTGCCCGTCAGTCCATGCGGCCAGCCCCGTGGGCTCCAGCCCTGACCTCGCTTCCCACACTGGCCACCCAGTGCTGCCGCCACCAGGAGGGCAGTGGGCGGGCGGGCAGGCGAGCGGGTGGGCAGGTGGGCGGGGAGGCGAGCAGGCAGGCGGCTCCTGCATTCTCGGCCCTGCGGCCCCTGCAGGCTAAGGACGGCAGTCCCTCCAGTTCTCAGGCCAGACAGGGCTCTGGCCACATCCTGACGTGGTGACGGGCGGTCGGCGTGGCGGGACTCAGAGGAGCTCCCGGGGCCGTGGCCAGTCACGGGTCAGACCAGAGGCGCGGGCAGAGGGCAGCACGGGCCGGGCCTTGTGCGGACCCTCCACACAGGCTGCTGCCGTCGGAGGGCGGGGTGTCCTGCTCCTGAGGGCCCAGAGGGCGAGGGGCTGCTTGTGGACGCAGACCGCTGCCAGGGCACGCAGCTGGCTGGGCCGACTCCCGCACGCCCCCGGGGCCGGCGGGGTCAGGCCTGGAGCCCGCTCTGCCCTGGGCCCTGCTCCGGGCTGGCCGCGCCCAGTGTCCACCTGCAGCCCCCGGGCGGCCCCAGCGCCCCGGAGGAGGGCGTCCTGGCCGGGCCCAGCTGCAGGGCGGGACGTGGGCCACAGCAGTGGGTTCTGTTTGTTTTGTCTCCGCATTTTCTCACGTGTGTCTTCCTCCCTCCGGAGACCTCCGTCCTCCGCTCAGTGGGGGAGGAAGCAGCATTTCCTCTGTCCCTCCTGCCCTTGGTGGACAGCTCGGAGGCCTCTGGCGAGGGCCATGTCGCACCCAGAGAAGGGGCAGCGCCGGTGGCCGCTGCCCGGGGAGCCGCTGTCCAGGGCCGGCTTGGGACCCAGACCGAGGGAGTGAGCGGCCTGAACGCTGCTTGAGGCCGCTGTGCCCGCCCGAGCCCTCAGCTGCGTCAGGGCAAAGCGTCCTCTAGCCCTGCAGTGCTTCCCGCCCCCTTGAAGGCTCTTAGAAGCTTTAGCGTCTGCTCTGCTCTGCGTTCAAACAAACGGGGACTAAGACGCTACAGGGTCAAGGCTCAAGAGCCCACCTCCCTCGCGGCTCAGAGCGGGGGCCCCTGGGCCCCGGGGCCTTGCGGCTGCCGGCAACAGACTGTACAAGGGCAGGGTGTCAGGCCTCCTCGCATCGCCTTGCAGTTCGAACAAACCTCCTGCTCTGGAGCCACTCGGAGACGCCGCGAGCGTCAGAAATGCTTTTACCAGTCTCTTCTCCGCCCCACGCGCGAGCCACGCACCGCGGGTGAGACCCAGGCTGGCCCTGCTCTCCTGTGCATCGTCCGCTTCTGTTGGGGGGTGCAGTCAGCGGTGCCCACCCCCGCCCCAGCCGGGGGAGCCGACTGCTGTGTCTAAAGCCCTCCTGGCGCGTCCCCCTGACATCGCGTGTCCAGCGCAGACCCTGCGGCAAGCACCGAGGCACCGCAGCCACGTGGGCATCTGGCCGCCCAAGGCTCACCAGGGGCTCAGGCGGGCGGGGTGCCCTGGCCAGCCTGGGGCTGCATCTGGTCACCTCTGCACCTGCCAGCAGTGGCTTCCGGGGATGCCTGGAGAGGGCTCCCGGGCTCTGCCCCTGAGGGAGCGGTCGGGGTGCCTTCCCACCGAGGGCAGGGCGGAGGAGGGGGAGGGCAGCTGGCCACCGCAGGCAGGAGCGCCCCCTTGGGTGTCAGAGCTGAGCAAACGTCCCGACACGAGCAGGTGCCCCGGCGCTCGGAGTCGTGGCTCCTGGGCGCCTCGGCCAGCAATGGCTGGGGCGGCACTTGGAGGACGGCCGGACACCCCTGGCCGGGCGCCCTCCCGTGGGGCCCCGCCGCAGCGGCGTATGTAGGCGGCTGGCAGGCCCGTCTCTGCGCGGCTGGTGCCGGCACGCGGCCCTGTGGTGCTCGTGAGGCCGCTGCAGGCGGCTGGTGAGACGGACTCATGCCGACTGCCCAGTTCAGAGGCAGGGACCACACCAGGGCTCCGCCCCGTCGGCACACGCCAGGCCGGGCAGGACGGGGCCGCTGCCTCCTGGTCACGGGCAGCAGGAAGCCGGTGACCCCAGCCCTCCTCCAGGAGCCCGCCTGGACCGCGGCACGGGGGACGAGCTGGAGGCCTGGACGGGCCGCGCAGGGGAGGGCCCAGCCTCGGCGGCTCCTGGACCCCAGGTGCCGGTCACGGGCCCCCACACCGCGCTCTGGTTTTCACCCTCTTTAGATCGGAACAGTTCTGTTCCCAGGGAAGCAGAGGCCAGGCGCAGACCCACGCTGGGAGGAGCTGGCGAGTGGGGCCAGGCCCGCGCTTCTCCGTGGCACATGCATGAGCACACGGGCTCGCGGCCGCCTGTCTCAGGGCCCTGCACAGAGAGGAACGGTTTTCCTTTCCTATTTCAACACTGGGCTTGCCAAGAACAGTTTGGTTTACTGAGTGGCTTAAGGTAATAAAAACGGAATAAAATCTGAAAACACAAAACAAATACCCGTCAGAGCAGGAGGAGGTCAGGCCCCGGAACAGAGTTTAAAGGAGTAAACTATGCAGAGCCCAGCCAAGAGGTGAGTAAGAGGAAGGAGATAAAATCTGCCCACAAATACCTGGAGGCTGTAAACAGCCAGGGCCCTCCAGCCCACAACAAAGGGCCAGGAATTCGAGCCCATTCAGGGGAGGAAGTGACCACGAGGAAGCTGCCCACTCGTGGCCTATCTGCTCCCTGCGCTCTCCCTCGGCCCATCTCTCCCAGGCCCGGCTCTGCCCTCCAGGCCAGGCCGGCCTTACTGCTGCTCAGCCTGGTCGTCCCCCATTCTGGTCTGGCTCAGGGTTTGGGGCGCCTCCGCCCCAGGCAAGACCCCTGGTCCCTTCCTTTTGCTGGCTCACCCCCAGCCCCACCCGACAGCCTTAGGGCAGGCCTCCCGCTTTCCTCGGCTCCTGTCTGCTTCCCACGGCTCCTGTCCGCTTCCCACGGCTCCTGTCCGAGGCCAGGCCAGCGCCCACCCCAGCCTGGGCCTCCGGCCATCGCCGTCGGCTCCAGGCGTCCATGGACCTGCAGCACGGTCCAGCCTTCAGGGAGCTGGCAGCCAGCACCCGGGAGGGGGGCCAGCACCTGGGAGTGGGGGTCTGGGACCTGGGAGTGGGGGGACCCAGGACCCGGGAGAGGGCCCAGGGGAAGAGATGCGCACACTGGGCATGTCATATCACACCACGCGTGTCACGCACACGGGCATGTTGCACACACAAGGGCATGTCGCACACACGGGCATGTCATGTTCACACAGGGGAGTGTCGCACACATGGGCATGTCACACATGGGCATGTCACATGCACACAGAAGGGCATGTTGCACACGGGTGTGTCGCACACGTGGGGCGTGCTGCACACACGGGCGTGTCACGTGCACACATGAGTGTGTTGCACACACGCCCACAACCTTTGCTCCGGCTGGCCAGGCCTGAGGCTGTGCTGAGGCCCTGGAGCCGATGCACTTTTCCTGGGGGTCTGGGAAGCCTCCCCAGAAAGGCCTGTCTGGAGTAGCCAGGGGAGGACGCGTGGGCGGGCGTGGGGTGCGGGGAGCCGGCCCAGGACAGCAAGGCCAGGGAGCGGAGGGGCCGGCTGGCATCAGGCTGAGTTTCTGGAACTTGCTGCGGGGCCTGAACCCGACCTCGTGACGGAGGGAAGCAGCTGGGCATGCCTCCCCTCTCCCTGAGCGGGCGCTGGGCTGGGCTGCGGGCCCGGCGAGCGTAGCGAGGCCTGCTGGCGGTGCCGAGTCTGCAGCTGTCCAGGGAGCAGAGGCTCGGCCACCCGCAGGCGCACGCTGCCCGCGTGTCTGCCTGCCCCGTGCGCAGCGCCCGCTGGCGGCCCAGGCCCTTACACGTGGCTGCGAAGCCTTTTCGCTTCCTGCGGGCAGGAGCCCAGCTCGAGGGGCCGCAGCAGAGCCGCAGAGGCGGCCGCGCCTGAGGGCCTCAGCCAGTCAGCGCAGAGAAGGAGCCTGTGATGGGGACGCCGCGGCCCGCGTTCGCGCCCACAGTGGGGACGGCTGGACAGGCGCAGACTCAGCTGTGAGCCACGGGCCAGCCCCGGCCCCGCAGAGAGGCAGACGCAGCTGGGATGTGCCGGCCAGCCCGGCCCCACCAGGACACAGCTGGGAGGCACCTGCCAAGGCCGAGTGCCTGCTCACCAGGGGTCGGCAGTGGCCGGCAGCTGCCCAGGAGCGAGGACGGGCCCACGCAAGAGCTGCCCGCGTGCCCAGCGACTCGCTCCTGACCGACAGACCAAGGGGGCCCGGAGCCAGCGCCCAGTGAGCGGACAGGCAACATGGCCAGCACCCAGGGGCCGAGCCGGCCGCCGCCCCGGAAGGGCTGCCTGGGAGTGGCTCCGGCCCCAGCTCTGGAGACCACGGCGGTGGCAGCCGCGGGGTGGGCCGGGCAGAGGCTTTCGGGGCGCTGGAGCCGTGTGACCTGTGGGGGCGGGTCCGGCCACCGTCCCCAGCACACCCACAGCAGACCCGCGAGGGGGCCTCGGCGGGGACCGTGGTCTGGGCGGTGGTGGCGTCCCCGTGTCGGTGGAGACCAGCGTCCACCTGGGGTCAGTGTGGCACCAGGGCAGGCCGGCGGGCAGGCCTCCGCCTCTGTTTGGCCGTGGACGCTTCTCTGGTCTCAACAAGCACCGATCAGCACAGGGCAAGAGGCGCGGCTGCTGCAGGGAGCCCACGCCGGCCCCGGGGAAGCGGCTCCTTCCGGCCCGTCCCTCGCAGAGGGCCATTCTGGCAGGCCGGGGCGGGCGGGCAGGCTCCACAGCAGTCAGGGTCCCGCGCCCCGTGCCTGCACCGCCCCCCACCCCACGGAGCTGCGGCGGCTCCCGGGCTGTGCCCACAGAGGGCTCCGTGCGGGGGCCTGGCGGCCGCTGCTCCTGCACCTTTAAAGCAGAGCCCGGCCCGGCCTTTCAGAAAACGGGAACTCAAACCAGACTGTCCATGTGGCCCAGGAAGCCGCGCCCCTGAGCTGCTGCGGGGTCTGCACCAGCGCGAGCCCTGCCTTGCTCTGCTCACAGGTGACCGCAGGATGCGCGAGGGCACCGACGCACTCGTCTCGAGAGCTGATGGGCCTGGCGGCCGCGGCATCACAGTAATCCCCGTAGCTCCCGCCGCCACCGGGCCCGCGGCGCAGAGAGAACAAAACAGCGAAAAGCCCCGGTGCAGATGACGCACCGGCCCAGGGAAAACTACCGGCGCGCACGTCCAGGCGGGTGACTCAGGAGCAGCTGAGGGCCGCGCTTCCCGTGCCTGCGAGAGGCGGACAGGCCGCGCTTCCTCACAAACACGCCGAGCCGCGGGCCGGTTCCTGTCACTCAGGCTTTTGTCTCCCCTCCAACATTTTCTTTGGCAAGTGTAGAAACATTCTAATTAAAGCGGGAGGAAAACAAGCCCCACTCCCGTGGCCGAGTAGCGGAGCCCGGGCCGCGCTGGGCCGTGGGCTGGCGTCACGCGGCCGGCCGGAGTGACCGGTGCCGGCCATTCCAGAGGTGCCGTCCTTCCTGTCACAAGCCTCACCTGTGCTTAAAAATACCCTTCCGGCGCAGGAGGACGGCATTCCTTTCAGGTGACACGGGCCGCAGCCCGCGGGGAGCCCAGGCCCGCAGGGCTCCCCCCGCCAGACGTGGAGCAGTGCGCTCCGCCACGGGCGGGCAGGGCGGGGGTCTTTGCCCTGGCCAGCCGGGGTCTGGTCCGGAGGGCGCCTGTGGGCACCGCTGCGGCGCGCCGTGGACAGGCCTTCTAGCAGGCCTGGGCCTCTGGGTTCTGTCGCCTAGGCTGGCAGGAGAGGGCGCAGGGTGAGAGCAGAGCGCCCCGGGCCCGCTGCCTGCCTGCGCCCCGGCCCTGCAAGGGCGGGCAGGGTGCGGGCACGGGACATGGCGCCAGGGCCCGGCAGAGCCGCTGTCACCCAGCGGGCAAGCCATCCCGCCGTCCGCCGCTTTCCCCACCGACTGGCTCCGACCGGCAGGCGCGGGGTCACCGCTCTGAGGCCAGGGCCGGCCTCTGCTCCTCGCTGCTGCTGACGGTGGCAGCTGAGCCCGGCCACCGGGCTTGCGGTCTCTGGCGCTTCTGCCCTTGGCCCCGCTCCCTTCCGAGTCCTGCCCAGCCGGGGTTCCAGAGGCCCTCCCAAGTGGCCTCCGCTGTGACGGACACTCCTGGCCAGCCCAGCGCAGCGCCCCCACCGCTGCGGGGTGCACGCCGATCGGCAGGCAGGCACCCCGCACCCCACCCTGCGGCTGACGGCACACCCTCAGCCAACCGCGGGACGGCGGGGGGCCGGAGCGTCGTGCCAGGGAGGCCGTGAGGGGGCGGGGCGCCCACCGAGGGCGGGCTGTGGGCGCGGGCTCGGCGCCACGGCAGGCGCGGGGTGGGCCTGGGAGACGCCCCGTGGGGCAGGCTGTCAGCCAGAGACCAGAACCAGCCCCCCACGGCCCCCCGCGCCCGGCGCGTGTGGAGCGGCCAGTGCGGCCCGGTGCCCGGAGCTCTTGCATGGGCTGGACGCGCGGCCTCTGCCGGTGCCCGGGGTGCGGGGGCCAGGCAGGAGGCGGGCAGAGTGGGCGGCGGGGCCGCAGGCGGGAGCAGGGTGGTCCTCGCGCCTCCTGGGCCTCTCCTGTGCCCCGCAGGCCGCGCCTCTGCTGGGCCGACCCGTGATGGAGCTGGGCACTGGCAGGCGCAGGCCCCGGGCGGGCGTCAGAGCCGCCGCTGCAGGCGGTGAGCCACGTCTAGGGCTTGGGCTCAGCTGGACAGCCGCAGAGCGGCCCCGGGCGCCTGTCCAGGGCCACCCTCGCACTCCCGGCCACGGCCAGCAGGAGGTGGCTCTGGACTCCCGGCCGTCCCGCTGGCAGAGGCTGGGGAAGCCCCGGCCCGGCTGGCTGCTGTCCCCGGGGACCGACGGGACCAGGCGCCGGCCACCCACCCACGTCGCCTGGGGTCCTCGCGCCCGCAGGCCAGGTGCGGCCATGGTGGCCAGCAAGCCTCGGGTGCCGCCCCAGGGCCCAGCCCTGCAAGCCCCGCGCCCGGAGCCGCCCTCACCTGGGGTGACTCCTGCGGGGAATTTCCATGGTCTGGACATGTCCTGCTCGACCCGGACGAGGGTCACCACCGGGGGCTCGTCACTCAGCGCTGCACCATCCAGCAAACAGCCCGCAGGCTCAGACCTCCGTAAACACACCCGCGTCCAACAGGACACAGTCCGGCCAGTGCCACGTGGGCGGCCGCGCCCAGAGGCTTAGGCATGGAGTGGGGCTGGGGCCGTGGCCCCGGTGAGGCTGAGAAGCCCCCGGCAGGACGCAAGGCCTCCTTGAGAGCTGGAGGCGCTGACCACCTGGCAGGGAGTGCGGCCACGTGGGGGTGAGCTCTGCAGACCCGGCGCTGACCCCCACGCCACACTCCCCCAAAGGCTAACCATCAGCAGGACGCACGGACACACTGACACCGATCCGACTCTGCAGGCGTTCCCAGGCAAGGTTGTGCTCACAGCACCCAGCCGGACACCCAGCGTCCAGCAAGCCGAGGAGGAGCTGGCTAAGCCTCATCAGTGAGGGCCCCCCTGCTGGCCTTCGAGGGGCTGAGCCCGCACTGGGGCTTCTGCAGTCTCTGCACTGAGAGTCCGATTCCCAGCCAGGGAGGGACCCCCAGGGCGCAGCAGACCTCTCCTGTCAGTCTGCCTGTTCTGCTCCCCACTCTGTCTCTGGGAGTCCTCTCACCCCCGCGCCTCTGGCCCACGCCCCAGCTCCTGTGTGCATCAATTAATTCTTCTTTTAAATAAAAGCTAATCAGACAAGGCCGGAGCACGCCAGGCCCCGGAACACGCTCCCGGACCCACAGAAGAGGAGAACCCAGCCCCTCCGCATGCACGGCGGCTCCTCCGACAGGCCGGGCCTCCTGGCGTGCGCCCCACCCCAAGCTCAGCCCCGCAGCTGCTCTTCGCCGTCCCCGGGGCTACAGAGAAGCTCCCCTTGGAGGAGGCTCCACCGAGCTTCCCCAGGGGCACAGAAGACACCTCTGGCAGGGCACGGAGCCTTAGGGCGCTTCACCACTCCAGGCCGCGGCCTCGAGGTGCGCCTGCCCGGAGGCCAGGTTCAGCTCTGCAGGGGCCCCAGCCGCCTGAGTGGGACCATCGGGCTCAGGGGCTCTGCCCACAGGCCTATGGGGCTGGGGCGGGTGCGGGGCATCCCTGGGTGCCTCCCCCACCCGCCTTCCGGAAGACACTTGCTGTCCGGCCCGCGGCCCAGATGCCTGCTCTTCAGCGACAGCAGAGCGGGCCTGATGTCACAAAGCCTGGAATTTCTGGCGGGAAGTCGGTGGTGGATGAACTCACTGCACACAGATCCTGTTTTCATGTCAATATCCTCAGCCGTAAAATGTGAGGAAAGAGAGGAAGCGGCGCACATAAATAAACAGTCCTCCTGCAGCCGCGCCCGCCTGCAGAGCCCCTCGCCCAGGCCCTGCTCTGCAGGGCGGAGAGGGTCCTGGGGCAGGCGCCTGGCCGCCGGCACAGCCACAGAGGGTCCTGGGCAGCCCCGGCGGCTTCGCGCCTGGCCGACCGGCCGGCAGGACACCCCCCGCCCCCCACAACCCGTCATTCAAGAGAAGTCTCTGAAAGCAGAAGCCGTCTCCAGCGACGGCCACTTCCTTCGTCTCCCGGGACCGCCTCCCTCTGATGCCCACTTGCTCGGGACAGTAGGTCGGGCGAGGGATCCCCGGCCTTCCCCGAACCGTCCCCGCCGCCCACCAGCACCGAGGCCCGAGGTCCAGGTATGAGGCCAGCGGCAAGGCCCCGCGGCCCTCCTCGCGGCCACCTCTGCCCTGCCCTGGGCTCCGTGGCTTCCCGCAGCAAAGCCGCCACAACCCGCTGCTGCCCGGCCAGCATGCAGCACCGCCTGTGCCCGGAGGCCTGGGCAGGCGGTGTCCACGGAGCTGACAGTGGGCAGGCCGCTCCCGGCAGCTCCACCTGGTGTCTCCAAGCCCCGCGCCGCAGGGGCCGCCGTCCTGGAGGGCACGCCCCGCGCGCCTCACGTGCCCTGGCCTCCCTGCCCGGCCTTGCCCACGAGTCTGGCGTCGTCCTTGCCGAGCATCTCCCTGCGGGCTCGGCCACAGCGCCAGCGAAGAGCAGTCTTACCCTCAGCGCGCGGACCCGGCCTGCGGGGGCTGAGGGACCTGCAGCCCTCACGCAGGTGTTGTCTCCCACGGCTTCCGGGAAGTCACTGCAGGCGCCTGGGCAGTGTCGGGTTGGAGAAGATGGTGTGGCACCGCAGCCAGCACAGAAACAGCCCCAGTGCTTCTGCAGGCGCCGCTCCTGGCCACGGGTCCACAGGGCCGGCCTCAGCCGGTCGCTGTGCTGTGTGCCCTGCACTGGCCCGTGCAGCCCCCGCCCCGTCCTCGCCAGCCTGCGGCCCGCAGGGCGGTCTCTGGGATGGCCTCCAAGGGCTCTTCCCTACCCCTGGGGCACGCTTAGTCCCAACCCCTGGGGCATGCTTAGTCCCAACCCTACCCCTGGGGCACGCTTAGTCACTCACGGCCAGTGGTCAGCAGGGCTGGCAGGTGGACAGCAGGGGAGGGCAACTGCCGCCCAAGGGGCTGCTCCCTGAAGCCCACACCCCGGCCTCCAGGGCAAGGGCGGCCCTCGGTGGGGGCAGGGGAGGAAGCCGCAGCACCAGCAGGGGCTGGAGGAGCAGGGGACACAGCCTGGGGGGCTGTGGGTGAGCCCCTAGACTGTCATGCACACGAATGCACGCGCACACACATGCACACAGTGCACGCACACATATATATGTGCGCACATGCACACATACATGTGCACACGTGCGCACATACGCTTGCACGCCCTGACATGCACGTATATGCACGTGTGTGCACATGTGTATATACATACATGCACACAAGCATGCATACATGTGCACACACGTGCATACACGCGCCCTGCCCTGCCCCAGCTCTTCCCCTCCCCCAGGTCCCAGTGCCTCCCCACTGTGAGACGTGGGAGCTCTGCTGGGGAGGGCTCTGCATGGGGGTCGCCTGCCCGGGCCTGTTTCTGGGGACGAGGCCTCCTGGCGGCTGAGAGCAGCGTGGGCCGCGCTTGCAGTCTTGCCGCTGCTGCCGCAGGCGTGGAGCCAGCCGACACCCCTGCAGGCTGCCACCTCTGGTCCCTAACCCCGTGCTGAGCCCGTGGACCCCGTTTCCCATGCACGCCGCCGTCCTTTTGCAGTTATGGTACTTTGCAGAGCACGCGGCCAGCCCTCAGCGCCCACTCGGGGCTCTGCCACACCCAGCCACGGGCAGAGGAGCGAGCCCTGGCCGTCCCAGCCCGCGCGGGCGGCGGCTCCCACAGAGGCCTGAGACCCCCGCCCCGCCAGGCGAGGCGGCTCGGCTCAGCCGCAGGGACAGGCCTCTGGCCAGCACCGGGGTGTGGCTCGGTGTGCGCGATGGGTCGTGGGGCGGGGGCAGCGGGGCGCCCCATGCGAGCTCGCGCTGGGTCCCCCCACTCTGGCAGCGGCAAGGCCCAGTGGCCGGGGGTCCGGGCCGGGGCTGCGGCAGGATGCTGCTCCCTGGCGCTGCCGCACACAGCCACAGCCACTGCCAACGAGGGAGCCCGGGAAGCCGGGTCCACGGCCCGCTGGCCCCGCGCCCCTCGGCTGGCTGCTTCAGCAGTGACGGGCTCCTGCTGCAGCACGGCCCGCTCCCTGCAGCTCCCTGCAGGCCTGTCAGAGCCCGCGGTCGCCACACCAGGCCCCGCAGAGGCCCTGCACCCGCCCCGCCCGGCCCGGTTCCGCTGCAGCCCCTAGAGTGTCCCTTGAGAGCTCCAGGCCAGCGACCCCCAGGAAGGTTTCTCACGCAGCCCCACAGCCTGGAGACGCGCCCGCAGGCCGGCTTGGAGGCAGCGCCCGCTCTGGGGACAGGCCAGTCTCCAGCCCAGGCTCGGGGAGGCTCCCCACAGCCTCAGCCGAGCGCTGTTTTCTCACTTTTCTCTGCCAACCAAAATGTTGTTTAGAGCGGACACCCGGAGCAGCTGCAGGGCACGGCTGCGTGCTTCCCTAGAAATGCCAGTTTGGAAAGGGTCCCGCCCGTCCCCCTGCGGTGCGGTCTCTGAGATGGTGGCCCCGGTGGATCCAGCCCTTGGCGGGGCCCACACCAGGCACACTTCTCATGGTGGGCAGGCCCGGCCTGGCCCTGCCCAGGCTCTCCAGGGCTGCAGGAGCCCCGCTCCGGACACATATGTGGGAGTCCCGGGAGGCGGCAGGGCCCGGGCCACGACCAGGCTGGGCCATTCTGGGGGCAGGGGAGGCACGGGCCCCGGGCCTGACAACTTGTTCCTGGGGTAAGGCCAGCAAGAATCACCCGCGTTCCTCCTCGACGACGGAGAACCTCTGACCTGCGTTCCCCGCACAGCCGCAGGGGCCTCCCGCCTGCCTACGGGTAAAGGGGTGACTTCGACCACAGGGCTGTGCATCCCTCCCCTTCTGCGCGACCTGGGGCTGGGCAGCAGCAGCGCCGAACACTGACCACGTGCGCTTGGGGCATCTACACTTGCGGCCCGCGGTGCCCTGTCCGCTGCGCCGCGCCGGCAGGGTGAGCTGGCGGTCACAGGCCTCAGGGTGGGCGCCCCGTCCTGTCCTGCTCAGCAGCCGCCACGACCTGCTGCTTCTGCAGACGGCGGCGCGCCCCGCTTCCCAGAGGCCGTCTGCGCCTCGCCTGGGTCTCCGCCTTCCGTCCCCACACACAGCGTGGCCAGCTCGTCCAGAGCTCACGGCAAAGCCGCAGGGCTGTGCAGGACCCGTGCACCACTGTGTCCTACGGTCCTTCAGCGACGCTGGCAGATGTGTGGTTTTGAGTGGAGTGTCGAGCCTGCTGCCGGCCCAGCCCACACCTGCAGCCCAGAGCCCAGCTACCGCATCCATTCCACCCAGCCACGACGTCACCCGGGATCCGCTGCCCCCGCCCCTGGCAGCACCCAGGGCCTTCCGACAGTTCCCGGAGGAAACCCCCGTTCACGTTCCCTGGGGTGAGGCCCAGACCCCACGCTGGCTCTTCGGGACCTGGCTCTGGGGGCTCCAGGCCCTGGACCGTGCGCAGGGTCCCCACCCTGCAGTCACCCCGCGTCTCCTCTGCCAGGGACGTGCTCTCTGGTTCACTGCTGGTCTCTGCCCCTCCTGGGGGGGTCCTGCTTTGAGCACGCGATCCAGTCAGATCCGAGCAATCGCTGCCCTTGCTCCGGCCTGCTTGGAGACCCCGGCCAGGCTGTGCGGCCCCAGGCCCCACATGAGGTTGTTCCGGCCCTGCCGCGGGCCCGGCATTGGCTCCCCTCGCAGCTCCCCGCGGCCGGCTGGTGGGGCCCGCACCACCTTGGCCTCGGCCTGCGTGCGGGTGCAGGAGAGCTCCGGGGCGCGGTGGCGGAGGAGACCAGCTCATGTGCGAGCCCACATGGCAGGGGCGCCCACGGCCATGGGCATGGCTCTGCACAAGGCTGCTGAGCGCTCGGGGGCTGTGGGATTGCTAGCGGCCGAGCGACACCCGCGTGGCATGGTTTCTGTCCCTGACTTGGCAGGTGTGGGGTTACCTGTCACCTGTTATGGGACCAGCAGAGGGCGCAGGTGAGGCAGCACCCCTGCCTGCCGCTTCTGGGACTTCTTACTCTCGTCAAGCAAGACTTTCGCCTGCAGATAACAGAGGTCCCTGGGTTATGCAGCAGGATTTGGGGGAGAGTAAGTGATTTTTTTTTCTGTAAATATTCTCCTAGAACAGTTTCAGGGCTTTCAAAAATATGAGGGAGTTTTGGTTGTGTTTGAGAGACAGAAGCCAAGAGCCAGGAGCTTAGCGGGGCTCTCAGTGTCCTCTCTCAGAGCTGCTTCCCCGGATTTCTTCTTTCGCAGTTATGTGCTCAGCTTCCTTTGAATCTGGACCCCTCCTTGGAAATGGACGGCTTTGGGGAAGTGGTTCATTAGCTGAGCAGCAGCGAGAGGCAGCGCTTACGGGCAAAGTGGTGGGCGCATCTTCAGTTACTAGGGAGGGAGATGGCTATACTTAGATCCCCAGATCCCGGGGAGGACGGGCAGGCTTGGGGTCTTTTTTTACCCTCAGACGCAAACACCATTTCCTTTTATGCATAACTATTCATTATAACTCCAATAAAATTCTTCAAAACTATATATAATTCTTCACTTGATCTCAGCCAAAAGGCCGAGAAGCGATATATATATAATTCTTCAAAACTGCCCTTCATGCATGCAGTCCATCATCAGGACTAACTTCCCACAGGAAGGCCTTCTCTCCAGCAGACGACCGATGGGAGCGCTGCCTCCCTGGGCTCCTGACAGCAGCAGCCCTACTTAAGCTAACCCACGGCCGGAGAGCACGCTCTCTTAATGCCAGTGGCATGCCTGGCGCTTTGATCTACTTGTGGAAGGTTTCTCCATGGTGAAGATAACACTTTTATAACGTCAGATCAACAAAGACTGACCTCGACGGCACGACGCTGCTTTCAAAGCAAGCTCATCCCGAGAGGGAGCCGAACACGTCCTGCAGAGGTTCTGACCGGGCGCTGGCCACGGCCCAGAGCCCTGGCCCTGGCCCCCGCCAGTTCGTGGGGGTGAGTGCGGGGCAGGTAAGCACTGGTGCTTGCCAGTGAGCCTATCGGTCTCCACCTGGAGCTTCACCGCCAGACAGGCCTGGGTGGGGCCCCCACGCCCCCATGGCCACTGGAGGGACCCACACAGCTCCTCGGGCCCCGCACCCCCCACTGCTGCAGGATTTTATCCGCTGCCCTTTTAAAGCTGTGACTTGTACCTTGACCTTTCTGGCATTTTATTTTGATGCCAAGATAAAATATTCCATCAAAATATTAGGGAACGAAAATATTTAAAAATCAAACAGCGTTTGAGATAACGCAGTGGAACAGGGGAATTACTGTACATAAACTAAAATGTTTCTCAAACTTCAGGGAATTCATGATGAAACCTTAAAAACAACACGCTCCCAAGCTGCGTCCCCAGGTGGCCCGCAAACAAGGGCTGCGTCTCAGCAGCGTCGAGGGGCCACGTCACAGCAAGGATCCAGAACCGCCGGGCGCCAGGGCTCTGGGCCCCTCCCCGAGAACGGGGCGTCCCCTCTCTGAAGGCCGGTCCTCCCGGCTGGAGGCGCTTCCCGGGGAGAGCTCTGCTGACCAGCTGCGTGACCCCAGGACTGCGCCAGGGTGCCGGCCCCCGGGATGCCGACAACACGCAGAGGCTTCTGCGCTCGCTCTGAGCGCCTGCCCCGCCCGACAGCTGCGCCCTCAAACAGCAGGCTTGGCCCCTGGGCGACGAGGGGTGCCAGGCTGCCCCCCGGTGCCGTGCTGTTCCCAGAAGGGAAACACGGTGGCCATCGGGGAAATGGCGCTTTCCCAGGAAACGGAGTGAAAGCACAGCTGGGAGGGAGACACCCCCCCACCCCCACCCCCGCCAGTGCTGGCAAAACACACAGCCCCCCCCCCCCCGCCTCTGGGGGGTTCTGCGGGCCAGGCCAGGTGCTAGGCAGACAGCGCTCTCCCGGCTCAGCGGTGCTGCTCTGCGTGAGGCTGGGCGGGCGGGCCGCAAGGACTGGGCTCAGCCCCACTGGCCTTCTGCGAGGCCGAGCTCACGCACCACTAGGGAGGGCCAGGGGGCGGGCTGACCCGCCCGCACGGGGGCTCCCGCCTGTCCAGAGGCCCATCCTGGAACTGCGACGGGCGTGGTCGGGGAGATTCTGGGGCGCAGGGCGCCCCAGCGGGCCCCAGAGGCCCCAGCGCCTCCCAGGAAGGCGGGGCTGCGACGGGCAGTCTACGTGAACGTGTCGCCGCGCGGCCACTGGGAAGGGGAGGCGCGGGGTGGCTGCTGACCGGGCCGCTGCCCCCGCTGCGCGCTCCGAGTCCACGCGGGGACGCGGCACCCAGCGCACGTGTGTGCTCACGCTCAAACCACTCCTGTCTGTGCAGCCGGGGCCTTCCCTGCGCAGCTCCTCTCGGCGTGGCCGCCGACCCGGCTGCTGGGCAGTGGCCGAGACGGGACAGCGAGGCCTCTGGCAGCAGCGTGGCCCGGCGCCTCAGCCACACACCCCACCCGGGCGCAGCCTCCCTGCGGGCCTAGGGGCCAACACGCAGGCACCTGCCTTGCGAAGCTGCCGCGTCCTCCTGGTGGCCGAGGCTCCTCGGCCCCTCAAGGGGCCCAAGCAGGGCAGGGGGTCAAGAACAGCTCCCACAGCAGCTTCTGCCCAGGCACTTTCCGGTGGTTTCCCTTGCACACCAAACATTACTCGGGCACACACATGCTGCGGACCTTGTCGGACCGTGCTCAGCAGCGGGGGTTGGTGGGGAGGCTGAGCGCGTCTCTGAAGCCCCTCCCAGCCTGGCAGCCGGCGCCCCGAGTCCGTGTGCCCATCGGCTGCAGCGACCGCAGCCCAGAGCCCAGGCCCGGCCCCTGCGAGGGCCTCGGAGCCCTGGTCCCGACGGTGCATGGCACCCCGCCACCCGCCTGCAGCCGAGGCCGCAGCGAGCAGGTGCCCGGGACACAGGGACACTGCCTCCCGGCCCTGACACCCGGCCCTGGACAGAAGAGGGCTGCGGCTGTGGCCTGCAGCCCCGTGCCCTTGATGAGCAGCGCTTTCCACGACGCTGGCGGGTTCGGCTTTCAGAGTGCACTTCTGCCGGCACCACGGGGCTGTGGCGGCTCAGAGCCACCTCCTCTCCCTCCCCAGTCGGCCCATCGCACCCCGGTGTGTATGCTGGCCAGGCGCCTGGCGGGCGGGCACAGCAGGGCCCTGGGGCTCCGCGAGGCCCGACCCTGGAGCCCCGGCCGGGCAGCCCGCCGGGTGCGGGGCAGCCGCATGTGTTTGGCGCCGGCTTCCCGAGACGCGAGCAAGGCGGTCGGCGCTGAGGTGGTGCTGGCACTCGAAGGCTGCTGGACCTCGCTGAGGCCGGCCCGTTGGGCGGCAGCCGCCCCAGCCGGGAGCCCGTGCCGGCCCCGCGGAGGGCTATGCCTGGCCTGGTAAGGCGGGCCAGGGGCCAGTCGCAGCCGTTGCCGGGGGCAGCTGGTCCGGCCTTTCCGGCCTCGTTAGCCGGGCCCTCGTCCTGGCGAGTGCAGAGCTGTGCCCGGTGGACTGGGGCCACCCAGTCTGGCCGGCGACGTGGCTGCAGGAGAAAGCAGGTGACGCTGAGAAGATAAATCCCCGCCAAGGCTGCGGGGGGGCAGCTGGGAAAAAGCAAAGGCTGTGCGGGTGGCCACTGCTGGGCTGCTGTGACAGTTCTCACGTCACAGCCTGGGGCGCCCTTCGCAGAACTGCAGGGGCCCGAGAGCCCCGCCAGAAGGCGCTCCGGGAGCAGGGGAAGCCTGGCCGGAGAGCCGGGCGGGTCGGCCGCAAGCAGCCCACAGCCCGTGGGGCCGGCCCTCGGCTTCCCTGCTGGAACACGGCAGGAGGGTCTCGGTCTGTCCCGCTCGCCGAGGGCGCAGCCCAGCCGTCTCCCTGGTGGCCCCGGGGCCCCCTGAAGCCACGTGGACGCGTGGCCCTGCCTTGTGGCGCCGCTGTCTGGCGCGGGAGGCGCTGGCTGCCGCGGCCCACGGGCCTCGTCTTCCACGCGCACGCGGCACGTCTGCTGTCCGGGCCGCACGTGGGGCCGCAATCCTGGCGCTCGCTCCCTGCGGCCAGGCAGGCGCTGCCTCTGAGGCCAGAGCCCGCCCCTGGCCCTTCCCTGGCTGCTTCCGGACCCTCGCGTGGATCCAGTGCCCATGCGGCCCCTCCCGGACACTCCCCCAGCCCCGGCTCCTCGTGTCCAGGAAGCCAGGGGTGGCCTGGGGCTGGGGTGCCTGCGGACACCGGCCGTGCCTTCAGGGGCCTGGGCGCCACTGGACTTAGCAGCCGCAGCCCTGCAGGGGCCGGCTGTGAGTGGTCAGAGGCGAGCCTGCTCCTCCATGGCCTGAATGGCCGAGAAGAATCTGGAGAAGTGTATTTCCTGACGTGTGAAATGGCCAGAAAGCCCCATCTGCGTGCACGGGCGGAGCTGTGCTGGTCCTGAGCCCACAGCCCCGCGGGCTGTCCGGGTCGCACACACGCTCGGGCAGGGGCGCAGCCGCAGGGCTCAGGAAGCACCAAAAATACTAGCCCTGGCCCTGGCAGCGGTCTGGACGCAGGCCCGGCAGCCGCCCTGCAGGACAGTGGGGGCCAGCGCAGGATGGTGCCCACTGGGGCCGGCCTCCACCCTCCTCCGGGGTCTCTGGTCTGGAGCGGAGAGCGCAGCCGTCACCTCCCGCGGCCTCCCGAGACGCTGTTTGTGACACTACAAAACACTCTTGCAAGTGGGGAACACACTTAAAAGCTGAGGCTCTGCACCCCTCCTTCTGCCCACCGGGAGCTGCGCCGGCGTGACAGAGGGTGTCCAGAGGAGAAGGATGTCCCTCGGCCACGTTAGCTGTTGCGGGTCCATCCAACCCCAAAAGCCCCTGGAGAAACAGCCGTCTCGTTTTACAGGTGGGGAAACTGAGGCTGCGCGGGCGGCGCTGGCGGGCTCACGGCGGCCGGGCCCAGCCACACCGTCACAGCAACCAGCTCCCCACCGCACGTTGCCCCAGCGCCTCCTTTCATCTGTTCCTCGAGTGGAAACCGTGTTCCAGAATCCCAGGGAGCCGCCCACCCCCGACAGAGCCCACAGCGCAAGACCCGGCGCTCTGGAGCTGGCTGGGCTGCTAGGCCACACTGGACCGCCCTGCGGGCGGGGGACAGGCCGGGTGGACGGCACCGGCATGGCGGCCCGGGGCCGCAGGCTGGAAGCTGCTCTGGAGAGGCTGGGAGCCCGCCAGCACCAGGAGGGATGTTTTTACCGGTCTGATTGGGTCGCTTGAAAACACATTCCAGGAAAACAGCTCCCCATACAGCCCCCCGTACACACCAAGCTAGCGTCTGAGGCCACCAGTCCGGGAGCAGGTCCCCAGGGGCCCCAGGGCCTGGCCCACTGGGTGCAGGGTGCCCGCCCAGCGTCTGGAGGCTGAGCCGCGGCCCCGGCTCTCAGGTCTGCGCTTGAAGGAAGGGGTCACTGGGACTCAGCGCCAGGGCAGTAAGCGGGGTCTGGGGCCAGGGGCCAGGTGGGGCCAGGACGGCGGCGCTCAGTTACCATGGTGCCGGGGCCGGACACCCCTCGAGCGCCCTGGACGCACCTTGCTGGCCTGGCTGACCCCCGCAGACAGGGCCGGTCCTGACCCATGGGGGAGCTGAAGGTGGCCCCATCCCCTTCTCCATGAATCGTCCACTGCGCCGAGCGGGCTTTGGTCCGGCGAATCTGATGCACCCTTCTCCGAGAAGAGAAGAGCCGCACGTCTTCTCTGAGAGACGCGCATCAAAGGCAGAAGCGGGTCACCTGGCTGATTCCACCGGGCGAGCTCTTCCCATGAAAGCGCTTTTAAGACGGAGTGCTTTCTGCCTGGCCAGTGGCTCAAGAGTCAAGCGATACCAACAAGACCATTTTTCCTGTGAAAAAGGCAGAGTTTACGAGCGCAAGACCTCTTCCGCTCCCTTTGCAATAACAAAAATAAACCGAAGTCCTAGCATATTTGCAGTATTTTTATTCCTAAAGGGAAAACAGGAACTGTCATTGTACTGTCGAGCTGAAGCTATTTACCCCAGATATTTCACCAGCTCGCCGGGTGCACTCAGTGCCAGACAAAAGGGACGCACGCTCCGTAGGAAACATTCCGTCAGGGTGGTGCCGGCCGGGCCCTGCCCGCGCGGCCCGCCCCGCGCCCCGGTTGGACGGCACACGCAGCTGGGCTGCCCCACGGTGGCCCTCCAGGAAGATCGCGGCGGCGAGGGCGGGGCGGTGCACATGTCTGGCTGCCCTTATCAACTTATCATATAAGGAAAGGAAAGTGATTGATTCAGGCCACAGAAGCTGGAAGCAGAGACAAAGCGGTCGGGCTGATTGCGGAGCTCAGCCTCTCTGCAGGCAGCGCAGCCCCACCGCTTACTGCCGGCCGCGGGAAGCAGCAGAGCAGCCAAGGCAGCGGGCGGGGGCGAGGCTGTGGCTGATGGACCTTCAGCCCCGGCGGCGTGGCCCAGCCTAGCGCGCGTGGGGCTGGGGCGTGCGGAGCCTGCCGAGCGGGGCTGAGTCCGCAGCAGCAGGATGTGGCAGCTGGTCCTCCTGATGGTGGGCTGGGACCTGGCCGCGGCCGCCGCCCACAGCAGCCTTCGGAAGGGCAGCGACGCAGGGAGGAGGCAGTACCAGGTCCAGCAGGGCTCCTGCAGCTACACCTTCCTGCTGCCAGAGGCGGATAACTGCCGCCCCCCGGCCAGCGCCTACGTGCCCAACGCGGTGCAGAGGGACGCCCCGCTGGACTACGACGACTCCCTGCAGCGGCTGCAGGCGCTGGAAAGCACCATGGAGAACAACACGCAGTGGCTGCTGAAGGTGGGAGCTCGCTGCTGCGGGCGGGCGGGCGGGCGGGCGAGCACGGGGGAGGGGCGCAGGGGAGCAGAGCCGCCAGGGCTCAGGCTCCCTCCGTTCTGCCCCAGCCCTGAGTGGTCTGGGAGGGGTGCCAGATGCCTGCAAGGAGCTGGGGAGAAAAGCTGTCCGGCCAGCTCCACCGAGCCGCTGCTCAGCAAAGCCCAGGCTGCTCTGTTTAAGTGGCTTCGGCTAGGACGCTGGAAGCCCTGGAAGCCGGCAGGCACACAGGGAAGCCAGGAAAACGTGACAATCATGTTAATTGCTGATACGGGCGGAAGGAGGAAAGTGCGTTACCAATTTCCTGAATTTATTTACTGAAATAGGCTGTGACTCTTGCAAACGAGAGGAAACTCAGTAAGGCAGAGCTGATGTTTCTCAGAACCCAGGGCTTTCTGCGCCGCTGGTCGTCTGGGAACAGGGAGTTTTCCACTGCGGCTCCCCCGGGGGAGGGGCTGCCGCGCTGGGCGGGAGGAGCACGGGCGGTGGGCCCGGGCTCTGGTTCTGGCCGCTCAGAGCTTTGCAGGGAGCCTCACTGAGACAAGACACGAAAGCGCGGACTTTCCCGCCGTGCAAGCCTGGAGCTGCGCTCCGAAGGAAGGAACGAGGCTCCTCCAGGGGCTTGGTGTGTCCTGCAGGCAGCGGGGCCAACTGCAGGCAGGCTGGCCGCTGCCACACGTGCGAAGGAGCACAGAGCTGACGGGAGAGGACGGGAGACTCGGGGCCTCATGGGGACTGGCAGAGGGCCCCGCGCGCCTCTGTCCCCAGGAGAGGACCGCCAGGTCCACAGCCTTCCGCTGGCCACCGGACTCTGCAGGACGCCCTGTCTCAGCCCCGTGGGGGCGCCAGCCTGCCCAAGGGCGGCCCCGGGGCTGGACCGCAGGTGCCCACCTGGGGGCCGGCCACCCTCTGGGGAGTCCCCTGTGCCTCCTCCTGGGTGGCTCCCCGAGGTGCCCACTGCTGTGTCGGTCAGCCAGGGGAGCAGCGGCAGATGTCCCAGGGTGGGGGCGGAGGCCCTCACCTCCCTTCAGCAGCTGCACTCGGAATCCCCCTCGTCCGGCAGCAGGAGGCCGCGACGGCCCCCGGGGAGCAGACGTGCCTGCACACGCCCCCGTAGCAGCCCGCAGCTTGAGGACCGTCCCCAGCGCAGGTGGTGTGGTCAGCGTGGGGTGCGCCTGCACCCCTACAGTCCGCTCCTTAGATAAACAGCCCCCGAAACGCTGTTTAAAGAAGGGAAAGGACGAGGGGCCCTACACGGGTGACCCACCTTCCCCTGCCCAGCTTCCACCAGTGGGCACTAGAGCAGCAGCTCAGGGAGCCTCTGCGTCCTTGCTCAGCGGCCAGCTGGAGACTGCGGGGACCGGACGCCGCCCTCTCACGGGCCCCACCTGTTCTCTCGCCTGCCGGGCCCAGGCAGCATGGTCAGTGATGTGAAAGCAGATAGGAAAGCTGCTTCGGGCATCACCTCCCGCCTGTCTTGTCACTGTGACAATGAGCGCTGTTCGGGGGGCACACGGCACCCCCAGGACGGACTCAGGCGCGCACCCAGGCTCGGCTGGGGAGGCCGGAGAGCAAGCCCGCCCCGCTGCCCGCTCTGCCCACGGCTTCCTTTCCCTGGCTGCTGCTTATTTTTCATGTTTCTGTTTTCCCTTTCTCTCCCCGAGCACCACTGAGAATGGGGGGGAGACACAGACAGTGAGCTTTTCAGACAGCGTGTCGAGGAGAGTTTGTCTGGCTGATGCCGGGGCCAGCGAGAAGCACTTGGCTCCTGCGGGGCCAGCGAGGGGACGGGGGACCCTGTGCCTCGGGCAGAGCGGCCCCTGGACCCCCGCGAGGGGCCAAGCCGGGGAAGGCGGGTCCAGCCCAGGCCACCAGCCCCGCCGGCTCCAGAACACGCCGGCCATCCCGCCTGCTGCAGCCGCAGCACCTCAGCCTCTGACCCAGAGACAGCTCTCCACAGAGCCCCACAGACCCAGAGCCGGGCGGGTCGTGCCAGGACGGAGAGTGCCTCCCCCTCCCCACAGGAAGTAGGGAAAGGAAACAAACAGCTATTTCACACTGATGAATACCTGAAGTTTATAAACAACTGCAAACTCTATTGTGCTTTGCAACAGCATGTTTTGAAAAATAAGGCTCATGCCTATTAAATCGATGTAAACATTTCCTCTGTCGTTGTACTTAAAAAAAAAAAGCCAGAGGCACAGGCTGGGAGCGCATGGGGGAGCCACAGCCCTCTCCTTTCTTTACAAGAAGCGGAGCCTCTGCGCTCCGAGGCTGGCGAGCCAGGGTGAGGGGACCAGAGGGAGCACCTGGCTGCTGCCCTGCAGGTGCTCTTGGGTGCGTGTGCGCGTGCATGGGGACGGCCGCACTGCGTGACACTGCTGAGCTGTGCACCCTCCCCGCTGCAGCCCCCAAGCCTGGCTGGGCGCTGCAGAGCCTGGGCCGGGGCTCTGCTGGTCTGGGGAGCCGTGTCTGCTGCTCCGAGTCCTGGTCAGGGTGGGTTGGCCCTGGGACGAGCCCTTTGCTGTGCCTGCAGGGCAGCGGCCTGCTGTGGGAGGCGTGAATCCGCATGTGCACGGCTGGCGGGGCAGCAAGGGCAGGGCTGGCCCCGCTCACAGGGGGGGCGGCGGTGTGCGTGCGTCCTAAGACACCAGCCAGTCTGTCTCTGTGCACCGCGCAGGAGACGGTGCGCACCGTGAGCCCCAGCACGGAAGGGCACAGGCGTCCCGCCAGCTGCTGTGAGCGCCCCTGGGCTCGAGGGTCTCGACCGGGGTCATGGCTGCGGGCGCCACGGATGGGGACGCCCCTCGCCGGCAGGGGCTTGCCTGGAGTGGACCTGCGTGTGCAGCCTGCTGGGGCGGCGTGCGGCCGCCACGAGGAGATGCCCCACCGTGACCAACTCGGCTGCACAGCCAGAGACCGGCCGGGACACGACGGGCATTTCCTTGTGGACCAGCCACTGGACGGGGCTGGGGACCATGCGGTGGTAGAGGGAGCGGAGGGGCAGGCTGGTGCGGCGTTCACGCCTAGGACAGCTGAGACCTTGTGTGTTTGTGACGGAGAAACCACCATCTGGATGAGTTTAACAATAAAGAGGAAGATCGAGAGTAACGTAAGACAAGGGCCAGCCTGAAGGGCCGCTGGAGGCCGTCCCCTGCGTGGGGCGTGGCGCCTGCCCCAAGGCCGCCCTGGAGCGGCTCCTCCCCAGCAGGCCCTGCAGGTCCCCTGGGACAGGGAGGAGCTTTGCCTCCTCTGGCCCCAAGGAGCCCCTGAGGTTTTCTCCAGTGATGCGGAGTCCTCTGACGCAGCTGCGGCAGACGGTGACGTGGCTGTGGGGACAGCCACGCCCAGCGCCCTGGGGGGCGCTGAGCCAGGGTGGCCAGCAGGAGGCCGCCTGCTGTGGGCCCGGGCGGGGCTCTGGGCCAGCTGGTGGGTGTGACGCACGGCCACCCGCCAGCGGCCAGGGCGGACCTGCCAGCTCCAGCACTGGAGCTGCTGTTTGTGCAAAACACACACTGCAGCCTGAGCGTGCCCAGCACTCGAAAGCGGCCCGGGGTGCCCTGGAGCCGGGCTCCCTCAGCAGCCCGGGTGGCCAGGGGCAGGAGTACAGCGCCAGCATGGCAGTCCCCCCAGGAGGCCTCTCTGTGAAGGGAAGGGCCAGGGCCCGAGCGGTGGCTTCTGTGGCCGGCGCAGGACGCAGGCGGCCGGTGTAACCTTCCCGTGCAGCCCGGTGCACGCGGGCCGCATGATGCCCCGCAACATGCTGCGGAGCACAGTGCCCTGGGGACACCGCACCCCCCCCGAAGAGCCGCCAGCCTGGGGCGCGCAGCCCTCTCTGGGCTAGGAAGGTCGCAATCCAGCACCCAGTCTGTCTCCGGTCATCCCGGTGCCCGGTGCGCAGCAAGGCGGTGGGTGGGCACTGACTGCCGCTGAGGCCCGGTCACCTCCTCGCCAGGGGCGGACGGGGCCAGAGCTGGCGAGAGGGAAGAGCCACAGGCGGGGGTCCCCACGGCCTCCGGGGTGCAGGGGCGGGCAGGCCGGCGCAGAGCCCGCAAGGTCAGAGGGCCCTCTCCCGGCGCCGGGACAGCCTGGGCCCAGCAGAGCTTGACCCCGCGGCACGCCTGACCCCCGCCCCCAGGTCGTCACAAGCACCAGGTGCTCTCGCTGGTCCTCCGCTCCGCCCAGACCACTGCCCGGGGTGTGCCAGAATCATGGGGCACGGCAGCGGAGGCCTTGCTGGGCACCCCGGCGGGCGCCTGTGCCCTGGTCTGGGAGCCAGGTGCGCCGCCCAGCAGGGACAGAGGCCGGCACGCCGTCCTTCTGTGGTGACCGTCTGAGGGACACTGCTCTGCGCTGCGCACCCAGCACCTTGGCATTGGTGGCCGGGGGCTCAGGGCCTCGCCAGGGAGGCTCCAGCGGGGCGGGGAGTGGGGGGGTGGCGGCACGCGCTGCTGCCTGATGAACACAAGCGGGTTCCCACTGCGGCTGGAGCGCGTCCCACGGCTCGTTCAACGAGCGCAAAAGGAAACCGAGTCAGGCGCCGCCTGTCTCACAGTCCCCGCAGGAGCTGACCGTGCCGGCGTCTGGGGGAGGCCGTCCAGCCTCTTGGTCCCAGGGCAGGTGAGAGGGAGCTGGCTGGTGCCCATCCCTGCACCCCGGGGCGCCCGGGCCCGGCTACCACCCTGCAGCAAGGAGGCGGAGGGATGGCTGAGCCACCAGGAGTGGCTGTGGCAGAGGGCGGAGGGGTGGGGCCACCGTGCCTGGCGGGGCGAAGACATCTGACCCGGGAGGCGCCCGGACAGACGCCGAGACGGGACACATGCCGCTTGGAGCACGCAGGCAGCGGCACCGGTGGAGCGGCCACCCCCAGGCCTGCGGCCGTCCATGGCCTGGACACACAGGCGGCCCCGCCGCCTGGGACCGCTGGCTTCTCAAGCCCCGCAGCGCCTCCCACAGACAGCGCGCAGGCGGCTCAGCCCCACTGCTCCTTCCTCACACCCAGACCGTCCACCCCGAGGCCAGGGCCGCGCTGACCACCCGCGAGTAAGCCCAAGGCACTTCTCCCTCTGCCGGCGAAAACAGCGCAGCCGTCCGCATGCCAGGCTCCTGCCGCAACACCCACTCCCTGAACAGACAGATGCGCCGGTGCCTGGCCCCGCGGCCTGCCCTCTGCCCACGGCCGAGCTCACGGGGGCCACAGCGGTGCTCAGCCTGACCGTCCAGCCAACGCCCCTCGCTCCCGTGAGCTAAGGCGGTTCTACTTAGGAGACAGCCCGCTGTGGAGAGCGAGGAGGACGGGCCAAAGGACAGCCAAAAGCCGCCCTGCCCTGCCCCCAGCAGGGCCTGCAGTTAACTGGCCGGCCGGCGCGTCCTGGCCGCGCAGCCGCAGAACGCCTACGAGCACAGTTCCGCCAGGCTCGATCACTGTCTCTGCCACGCATCTGCGGACTCGCCAGATGATGTTAATTCTCAGTGTCTGCCGGGTGACTGCAAACCTCGGTCTGAAGATAACGAAAGAATTCCTTTGAGTTCTGCTGACGACTATCTGGAATCTTGAAAAATCATTACACACAGATGTAGCTTAGAACGCCGAGCAACGGGTCTTCTCGATGGGAAGTTCTGGAGCAAAGAGGCTACTAGGGAAGGCGTCCTTACATTCTGCTGAGCAACAGAAACCAAACACCAGCTGCAAGCTAAGCATCTCTGCTTCACACCTGGCAAGCGCATCTACAGGTCCTGGTGGTTCTTAACGACTAAACAGTGGGCTCTAGAACTTCCACCAGGAGACTTATCCAGAATTCACTTAATCAGCTTTAATGACTGGCCAACCTTGGCCAGCCTTGGCCTTTGCCGACTGCTACAGTGGACGCACCGAAGCAGCGAAGGCTGGACGTCACGTCCCAGCCACAGGGTCGAGACCGCAGGACCGACCCCGTCCCAGCCGCAGGCCGTCCGCGTGGTCGGTGGGGCCCTTCGGGGTCACGGCGGGCACGGGAAACCACACGTGCTTCTCCACCTTCCCAGCGCCCGCCTCCAGCCTGCTTGCTGCTGCCCGGCCAGCCTGCCCCACGGCCCGCAGCTGGACGCTGCTGCGGCTGGGAGCACTGCCCCTCCTTTCCCCGTATTCACCCCAAATTCCAGATGAAGAGAGGAAACCCTTGATGACTAACCCCCCGTGCCACAGGGACCTGTCTCCAGCCGTTCGGCTGTCGGGCCAGAGCCCTGGCCGGTCGCCGGGGGGCTCAGGAAGCAGAGTCTGCCGGCCGCGAGCGGCTGCTTCTCCCGCATGAGGCCAGCCTGTGCCTGTGCCGCTCCCGTCGCAGAGGCCCTGCCCAGGACGCGCCGGACGCAGAGGGGCCGCCCCCTGGAGCACCATGGGCGTGCAGGCGCGGAGACGGCTCTGGACTGCCGCACTCGAGGCGAGGCCGGGGTGCAGGCTTGGCGAGGCCGCGCTGGTGCCCTCTGCACCTCCAAGAGTGCTAGACTTGCCAGGGGACACCCAGGGCCCCACGCGCACGTGTGTGCGTGCGTGCGTGTGCGCGTGTGTGAGAGGATGGGGTGCTGCCGTTGCTGCTCACCCGCACCTGGGAGGGGGGCTGCTGACACCCCCCAGGCAGCCGGGCCCGCTGGCCTGCCGGAGGGGCAGCGAGGAGACAGGGAGGGACCAGCGGGGGCCTCAGACTGGCCTGGACGCGATTTCAAAGTCTGCGGGTGACAGCGGCCACTCCAGCTGGACCTCCGCTCTCGGGACAGCAAGAACACCCACTGACCTGGGGCTGCGCTTGGGGCCTGGCCGGGCACAGGGTCGGCCTCCCCTCGTGGCCCCCATTCTCTGGCTCGCTGCCCCTACTTTAAGGGGCCAGGCCCCTTTTACTGAGGCAAAACCACACACAAGGAGCAGACCCGCGTCTCCTGCCTGCGGCACCTGAGTGACCAGCAGCTCCACCAGCCCACGCCCCTTCCCGGAGGCCTCGCTGCTGCCCTCTCACCCAAGCTGGAGCTGCGCTGCGGGAGGCTGGGGGCGGGTCCCCAGCTCAGGGCGGACACCCGCAGCAGGGGGCCCCGCGGAGGGGGCGCCGCCCTCTTGCCCTTGTGCCTGGCCCGTGCCCCGTGCGCCTGTGGGACAGCGCTGGCTTCCTCGCTGGCCTCTGGGAGGCGCCTGCCCGTCCGACGCGTGGACGCCCCTCGTGCGCTGGGCTCCTCCTCTGGGGGCGCGGGCCGAGGGGTTGCGACTGGCCGCTGGGCTGACCGCACCGCGTGCTGTCTGGGGAGCGCGGGGGTGGCCGGGGCTTTCCGGGCAGCCTTCCTAGGGGCTGGGCAGCGGACGGGCGTTCGGACAAAGACGTCCCCTGTCTCCGGCCCCTAGAGCCGGCGTTCTCCTCAGAGACCAAGATTCCCGCGGACCCGAACACGCTGGTCTGAACCCCAAGAGCTGCCAGGACTCCAGGCTGGGCTCCGCTCGCTCGGCGCGCTCCCAGCTAACCCCCACCAGGCGCCAGACCCGAGTCCAGGTTTCCAGGCCCGGCGGCTCGACCGCCCACTGCAGCGCCAGCTCGGAGGGGCAGGACCCCGCACGCCATGACCGCGACTTGAAGTGGGCGTTGGATGACTCATGTTGTGATTGGAACACACGATGGGAAAACCGCCTGCTCCCCTCCCCATGCCTGCCCGCGTTCCACTTCCTGCTTCCCCATAGTCCTCTTCCACCCCCGAGTTCCCCCTCGGCCTCACCCCAATTCCTGTTTCTCCCCCTCACTCCCACTTCCTGCCCCCTCCCCCCACTTCCTGATTCCCCTCCCTCCATGTCCTGCCTCCCTACCCCCACTTCCTGATTCCCCTCCCTCCACGTCCT
>JAGFMF010011796.1:18880044-18908198 GCA_019455555.1 Galemys pyrenaicus | reverse complement strand
CCCACCCCCACTTCCTGATTCCCCTCCCTCCACTCCTGCCCCACCCCCACTTCCTGGCCCGTGTGCTCCTGTTCACTGCAGCGCCCTGAGCGTGGACAGTCGCTTGGGTTGAAGGCGGGCGGTGGGCTGCGCGTCACACGCTGTCCCCAAGAGCACGTGCTTATGCAACTACCTGACCCCCAAGGACAAAGCGTCTCCCAGCAGTCTGCGGGGTGCAGTGGGGTGCGGGGCGGGGCTCCTGGAGGCCTCTCAAAGTGCTAGCCTGGGCTGCGAGCGGGACCCCGCGCAGGCGGAGTCTAAGTGGCTCTGGGCGGCAGGCCCGTCACGCGGGAGGAGGCCCGCACTGCCCACTCGCCGCAAGAGGCGGAGTCGGGGGCGACCTCCAGGGCGGAGGCAGCTTTGGGGAGGCCACTCAAGCCTGCGCTCTCGCCCCCGCACCTGGAGAACCGCGGCAGGGCGGGTGTGGAGAGGCTTCGCCGCTCGAGCGCGTGTGGCCTTCCGTGCGCCGTAACCAGCCCAGTGTAGGCGGCGAGTCCCCGCAGCTCCCCACTGGCCCCGCCCGCCGCCCGCCGCCCGCCCAGCGCCGCCCAGTGCCGCCCAGCGCCAGGGCCATGGGGCGCGCTCGCGAGGCCGGCCGCTGCTTGGCGGAGACTCCGGAGCTAGAAGGACGCCCACGAGCACCCTCACCCTGGTTCACGAGCACACGCACCGGCGTCCAGCGGATACGCCACTAGGAGTCTCTGCCAGGACGCCTCTGGGACGGCGGCCTCGGCGGAGTGGACGTCGCATGCGCCGGACCTGCTTACCGTACTCAGCCCGCCGGCTGGCGGCGGGGTGCGCTCCGAGCCAGCCTCCGCTCTGCTCCCCAACGCGGCTCAGCCTGGGCTCCGCCACCCCCCCGCCTCGGTACGAAGCCCCGCCTGTCTATCCCTCCGCCGGCACGCGGGCGGCGTGGCGCGTTCATCCTGCAGCGAGGGCCGGAGCCGCACGTGCCTTCGTGTCGGCGGCCGCCCAGCAGCTGCCCCACCTGCCCCGGGAGTTGTGGGCCCACGGTCGAGGAGCAGCTCGGGGACACTGTGCGTCCAGGCCGTTCACTCTTCACGGCGAGCAGCAGCAGGGCGTGCAACACCGCCTGGCCGGAGAACGGCAGAAGAGGCGGCGGCCGGCGCAGCAGTCAGGCGCCCAGCACCGAGGCCCGAGGCCCCGGCGTCCCCTCGCCCCCCAGCGTGACTTGGCAGCGGCGTGTGGACTCGGAGACGCTGGCACCGCTACGGCAGTGGGGACCGACAGATGGCTCACGCCGCGCCCCTCCACGCGACGGTGTCCACGCCATGGGCTGGGCAGCCGTGCCCTCCCCTGCGAGCCACCGGACGCCAACGAGGTGCAGCCATGACTCAGATGTCTATTTATTCCATATTTATTCTTGGCCTAATGGGAACTGCACGGATTCTTTCTTGGTCCCCGCGCGAGCCAATGCCCGTCATGCTCGACCCGGGAAACCTCGCGCTTCGGAATGCGAAGTCCAGACCCACCTCGCTGGGCCCGTTAACCCTCCGCGCGGCTGTGCCGGCGGCTCACTGACAGCCGCCCCGGCCCAGCCCTTGCCTCGAGGCGGCCCTGGGCCCCAGCGGACGCGGCAGCGGAGCGGCCAGGCCCTCGCCGCGACGGCTGGGCCCCAGCACACCGGGCAGAGGTTCCTCCGCCCAGGCCCCCTCAGACAGCCTTCTCCTGGGGCCAGCGCACGAAGCGTATGAAGTGGACGGGCCCTGCACCGACGCTCCGGGAACCTTTACAGTGCGAGTTTACTGGCACAGTCGGCAGGAGACCAAGATGAGAGCCGCAGGTGCCTGGGCTGGGGAAGCTGCCTCCTGGGGCCAGCAAGCACCCTCCCTCGCAGGGGCCACTGCCTCTGCCGGCCTGGTGCGGCAGGGCCTGGGCCCGCGGTGCCGGACAGGTGGCTCGCCGGGGGCTGGTCCTGTGGCGCATCTTAAATGGTCCTTCTGAGGGCCGTTCTAGGCCAGGTCCCACCGAGGGACCAGACTTAAAAGGACGGGGCCACGTACGTGACGGGCCGGCTGGCCTGCAGGGTCCCTGGCGCAGCCACCACAGTGGGGCCTCCGGACCAGGAGGGGTGCCCCAGGAGCACGAGGCAGGAAACCCGTTCTAAAGCGAGTCAGGCAGCCTCCGTCCCCATGTGTCTGCGAGGTGTGGCGCGGCCTGCACGCTGGGGCGGACCTCTCGGGTGGCCGGACGCCTGGAAGACGGACTAAGGCGCGGTCACTTGTGCAGTCGGGGCTGCCAGCTTCAGTTCCCAGGGGAGGCCGCAGTGCCGCCGGACCACGGCTCCCCAGAGGGCCTGAGGTGGGGCTGACGGGGAGGCCCAGCCAGGGGAGCACCTGGGCCCGCTGTGGGCCCCGTCACGAGCCCGGCCCCGCGACCTCGGGTGTCGGCTGGACGCCTGCGCCTCAGTTGACCCCGCGCCCCCGCGAGTGAAAGGGCCGGAGCTGAAGGGGCGGGAGGAGCCCGACAAGTGTCAGCGCTCTCCTGTCCACGCGAGGCCTGGCCCTCCGCGGCTTCCACTCCGCGTTGGCCCTGAGGCTGAGCTAGCGCACTCGGACGCGGCTGGGAAGTCGGCGCTCACTCCCTTGGAGGCAGCCTGGGACTGGCTCCCGGGCGGCCCAGGCCAGGAGAGTGTGAGAAGGCCCAGCTTGACCCTCGCCAGAGAGGGAGTGGGGGCAGGGCCCGGGCAGCAGGGGGGCTTCCCCATGGGGTCCAGCAGGGCACAGGTTTGAGCATAACCAGGGGCTCTGAACCCAGCACAGCCTCGCCCGGGCAGCCGCAGGGCAGGGCGGAGCAGCGAGGGCAGAGCCGGCTCCTGGCACCGCAGGGACAGCCGGCGGCAGAGGGCGGGTGGCGTGTGTGCACAGAGGTGCATCTTGCAGGCCAGCCTGGGGTTGCCCCGGCCCCCCGCTGGACCCCGGTCCTCCCCGGTGTCCTGCAGCGGACGAGGGGCCTGTCCACAGGGCAGGCCTTATCCCCGACATAACTCCAGGGCTCCCCAGAGGGACCCCGGCCCCCCCGCCCACACAGCGCAGCGTGCGCCTCGGTGCCTCCTCGAGGGCCAGCTGTCGCGAAAGCACCTTCGGGACAGGACGTGCGGCCCCCTCGCCCTCTGTGCCGGCACGCGGCCAGGCACGGCTATCTCATGCTAGCGGGGGCCGAGCTGTCCCCCCCGGCCCTCCCGGCCCCTTGCACCTGACGCTGCGTGTGTGGCCACCACGCCCACGGTCTGAGCCGCGCCCGTGCCCCTCCCGCACGCAGGGCTCCGGGCACAGCCTCAGTGAGGGCCCCGGCCCCAGTCTGGGCCCACCGGCAGCGCGGGGAGAGGGAGCAGGGTGACTGCCGCTGCCCTGGCGTGTCCTCGCAGACGCCGACCCGCAGGCCGCGTCCTCCACTGCAGGCGCTCGAGGCCGGTGCGGCCGCAGGGCGCCTTGGGGTCACCAGCGCCCAGGGCCTGCAGAGCCGCCTGCGCAGCTGGAACCCGCCGCCGGCTGAAGCCCGCACGCGGTGTGGGCCGACCTCCGGGAGAACCGGCGTGGCCCCGGCCAGCACCACGGCCACACTCACGGCCACTGCGGTCTAGAGACGCCGAGAAGTGCTGAGAACGCTTTCCGGGCCGGAGAACATGAGCAGTAAAGCCCGGAAGTGTGGTCAGTAAGACTCCGGGCCTCGCCGCCTGAAGTCTGGTTTCACGCTGGAGCGGGCTGTGGAGGGGCTGTGACGGCCGCCCTCGGCCCTCGGTGGCCATCCTCAGGGAGGGCCGGGCCCCCAGCTGCGACGCAGGGTGACGGGGGCAGACTCGCTTCCGTTGGGCTCAGTACTGCCGCCGGCAGGAAGAGCCACCGTCAGCAGCTTCGGAGCCTGCGCCACCCCGCGGAGAGCAGCCCCGGGCCAGCCCCGCCCGGGCCCCAGGTGACCTGTGAAGCTTTGACTGTCCATGTCCCAGTGAGGGTGGAGAGCACTGCCTGCCGGGGCCCAGGCTCGCCCCCGGCCAGAGGCACAAGGCAGATCTACAGTTAAGGGGTTCGAGACCGGGAGCGGCGGTCCCCATGTGCGCCGCCAGGCTGCGGCTCTCGTCGGGATCACACCGGCCCCACCGCGCGAGTGAGCGAGGCACGAGATGCCGGCACCACAGCGGGCCCGGCCACCTCGCTGCGTAGGCACGCGGTGTCCGGTCGTCAGAAGGTGAGGGCTGCTCTCTGACCTTGTTCTCTCCAGCTTGAAAACTACATCCAGGACAGCATGAAGAAGGAAATGGTCGAGATCCAGCAGAACGTGGTCCAGAACCAGACGGCGGCCATGATCGAGATAGGGACCAACCTGCTGAACCAGACGGCGGAGCAAACGCGGAAGCTGACGGACGTGGAGGCCCAGGTCAGCGGTCCCTTGGGAGGAGGGGCTGCAGCGCACTGGGGCCAGGCAAAGGGCGGTTGTGGGAGAGAAGACTTAGCGGCCGGCTGGGAGTCCGAAGTCAGCACGTGCGCTTTCACTTCTGGCACTGAGGCTGGCATGCGTCCACCCCATGCAGCCCCCTTTCACGCTCTCCACACCTGACCAGCCCCGCGGGCCAGCCCCGCGAGCGTCCTCTGCTCGCTGGTGTTCTGTCCTGAGAGGTGCCTTCGGCTCCAAGTCCTGACTTGCGCACCCAATACACGAGAACAGCCGCAGAGAGCTGGAGGCCTCGCTCTTGAATCTGGCGCTCGGGCTGAGCAGACCTAACCCTTGGGACCCGCTGGACAGCCTGCGGCGTGAGCTCGGGCAAACGAGCCAGAGGGAGGCAGCCTGGGGACTCCGCACTCAGCCGCCTAGGGGAGAGGGAGCAGGCCGAGGGGCCAGGGCCAGGCCGCCCCAGCGCTCCCGGCTCGGGGTCTGCTCCCCACTGGGCCACCGAGCTGTGGCCGGCACAGAGCGGACGCGCGGCCACGGCCTCTGGCCCATCCCCCTGTGTCCTCCTGCCCCAGGACCCCGAGGAGCCGGGCGCCAGCCGGGAGAGGACGCAGGACGCAGGCCTGGCTGATGCGGGGGCCTCTGTGGTCTCCCCAAGAAAGGTGGGGTGAGGCGGGGGAGCGGGGCAGGGCGTGGGAAGAAGACCCGGAGCGAGGACCGCACCCCCAACATCAGAGCGGCTTCAGGAAGACGCCATGGCTCCCCCGGGCCCCCGCCCGAGAGCCTAGCCCCAGGGCGCAGGGCAGCCGAGAGGACGGGGCGGGCCCACGTGGCCGCTGTGATGGGCCAGCGGGGCCGGCGCGCGTCGGCCAGTCAAGCGGCGGGAAGCACACGCGTCCAGAACGCATGCCGGAGCCGCGTCTCGTGCTCCCAGAGGGCGGCCATGCGGGGCGCGGAGCCGCCCGACCCAGCCCACACCGCGGAGCCTCGCCTCGCCGGGGCAGCCTCCAGACTCCCGCCCTCCGTGAAGCCAGGCGTCCTGGGCCGGAAGTGACGGCGGGGAGGCCACAGCGTCCGAGCAAGCCCGCGGCTGGCCGAAGCCAACAAGGGCACAGGTGCCCACTGGCTCCCGGGCTGGCTGGCGGCCGGTCACCTGAGACATAGCCTGAGGAGAAGCAGGCCCGGCAGGGTGGGGAGCAGGGCGCGGCCCCAGAGGGTAGGCGCACACAGCGCCCTGGTCCCGCCCCAAGACCCCACGCCATCCTCCCACGGTCCTGTTCGATGGAGGCCCCCTCCAGTTCCTGCCAGCACACCCGGTGCTGTCCTCACTCCTTGCTTCCAAGAAGGGCAGGGCACGTGCGTGTTCCAGTGTCCATCCTGCAGCTTCAGCCCGATGCTGGCCGCTGCGTCCACTCAGCTCTCGGGGAAAGCATGCCTGCACTGGGGCCGCCCACCCCGGCCTGCACTGGGGCTAGACCACCCCGGCCTGCAGGTGGGGCCGGGCTGGCTGAATGAAGCGACACGGTGGCCCAGCAAACAATGCTTCTTTCAAGGACCCTGTTCTGGACAGTAATTGTGACTTGCATATGACATCATGTCCTGACCCGCGGCACAGACGGTGTGAGTGGTCACCCTCCGGCAAGCGGCGGCCAGCGCCGAGGGGCCTGTCCAGGGACACTAGGAACAGGAGCCGAGCGAGCGGTTGCCATTGTTTCAGTCAGCGGCCACAGCCCTCAGAGCAAGACGAAGGAAGCCAGAGCGGGGAGAGGCTGGACAGGCGACGAGAAACCCTGGACGCCACGCTGGCTGGCTTGCAGCTCAGAAGCGGCGGCGCTGCCTTGGGGGGCACCGACAGCTGCCGATGCCGTGGGATGGCCGGCTCACCCCGTGTCAGAGGGACACCGTCTGTCCAGAGTGTTACAAGCACTTGTCAAAACAGAAGTGGTGTGGGAAGCGCTGAACACCCCTGGCGGGCCCCAGGAAAGGAAAGCCACAGCGAGCTGCGGCCCCAAGGGGTCCAGCCGAGCCTTCCTCCCTACTGGCCCACTCGGTGCAGAGAGCGCCACGTAGCGAGAAAGGGGGTAAACGGGACTTTTCTTTTGTGACGTTTAGGTGTTAAATCAGACGACAAGACTTGAACTGCAGCTTCTGGAACATTCCCTGTCCACAAACAAGCTGGAGAAGCAGATTCTGGACCAGACCAGCGAAATCAACAAGCTACAAGACAAGAACAGGTAACGAGCATGAGGAGAGATGTGCAGCCACTTGCTTTCCGGACGGCTCCTGCCGCAGTGTCCGGCATGGCCGGGCCGGCCGGGGCCTGCCTCCCTCTCCCACAGCCGCACCCCGCCATCCGCTGGCCCCGGGGGCTCTCCGCGGGTGCTGCACCCACGGGGTGGCGGGGCGGCGGCCCTGCGGGCGTTTCAGCAGCAACTTGGCGGGTTCTGCCTCTGGGGGTTCGTGTTCCCAAAGCAAGACACCCGAGTGTAAGCCAGGCACGTTGTGAGAAGTCCCCTGTGAAACGTGGTGGAGCGAAAACAAGCCTGATGTGAGAACTCAAACGACACTTAGAGAACCCAGGAAAAGCGGCCCGAAACGGACGCCCTGCTGCGGCCCCGGCGGCCCCGGCCGCTGCCCAGGCCCTGGCGCGCTTGCCTGGAAGGCCAGAAGGCGGGCTCCTTCCCACTGACTCCGGCCCCCAGGAGGGGCGCTGCGCACCTCCGCGGCTGAGCGGGCGGGAAGCTTCGGGCTTTCAGGTGCTGCTCGGCGCTTGGGCTCACGGCGTGGACTGGGACGCAGTGAGGCCTCGGCCGGCGTGCCAGGAGCCCCGCCTGACCCCGGTCCCTCCCTCTGTAAGCCTCCTGGAGAAGAAGGTGCTGGACATGGAGGACAAGCACCTCGTGCAGCTGCGGTCCATCAGGGAGGAGAAGGACCAGCTGCAGGTGCTGGTGTCCAAGCAGAGCTCGATCATCGAGGAGCTGGAGCGGCAGCTGCTCAGCGCCACGGCCAACAACTCGGCGCTGCAGCGGCAGCAGCACGACCTGATGGAGACGGTGCACGGCCTGCTGACCATGATGTCCTCGCCCAGCTGTGAGTGGGGCCGCACCGTCCTGGGCCCCCAAAGCCTGGAGACGCCTCCTCCTTGGGGCGGTGTCACATTCTGTGCAGACCCAGGTCTCAGTGGGAGGGAGGGAGGGTGCCACAGGCATTCTGATCTGTCATCCGGGACACGGCACCCAGGCTGCCTTTAGGGTTACGGCCCGAGGTGTGGCCTTGCGCCTGCTCAGCTGACCACTGTGTGAGGCCAGGCGGAAAGACAGGTCAGCCTCTCGGGCGCTGGCAGCTCAGGAGGTGGCGGCTGCACCTCGCCCCTAGGTGCACCCCCTTTCTCGGAGGTGCGGCAGGGGGTGGGTGCCTCTGCAGTCACTGAGGAGTTGGGGGACGGCAGGCCGAGGCGCATTCTTTGCACTGGCCACGACGCATCGAGGCTCCTCTGGGTGCCACCGCGTCTTGTTTCACATCAGGGATCCCGATTCGTACAGAAACGGGTGAGAGTCCAGGGCTCTTCCGCCGCACCAAGGAGCCGGAGAGCGACAGGCCTGGCCGGCTTCACAGGCGGCCAGTTTGCAGCGGGGGGTGGTCACCGATGACTGGGAAGCCCCGCTTCTCATGTTCATAGCACTGGGAGAGCCAGTCCGAGGTCTGCCAGGACCAGAGTGTGCAGGTGAGCTCCCCGCGGCTGGGCTGGCAGGGGCTCAGGGCAGGGGGCTGCGCCGGCAGGACGGGGCCCGGCCCAGCTGGCCCCGCCATCGGGGTCCTTCGGTGGTGCCTAGAAAGAGCCAAAGGGACAGCGCAGGACACGCACACGCACTCACATGCACGCACCCCCATAGTACTCACAGGCCCACACGTGCACACACACTTGCATGCACGAGCACACACGGGCATGCGCACACACTTGCATACAAACACATACACTTGCATGTATGTGCACACATGCTTGCATCCAAATGCGCACACACACGTACGCACTTGTGGGTGCACGCACACTCACACGTGCATGTACATGCACATATACACACTTGCACGTACAGATACACACAAATGTATGCAAACACGTTTTGTGTGCACGCAAACTTGCACACATGTGCAAACACGCTTGCATGAACACACATGCACCTACTTGCACGTCCACACATGCACACACTTGCATGAACGCATGTACACACGTGCACTCAAACACGCGTGCCCGGCTTTAACGTGTGGATCTGGGGTGGGAAGTCAGCGTGCCCAGGGTGCCCTGAGCTGGGGCACGCAGGCCCTGGGGCCCTGGAGCCGCAGCGCAGCGGCCGGGCGCCCTGCGAGAGCTGGGGTCTCTAACATGAACGGTGCTGAGCAGTGGCCACAGAGCCGGAGACTAAGCGTCCCGCCCAGAGCCTGGGCGAAGAGCTCCGGTCCTCAGAACACACGGCAGCCGCCAGGGGCCGGGGCAGAGGCGGGCTGCTCAGGGATCAGCGCCTCAAGTGCGGCCCTCCACGTTCCGTGGCGAGACGGCTCGGTGCGCTCAGCAGGAGTTTAGACAGCAGCTTCCTACAGCGGTCGTGACGCCTCCGTTACCCGGTGATAGAAAGCGCAGGCTCCTGACTGTCTGGGGGATTGGTAAGAAACGGGCCAGAGGGGCACTCTGGCCAGGCCAGAGAACGACTGTCTGCTGTTACCTCAGAAAGCCCCAGCGTAGGAGCCAGCACACGGACGCGTCTCGGGCTGTCAGGCCTGGCCCCGCCCCGCCCCTCAGCACCCCCTTTGTCGCAGCAGCGCGGGGCACCCTGGCGTCCAAGGAGGAGCAGAGCACCTTCAGGGACTGCGCCGAGGTCTTCCGGGCCGGCCACACAGCCAGCGGCACCTACACGCTCACCTTCCCCAACTCCACCGAGAAGGTCAAGGTAAGGGCCGTGGCCGCTCGGGCCGAGGGCAGGGGCCCGCGCCTCCCGGTGCTGCCACAGCCGGCAGTGACAGTGACGGGCACTGCACCCCGCAGGCGGCACCGCCCTGGCCACCCCGCAGGCGACGGGCCACTGCTCTGTGGGTGCCGGAGGCTCAGCGAGCTGCACGGCGGGTCTCGGGCACACTTGCCCCCAAAGCCAGGCAGGTGCTCGCCCAGGCCCAGCAGCCATGGGTCCCCAGCAGCGCGGCTCCTGCTGCTTGGACGACGTGGTCCCCCCGCCGGCCTGGGGCGCCTGAACCTCGTGCTCATCGCGAGCCCCCACGGCCTCGGGCCTCGGCGCGGAGCCCCAACTTCCCTGGCTGGGCCGCGCCAGGCCGCAGAGTGAGGTTCAGGCCCGCGTCGGCCCCGGCCCGCGTCGACCCAAGCACCTCCGGGCCTCGTGCCCCAGGCTGAGGCTGATGGGCGCTCACTCAGCTGCTCTGTCCGGCAGGCTGATACCCACTGCCGGTGAGGAGCCAGCACCCAGCACTACCTGGGGCATCCCAGGCCCGACTGCCAGTTCGGCTTCTGCCAGCTCTGCTCTCTCTCTAGTCAGCGAGGGACAGCGAGGCGTCCTGGCGCCCGGCCGCCGTCCCCGGAGGAGCAGAGCTCGGGACCTGGCTCTGGCGCGCCAGCCGGGCTCGGGCGGGCCGGCGCGCATGTCTGCGGGAGGGGCTCTGGCATCCGAGGTCCGGCCATCCTTGGACCCAGCAGAGGTCCCAGGGCGTGGCCCTCCGGCCGCATCCAGGGACAGGACTCGCGCGGGGGTCACACGCCCCCTCAGGCCAGCTGAGGGGCTGCTGACCCGGCTTCAGCTTGGCACTGCGGGCGCTCCCGGCCCCTGACAAGAGGGTGGCACCTCGGCTCTGGCAGCGCGGCGGTGGGAATAGAGATGGCAGGCCGGGGCGGCCGGGACCGAGGGTGGCCGGACCCGGCGCCGAGGCTCTGGCAGCGCGGCCGGGAGCACGACGTGGTCAGACTCATGATCATTCAGCACAGGAGAAAAGGGCCCCCCAGCGGGTTGGGGCTACGAGCTTGCGGAGTCTAAGCGGGGCAGCGTTTTCAATAACAGCCTTTTCTTTAATGGGACGCTCACTCCCCGCCCCCGGGGCTCAGCACGTGGCCCAAGTGGCTGTCCCGGGAGACGGGGTGGTGAGGCCTGCCGGGGAAGCGGGGCCGGGGGGTGCTGCGGGGTGCCAGGCCCAGACCAGCTTAGGCTGGCCTGAGGGTCCCCAGCTCTGAGCGCCACCAGCCCAGACTGGTTCGCGTTTCAACTTGCCCTGCGGAAACCACCTCCATTCGTCCCCAAACGGGCGAGGAACACACGGAGGAAGGAGCTTTCTAAGTGGACCTGAACCTTAACTTGAACATTTCCTACCTTGTGTGCTGTAGGGAAGTTTACGTTCTGGAAAACTCGTTCGTTCTACAATAATCTCATTATTTAAAACTATTTATGTAATCTTATTTTCAGGAGTTTCTAATTTCATAGTAAAACTCCAGCTGAGTGGAAACCGAACGTGCAGGCGGGTAGCCCAAGAGAGAATCCTGTGTTGGGAACACAGTTCAAACCCAGACACCTGGTTTCAAAGCAGAAACCGAGTTGGACAGAGGAAGGCCCAGGGCAAGGGGGCGCAGCTGAGCGGCACCAGTGGGCAGGCATCTGGGCCTCGCCAGGCCACACCCATCTCCCGGGGCCCGTGGGGCCAGGCCCCGCACCGAGGCCCAACCAAGACCCGGCTCCGCAGCCCGGGCGCCTGCAGCCCGCGGCACCACAGGCCAGCGTGGCACCTCCGAGCACAGGCCGCCTGCGGGGTGACCTTGCAGGATCGGGGGCTCTGGGGCTGAGAACTCAAGCCCGTGGCGCTCCTGGGTCGGAAGCTTCCGGGGCACCGTGAGCTGGGCCCGTGAGTCTCTGAGGACGGGCGCCTTGCCGCGGCTGGGCGGGTGCGCAGCCGGAGCAGCTGCTAGCGGGCAGCCGCACCTCCTCCGGTCACTGAGGCTTGTCACTGTGTGGTTTCCCGCCGCGTGTCTAGTGCCTGTTCGTCTGAAGCCGCGTCTCCCCGAACACCCTTGGGTTCTGCTGGCGCCCTGGCAGTCTCGGCACCTTCCCTGGAGACCGGCTGGCGCCCGAGCGGGCAGGTGACCGCGGTGTCCCTTGCAGGCCTTCTGCGACATGGAGACGGGTGGTGGCGGCTGGACGGTCATCCAGCGGCGGAAGGATGGCAGCGTGGACTTCCAGAGGACGTGGAAGGAGTATAAAGTGGTAGGCGCCGCCTCAGCGTCGGAAAAGCAGCCCCCGCGACAACGAGCCTTCCCCACGCCGAGCTCACTGCCGCCTTCCACGATTCTCGGAGCCAAGGCTCTTCCACGCGGGCGTCTGGTCCCTGTGCCAGGCCCCAGGCGTGGGCGCGGGCGGCCTGGTGGTGGGCCGGCCGGCCCTGGCCCTGCGGCTCGGCCCGCGGTGGCGCCTCCGGCCGGCTGCCATGCCTGTGGGCCACACCGATTTCCTCCCGGCAGAGGCTGAGTCTCCCCAAACCGACCTCGTAAAAGCCCGCTTTCCTGCATGAGGCCCCACACCCCAGCCCTGGGGTGTCTGCTGGGCGTCTGGTGGTCACGCGCGCAGGCCGGGCTGAGGCTGCAGTGCGACGGGGCCACTGAGCGTCCCCTTGGCTTGCAGGGCTTCGGGGACCCCGCGGGCGAGCACTGGCTGGGCAACGAGTTCGTGTCGCAGCTGACCAGCCGGCAGCGCTACGTGCTCCGGATACGGCTGGAGGACTGGGAGGGGGGCGAGGCGCACGGCCTGTACGAGCACTTCTCCCTGGCCGGTGAGGACCTCAACTACAGGTAGGCGCAGGTGCCCAGCGTGGGCCTCGCGGGCACAGGGAGTCCGGAGGCCAGGGCGGGACACTGGCTGGCTCTGCGTGGCCCAAGGAGCCGGTGGGGGACCGGCTGCCCAGCCGCGCCTGTGGTTTTGGGGTGGGGGCGGCGCCAAGCGATAGCCACGCAGGAGCCCCAGGCTGGCCCCCGACGGGCCGGCCATGCGTACTCCCGCCAGCCTGCAGACCAGGGCCTGGCCCGGCCGTGGGACCCGGGGCTGCTGCGGGCCTCTGGGCAGCAGCGAGGCTGAGCCCCCATGGCCACGCCGTCGCCCCTGAGGGCCTCTGCATGCTGAAGCCCCTCCTCTGCGGTTTAGCACACGGCTCCTGGCATATCCCGGCGCCAGGACGAGGGTGGGTGGGGGCCAGTCGCCTCCCCACTTGTGCCACAGCCGGGCACCCCGGGATACCGGCACGCCCCACCGCGGCGATACACACCCAGGACAGCCTGGGCGGGCACCCTGGGCAGAGGCAGGACACACAGGTCCCACCGCGCCGGGCACTGCGGCCAAGGACACGGCCTGAGAGGGACGGAGGTAGGGCTGGGCGCCGGGCACAGCAGCAGCAGCTCCTCTGAGGTCAGCCATGCACAAGCAGCGTCCACTGGCGCTCAGGCTGCGCTCGGCCTACGTCCCCCAAAGCCGTCCCTGCCCGCTCTGACTGCCCGGCCTGAGCTGCACCGCGGGGACGGCATAGGGCGGAGCGGCCCTGGCCGTGTCCTCGCCACAGATGCGGTCTCAGCCCAGAGGCGCAGGGGAACAGCCTCGGGAGCGGAGACGGTGTAAAGAGCGGGCAGCAGGGCCCTGGCTCCGGGCGGGGCGTGGGGGGGACTCGGACACGGGGAGGCCTCGGCCCAAGGCTCGCACGGGCCCCAGAGCCTGGAGCCACCGCGCTTTCTAGACGCCAGAGCGCGGTCACCGCTTTACCTCCAAGCTAAATATTTTTCCAACTGGCAACAGTTAGGAGTTCATAAGAGAAGAATTAGGGGGGAAAAAAAAGAACAAAAATTAAGGATTAGATTGTTTACACAGGAAGGTTTTACAAAACGGGTCATTACCCCTGTGTGCTGACGTTACAGGAACATTTCAAACTGAGATGGCTCTGAACAGATAGTTCCTTCAGAGCACAATCAGCCCTCAGATCTGCCGCTTAAGGAAGCACGCCGGTTCAGCGCCCGGTTAGCCGGCTCGCTGTGCCGACAGCAGAAGAGCGGGCTTTTGCTAGTCGCACAAAAGCCACTGGCCCAGCATCGAGCCTGCGCTGGACTGGGCTGCTCGGCAGCCGACAGGCGCATGCGAGCAGCTGCGGCCACGGGCCTTTCGAAGGGCCCCGAGAGCAACAGTGCTCCCTTGAGGCAGGGAGCCCCAGACGGACGATGCTCAAGGCAGACAGGAGGGCCACAGGCAGGCAAGGGGAGGCGCCCACTGCCCCGTGGCCCACGCAGAGGGCCGGGAGGGAGGACTGTCCACAGCCTGGGGCGAGCGGAGCTGCTGACCCTGCGGGGTCAGAGGCTGTGCTCCGGGGTCAGCCCTGACGCCCCGACGCCCACCAGGCGTTTCGATGGTGAGCAGAGGTCAGTGGGCGTCACACAGGCCTGGGGGCTTATGGGACAGCTCTCCCTCAGGCCTCGTGGGGTTTCCTTTTGGAGGGTCTGGGGACGGTAAGCCCCTTCTCCCCCAATTCTGCACAGTCAGACGCAGTCACGGTGGCCTGAGCTGTGTCCACCCTCGTGGGCACACCAGGCCCCCAGGCCTTTCCACCGCTTCGCACGGCAGACGCAGTGCTGGGCTTCCGCCCGAGCCCTGTGGCTCCCTCCCCCAGCCTCAGCGGCCACCCGGCTGCCTGCTGCCCGCCCCACCCCCATCGCCCACCCAGGGGGATGACGTTTGAAGCTGTCCAGTCCCCGGAGGCTGTCGCTTCAGATGGACGGTGGCTGGAGGCCTGGAGAGAGGACCCCTCGGCCGTACTCCCCCTCTGTTTATCTGAGAGCAGCAGCAACATAAACTGCAGGGCCCCGAAGGCCATGCCGGTGCCTATGCCAGCAATACGTGCTGACGGGACCCTGAAAACGTTCCTCTTCGCCGAGCTCCGACGATACGCTGGTTCCTGTTCACAGCAGGGCGCGTGCTCTTGGCGCGTGCCAGGCGCTCTCCGCCTAGGGCGCGGCCTGCAGGACGCACTCCTCATGGGAAGGGTTTCCCCCGTGACCAACCGCCCAGGCCGACCTCGTTTCCTTCCTTTGCTTGCGTCCAGGATTCACCTGAAAGGGCTCACAGGGACAGCGGGAAAGGTAAGCAGCATCAGCCAGCCAGGAAACAGCTTCAGCACCAAGGACGCAGACAACGACAAGTGCGTCTGCAAGTGCTCACGGATGCTCACCGGAGGTGGGTGCCGCCCGCCGCGAGGGCTGTCCGGGCTGGGGCGGGGGTTGCTGCGAGGAGGTTGTCCGGGCCGGTGACAGCACCTTGCAGAACAGCGCTGGATGGAGGGAGGCTCCCGTGGGCCGCAGCCCTGCGTCCCTCCAGCCCCGCCCGCCGAGAGAGCCCAGAGCAGTCAGCGGGCGCTGGGGTCCGGCTCGCTGAGGGCCGGAGGAGGGGGAGACAGTTTCTTCCTTATTGAAATGGCAAAAAATTCAAGATGACTGACGTAGATTCATGACTGTAGAAATGTGCCCAGGGAGTAACTTATTGTGCCAGCAAGGCTTTTTGGCACTTTTTTGAGGACTTCACTAATCTGCAGCTAAATACTGACAAACACGAGGAAACTGATTAACCAACTGGTACCCAGCACCAGACTTACAAGAGCAAGAAGGGAAGAAAGAGTGAGAGCGGAGCCCCAGAAGCAACTGTCCTCCCCGAAGCCCCGGGGTGATGGCACGTGGCTGTTTCTAGGCTCGTCCCCTGATTCCTAAAGGTCACATAACAGAGTGACCACCAGCCAGTAGTGACCAAGGAAGAAAAGCTGACAAATGCTGTCAGGGGAAGACGGAACAGCACGTTGGCAGCCTCCACTGTGCAGCTGACTCGCAGGCGGGGCAGCGGGAGCGGCTGTGGGGGCCCGGCCCGGCCCAGCCAGCGCCGCCCAGCAGACAGGTCAGCGGCGAGAGGCGCTGCTCAGACCAGGAAGGGCTGCAGCGGCCGAGCCCGCACTCGCGGCACGAACGGCCGCGGCCGGAGGCTTTGTTGGCGACAACGTGAAATCCAGCGGTTTCCGGGGCTCGGACGCTGAGCGCGGTGCCGTGGGCAGCGGGGCCTGTGCAGCTTGGCCGCCGGCCCTTGCTGGCTTGTGGGTCAGTTGTGTCACACCGAGCGCGCCCATTGCTTTGGTAAAAGCCGCTCGTCTCCTCTTCCTCCCAGAGCAATTCCGAGAGTCGTGGGGGCGCCGGGTGGGCGCCGAGGGCCCGTCCCTGTCTCCATCCCAGGCCGGGGTCGGCTGGCGGCGGCTCAGGGCAGCGGCACTCATGGCCACGGCCACGCTCCCCATCGGGCTCGGCAGAGGGGGCCGGCTGGGGGCACCAGGGCGGCGCTCGGTTGGCAGCCGGCCGTGTGCACGCTCCCCCCGGCCTCGACCGGCCCACAGCTCCAGGGGGCAGTCTGGGGCTGGGCCTTGGGACGCTGAGGGGCCGAGTGTCCCCAGGGGTCCTGGGCACTGGGTCCGCCTGTCCCCGGTCAGCAAGGACCCCGGACCGCGCACCCTGGGGAGATAGCCCCGTGTGCACGCCACCCGTTGCAGGGCCGAGGGCGTCCTGTCCAGTGGCTGCTCAACCCACTGCCCTGGCAGCCTGGGCGGCTCCTTGACCGGCTTGCATCAGCCCCTGGCACTTGGGAGGGCCACACTCGAGCAGAAGAGGGTCTGGGGCCGGACGGGGCAGTCACACGTGGCTGGGACCCCACAGCTGGGCGGGGGTGGGCGCGCGAGGGAGGCCGGGTCCCTGCGCCGAGCCCGCAGGGCCGGGCGGGCCGGGCGCCTGTCCCACTCACCCGCCTTGCTGCCACAGGCTGGTGGTTTGACGCCTGCGGCCCGTCCAACCTGAACGGCATGTACTACCCGCAGCGGCAGAGCACCAACAAGTTCAACGGCATCAAGTGGTACTACTGGAGGGGCTCCGGCTACTCGCTCAAGGCCACCTCCATGATGATCCGGCCTGCCGACTTCTAGCGCCCTGGACGCCCGCTCGCTCCATGGGCCTGCGCAGCCCCTCCCGGCAGGCGGCCAGCGGGGCCTGGGCCCGGAGCCCCCTGCCCCACCCTGTGCACACGCCTGGCCGGCCGCCGCTGGGGCCCGGCACGACGGGCAGCGAAGGCCCAGCAGGCTGCGGTGCGTGGACTGGCCTCACGTGGGCCCAGCAAGCCCAGAGCTGGAAAGACACAGACGGACACTGCGGGCTGGGCGTTGCACCCAGGGCTCCGGGCACTGCCTGCCGCTCACCAGGCCAGCGTCCAGCCCAGCGCGGCCGTCACAGCCAGCAGGGGGGAAACGCTGCCGCACCAGAGCTGCTGCACCTGGAGCCCTGAGCAGGCGCCGCTCGGCTTCCCGTGTGCAGAAGGACGGCAGAGCGAAGGTGCGCATGGCCCTCGAGGTGCTGATGGTCTTTGTGGAAACGGCGCATTGACGGGGGGACAGCTTGGTTCTAAGTCAACGCTCAGATATATACTTCAAGTTTATGCCACGAAATCCTCCAGGGCCTCTGGGATCATGAATAGAAGCAAGGGCCTTTCAGTTTCTAGGGAGATTGTATCATTTTTTCTCTGTCTGACTGTTAAATATAAAGGTATTTTTAGTAATTAAAGATAACTTATTAGGAGAGACGCTGCTGTAACTTCTACAATGATATCTGCAATGCTGCAAAGCCACCTGCCGTGCCTTATGGCAAGGGATGTTCTACTTTAAGGATAAAAGCGATCATACGTGTAATTCCATGACAAAGAGACTTGGCTCTTCCCTCCGTCTGGGAGCGGGTGTCAGCGAGGGTGGTCGGGCTCCTGGCTCTGCGCGCCCTGCACACAGCAGCTGCGACACACCTGCGCTTTCATGTCCCTCAGCGACAAGTGCAGACCCACGTTAGGCGTCTGCAGGGAAGTGTGTGGCACGGGCTGGGGCTCGGGGCTGCAGGGCTTAGGATCCGAGGCTCTGCCTAGCAGCCTGGAGGTCTGATAGCAGCACCTGGGCACAGAAAACACGGCCATCACGGCCAACATGGCACACCTGCCCCGGGGCACAGCCCAGATGCACACCTGCCCGGGGCACAGCCTAGATGCACACCTGCGCGGAGGCACATCCTAAATGCACACCTACCTAGGGGCACGGCCTAGATGCACACCTGCCCGGGGCACACAGCCCAGATGCACACCTGCCCGAGGCACAGTCCAGATGCACCCTGAGCAGGGGCACAGCCCAGAGGCACACCTGCGCGGGGCACGGTCCAGATGCACACCTGCCCGGGGCACAGCCCAGATGTACACCTGTGTGGTGCACAGCCTAGTTGCACACCTGAGCGGGGGCACAGTCCAGATGCACACCTGCCCGGGGCACGGCCCAGATGCACACCTGCACAGGGCACGGCCCAAATGCACACCTGAGCGGGGGCACAGTCCAGATGCATACCTGCGTGGGGGCACAGTCCAGATGCACACCTGCATGGGGCACAGCCCAGATGCACACCTGAGTGGGGGCACAGTCCAAATGCACACCTGCCCGGGGCACAGTCTAGATGCACACCTGCCCGGGGCACGGCCCAGAGGCACACCTGCCCGGGGCACATCCTAGATGCACACCTGCGTGGGGGCACGGTCTAGATGCACACCTGCCCAGGTGCACGGCCTAGATGCACACCTGCCCGGGGCACGGCCTAGATGCACACCTGCCTGGGGCACGGTCTAGATGCATACCTGCCCGGGGGCACAGCCCAGATGCACACCTGCCCGGGGGCACGGTCTAGATGCACACCTGCGGGGGGCACGGTCTAGATGCACACCTGCCCGGGGGCACAGCCTAGTTGCACACCTGCCCGGGGGCACAGCCTAGATGCACACCTGCCCGGGGGCACGGCCTAGATGCACACCTGCCCGGGGGCATGGTCTAGATGCACACCTGCGGGGGGGCACAGCCCAGATGCACACCTGCCCGGGGCACAGCCTAGATGCACACCTTCCTGGGAGCACGGCTTAGATGCACACCTGCGCGGGGCACAGCCCAGATGCACACCTGTGTGGGGGCACAGACACCACTTACACCTGCACGGGGCACGGCTGACATGGCACACCTCACGGGGCACAGACGACACCCAATGGTGTTTTCTCAGTCCCGAGGACTATACTCAAACGTTTAAGACGGCCACCCTTATTTACTACTCCGCACCGAATGTGCTCAGTGTCCCGTTCCTCCTCTCGAGAACAGGTGACAAGCACGCAGTTCCGCAAAGACAGCTTTTAAACTAGGCATCATTCCTCCCGACTGACGACGTGGAAGGTTTTATCTGTCCTCGTGATTTCCCGCGCATGCCAAAGCATTTTACTTGAGGTGAAAAAAAGAACACTCGACTCACTGGAGCTGCAGGGAAGTGGCTGGAAAGTTCGAAGGGCTCCTCGGGGATCCACCAGCCCAGCTCCAGCGACCACAGCACCTGCGGGCAGAGCAGAGGCTTAGGAAGATGTTCCGGTGGACACGGGTCCCGGGAGAGGCCAGATCAAAGAGCCTGAAGAGCGCAGTGACCCCGGCCCACGAGGCCGACGCACGCGGGGGCAGCAGGCGCCAGGGGCAGCGCCTTGGCCCAGGCCCACGGGCTGGCCAGGAGGCGCTCAGGAGCGCAGGAGTCTGGGCCTCAGTGGAGGGGCCCAGGTGACGCCCGCCCGTTTCCTTTCTCCTGTTCTCGTGGCGCACACGCCACCTCGTTGGCTTGGGGCAGGCCCACACCCCTGCAGGTGCACGGCCACTGGCACCAGGCCCCGTGCCCACCTCCGTCCACGGGCCCTCCGCCCTCTGCCGCCCAGCCCGCGGCCTCAGGTGTGCAGGTGTTGAGGGCTCGCCCACTTGGGCCTGCGCCCGCTGCTTCACTGGGCCCCTTGGAGGACCCCGCGCATCCCTCTCTCCCTGGCTCATCTGACTCAGCATCACCGTGGCCCCACGCCCGCTCGCTGCTGCAAAGGCTCCTTCCACCTTCCATTTCGGGCGTGCCCCAGCCTTGTCTTCCTGGCCCCGGAGCCCAGAGCTGCTGTGCGCCCCGAGACTACGCGCGGGAGGCCGGGTCCCTTCGGAGACATCTTCAGCGCTCACGGCGGGCCCCGTGTGAGGTCGGGCGGCCACCCGCTCCAGAGGCGGGGCACCCGCATCGCCACAGCACGAGGCTCTCTCTCCCGCTTTGCCGCGACCGTTCCTGTGGTCTCCTGGGCTGTGGCCGGCCTCCTGCAGACTGCCCACTGCCTCTGGCCGCCCGCATCCCACCACAGGAGCACCTGCTTAGCTCATCTTCCCCTCCACACTGCCTCCTTCTGGCCGGTCACGCGAGTCCTTCAGGGATGTCAGCATCAGCCCCTGGCCGGAGAGGCCACGGCGACCTTTCGCTCACTCGCAGGTGTCTGTTCAGATGATGGCGGGTTCTCTGCTGTGCAGAAGAGTCCTCGCTGGCGGCGGCCTGTCTGCTTACTCTCCTCTCGCCACGCAGGAGCTGTCCTGAGGCCCCGCCCCGCCAAGCGCCAGCCCTTCTAAACCTGTCAAGGCTGTGTGCGTGTGCATATACATGTATTTTTAATTCACTTTCCAGTTAAGGAATCATAACAGGCAGTCCCCAGTAAATACTCCAGGAATTTAATACTTAGAAAAATGAACTAGGGGCCTCCCTGGTGGCGCAGGGGCTGAGTGCTGCACAGCCACTGCAGCGCGAGTCCGATCCCGGCCAGGGAGGGACCCCCGGGGCTCAGCAGACCGCTCCTGCCTCCCGCTGCCCCCTCAGCAGTGTGCTCCAGTGGATCTGCCTGTGCTGCTCCCCGCTCTGTCTCTGGTGACTCCTCTCACCCCCACGACTCTGGCCTGTATCCAGCTCTTGCGTGCATGAATAAAAAAAAGAAATGAACTAGGAGAAGCCAGGTCAAAAGCGCCGTTCTGGCACGTGACTTTGCTCTTGCTGTTGGCTGACGTTTCCAGGACACGGTCTCCATCACACACGTGACAGTCCTTCCAGACGGTGAGAAGGAGAAAATGTCTCATAAACCAGCTTTCGTTATCATTTACAATTATCATTGGACCTATGCACTTTGAAAGGATCATGATAATGCTTCCCCTTATAACTCAAGAAGGGCTGCGGTCCTGCAGCCGCCCCTATGGCCAAGCTCCCCAAAATATATTTTTCTGCACCAGCACAATATCGTAGCCAAAATAACCAAACGGAATGAGATCACTCCGCCCTCCCGACCAGGGCGCCCCTTCTCCCCCAGAGCAGGGCCCTCCCAGGGAGAACCCCCTCCCGGACTGAGCCCCAGGGCAGGCCGAGGCTCCTCTCTGAGATGCTGACCGTCCAGGGCAGAGGCCTCACGACACCAGCGCCCCCTGTGCCTCCCAGACCTGCGGCCTGCAGCGGCGGGCCTGCAGGCGCACCAGGGCTCTGTCACGGAAGGTGCTGGTGAGCCCGGGCGGTCGCCGGCGTGGACGCACAGAGTGCCAGCGGCTGCCCGGGAGTCGAGGCTCCGGCCCCCAGGGGGCCGCCGAGCAAACAGCGGGGTTGGGAGATGGCTGTTGCGGAGTCAGGCCTGAGAGAAGACACCGAACACGTCAGCGGTCTCTGCAGCACCAGCGCGAGGACACGGACGCCCGCCTGCCCACGCGGCCCCGTGACCGGCTCAGGGAAAACAGCCCCAGCAACGAAATGGATCCCCGCACATGAGCCACGGCAGCCGTGCGTGTGCGTGTGTGTGCACGTGTGTGTGCACGCGTGAGCCTGGCGCGACGCACGCACCGCAGACGGGGCAGGACCAGCAGCCAGCCAAGCCGCAGCGGGGGCCAAGCGACACCAGCACCGCTTCTGGCTTCCAGGCTTTTAGAGCATCACGAGAACAAACACAGAAACAAGCGCAGCTTTCTTGAGAGCAGCCAGGCTCAGGCGGTGCTGGCCCCCACGCCCCAGCCGCAGCCCAGGGTCACAGCGGCGGCCACGCGAACGACCACTCAGCGCCTGCAGGCCCGGCCAGCAACGCGGCCAGCGCGCTGCCCAGGGACAAGCGTCCGGCGTTCCCTGGCACTTCACTTAGACGGTAGGTCATGTCTGGGTCCTCCGGCACATGAGGAGACTGAGGCTGGGAGCAGCGAAGAGCTTCTTCAAGAGCGCGCAGGCGGCGGCAGCAGCCCCGCGTTACCCGCTGCTCTTAGAGACGCGCGGAGCCGCGTGAGGGTGCCGTCTGAGGTGGGAGGAGAGCCGGGCGACGCCAGGCCGGCTCCACGGGTCATGCAGATCAGGCCGTGAACCCAAACTCCCGCTCTCTGACTGAGCGGCTCACGCACCGCCGGAGCAGCCCCCCAGGGACCACGGAGGGCACAGAGCTGGCACAGCCGCTCCTGAGTGTCACCCCCCCTGCAGGTGCTTCCTGGGGCACAGCCGCAGCTGCGCCGCCCCCAGCTGGCCTCCTGCTCGGATTGGTCATGGCCAGGGCCTGCCCCGCCAGCGGGAGGGCAGCGGGAGAGACTGAAGCCCGCAGCAGGGCACAGCCTGCGTCTCTACGAGGGGCTCCGCGAAGCCCCGGTGCTGAGGTTTGCGAGGCCCCGCTCGATCCCGCCCGCTGGAGAAGAGCTGCAGAGCCGCAGGAGCGACTTACGGCTCAGTGCGTGTCTCCGTCTTTAGGAGCGATTAAGCAATGGTCGCGAGATACCATTTGGGGGAGGAAGAGGAGCTGTGAATGGGTATATGCCTGAATTTTCTTACAGAAAAGCTCAGCGCTTCAAAGGCCTGCGTGTCTGTTAGATTCTGCGGCCTGCATTCTGCCCGGGTTTTCTCCAGGCTCGAAATGCACAGGCTCTTCTGGCCAGCTCCACTCCCCTTCCCAGCGCGTCTGCCGCTGACTGATGAGAACCGAGCTCCAGTGCATCCCCACGGAGTCCAGATGCGAGAGCCAAGCGTCTTTATAAATAACACAGGCTCGCGCTTCTCTTATCAAAATGAAAACAAAGAAATAAACATTACACATTCCAGTGTAACTGAAGAGTGGAGACATCACTTGTGGTAAGAAAACAGCAGAAACCGCTGCTCGTTCTGGCGAGAAACGAGGTACCATGGCCGCTGAGAGCGGGCCTGCTTTCTGCTCTCCCGAGAGTCCTGAGAGCACCAGGGGTCACTGTCGTTTAATGCTCGTACCGGGAAACGCTGAGCTGCACAGACACTGCTAATTCGCGGTGGTCCTGGACTGGTTGGAACAGATGCGGGTGAGAGACCCATGGGAAGGTTAACAATGGCCACTTTTATCTTGACTTTGATTTTGCTCTTTTCCTCCCGGATTTGTCTGACTCTTTCTGCCCCTTTTCTATGGGTCTCCACCGAAAGATACTTTAGACGTGTGGCAGGTTTTTGGGCCTTGCTTTGGGCCAATCCTATTTGGCTGGACATCTACCACGAGGGGATGGGTAACTCTGGGTACTCGATTTAGTAACTATATTTTTTGTCTTTTGTGTACTGTTCCCTACTTGTATTAAAGTTCCTTTCCATTTAAAGTCTTATGTGTTTGTCTTGATGCAGTGGATGGCAGAACCCATTTACAGAGGGCAGGTTTGGGGCTTCTGCGGTGCCCCTCTCCCTGCCCTATAACATCTCTCCACCCTGACAGCCCCTCCCCACAGCCCCCCTTTCTCTCATCTTTGAACGAGGCTGTCTGATGGAAGGATGCTTACTGCCCCTGCAGCTATCTGGTGACCTTGAGGTGATGAGCTAAAGATAAGATGTGAACATGCTAAGGGGTCTGGGACCAGAAGGATCTGGGCCATTGGTGGCATTATGGAGTTGCCAACCACACTCATGAGTCTCAAACCCCCAGAACTATTGTCTTGTTAAGATTATCACATGGCTTTATCGTTTCATCACATTTAGTTGGATATTATAGCTTATGGTCAAAATCATCCTAACTTCTACATCATAGAAGGGATGTCTTTGAAAGGTCCTAATTCATATTCAGTCATTGATGCATGACAGTAGGATTTTACTTGTGAAAAGAATTATTCAGACTCTTTTATCAGCTTCTGGAATGTACTGCATGGAAGCCCAGGGGACACTAAGCTCCTTGGGTCACTATTTAACAGACAGAGACACTATTCTACAGACACTTGGGACAGTTAGCACATCTGCCAGTGGCAGTCAGAAGGCAAAGAAAGAAATTGCACATACATTTTACACACACATAGAGTCCTAGTTCAAGCAGGGTGAGTTAGGATAATTAGGTAGCTTCAGGGACAGTACAGGTGCCTCCCCAGCCCCACCCCAAGATAAGGGCAACAAAGGGGATATGGAAAGATCCCAAGGTGGGAAAATACAAAATTTCAAAGGAAGCTAGTTAACTCCCTAGGACTAGGAACAAAAGGACATTCCAGAGCAAAGAAGAGATAAGGGATGTAAAGTAGGAAGATTCCAAGTAAGGTAGTAGGTTAAGTGAGACCACCAAGATAGAACCAATCACAAAGAGACTGATGGAGCTTTAGAATAATTAGGGAAAGAAGATTCCCTGAGGCAACACTCCACTTGGGCTCTCCTGCCCCTCCTTGATCTGGTTCCACTGGCCTGGGAGTCCCACTTTATTTCTGTTCCTTTTCTCCTCAATAAACTCTTTCTTTTGTTACAGGGCAGGGAGAGGAGCACCCCAGGACCCCCAAGCCTGCCGTCTCTGAATGGGTTCTGCCATCCACTGCATCAAGACAAACATATAAAACCTTTAATGGAAAGGAACTTTAATACAATTAGGGTGCAATACTGAAAGGACAAAGAACATAGTTACTAAGTTAAGCATCCAAAGTTACCCATCTCCTTGAGGGCAAAAGTCCAGCCAAATAGGATTGGCCCAAAGCAAGGCCCAAAAGCCTGCCACAAGTCTTAAGGACCTTTTAGTAGAGACCCATAGAAAAGGGGCAGAAAGAGTCAGACAAATACAGGAGGAAAAGAGCAAAATCAAAATCAAGATGAAAGCTGCCATTGTAACCTCCCCACGGGTCTCTCACCCACATCTGTTCCAACCAGTCCAAGACCAAAAAGCAAGNNCAGTTTCTTCACATGTCCCTCTGCTCCACGTGCCTCCTCCAGGTCTCCTTGCTGCTCTCCATCCTGCTTCCTTCTTCCTCCCTTCCTTCTGTCCTCTCTCTGTAGAATCTTCTTTCCCTGCTCAGCTCCACCCACTTAGGGCGAAACCAGGATTTTGGAACTTCCCCCTTTCCTGGGGACTACCCTGTTACACTTTTTCTAAGCAAATCTACCTCTTTTAGCTTGCTTGTCTGAGTGTTAGGCAAGTTCCTGCTGCGGCTTCAGGAGACACCAACCTGTGTGGTCTAGTAGCTGGACTCAGCGCTGCTGCTGCAGCCTGGGGTCCATTCCTGGCTGGGAGACTAGGCCTGAAAACCTGAAGTTATGGTATCACCACACCCTCAACAGCTGTTCTTTCTAGATCCTGGAGGGTGCCCTTGGATGGGGAGTCCATTCCAATCTGGGCAGGAGAAACTGAGTTGTGCTTGGTGGTCAAGTGGAAGGTTGACGCCAAGGTTGAGCTTTCTTGAGCTGCTTGGATCTCACATACTGACAGGCCCCAGGAGTAACTGAGAACCTGGCTGTTAGCAAACCAGAAGCAGCTGCCCCGGCAAGGGCAAACCAGTGCTGTGGGAAGTCTACAGACAGACTATCTGAGCAGGCCTGAACCAACATGTCAGCCAAACCCAGAAGGGCAGTGGGGCCATCACCAGCTGGGCTGAGGTCAGGTCAAACGGAACCACCCAAGGCATCGCCCAAACCAAAGCTCCCGACTCAACACCCTCCCAAGGTTTGCAGAGGTCTGCAGGTATCCCCTGCCAGATGGATCAAAGTTCACTGCCCAGAGGCCAGAGGTGCCAGAGGCCAGCAGACAAACATCCAATGGGCCTGAGAATATTGGTAAAAGTCACCCCTTCACTCTCTCATCGAAGGGAGCAGAGCAAAGGACAGGCTGTCTGGGAGACTGATCGTTTTTATCCAAGACAGGCTGAATACTCTCCCTTTTTTTTTTTAAGATTTATTTATTTATGCATACAAGAGCTGGGGTACAGGCCAGAGGTGTGGGCGGTGAGAGTATCCACCAGAGACAGAGTGGGGAGCAGAACAGGCAGACTGACTGAAACACACTGCTGAGGGGAGCAGTGGGCAAGGCAGGAGAGGTCTGTTGCGCCATGTGGGTCCCCTCCCTGGCCAGCAGCAGGGATCGAACTGGTGCTGTAGTGGCTGTGGTTTGCTTCATAGCGTGTTGCTTAACCCACTGCGCCACCAGGGAGGCCCCTGAATACTCTCCCTTTTAAAGGGACAGACTAAACTACTAGGTAGACTAAGGCTTAACTGAGATTGCACAGTGGGTTAGCTTTTGCCATTAGCATGTGAATGGGGGTGGTGGAGAGATGGGGGAGACAGAAGAAAGGATGCCTAGATGACTTACAGGCACAAATAGTGGCCACCTAAGCAGCACACTCAAGCTGTAACATGAGCTTAAGTTATGACCTTGTCCACAAAGCATTTGATGAAATCAGCCTTGAGAAGTGTCAGTAATTGGCCTAGGGGGAACCTGGAGCCAGGGGACTTATTTCCTTTGAATGCCTCTTGTAGTCTGAACATCTCACATTGTGTATATATCATTTTTTTTAATAAAAAAAGATATTTTTTAAAAGTCATATTGGGCCAGCCAAGAGATTATATAACTTGAAAACTGTATCTAGCAGGTAAAACTAAATTAGGAGCCAAGAGAGCAACATCAACCCTCATCCAGTCTAAGGAGTCCCAATGCTGGGCGCTAAGTGACAGTCACACGCAGAAGTCAGCACAGGGGACTGTAGCAGGCAGTGTGAGAGGCAGAGAAGCCTCGTGGTCCCGGATGGACTCAAGGGGCATTCGTTTGAATCTGGCTGCAGCTTCCTCTCTGGTAACTTTTGACAAGTTATTTCATATCTCTGCCTTGATTTCCTTATAGGTCAATTGAGACTATTAAGACCAATAGATGCACCACAGGGTTGCCATAAGGATTATATATACAGTGCTCAAGGCGACCTCTGGTGGTGCAATGGGTTGAGCAACGCACTATGAAGCAAACCACAGCCACTACAGCACAAGTTCTATCCCTGCCGCCGGCCAGGAAGGTGACCCAGGTGGCTCAGCAGACCTCTCCTGCCCCGCCTGCTGCTCCTCTCAGCAGTGTGCTTCAGTCCATCTGTCTGTTCTGTCCCCACTCCGTGTCTGGTGAATCCTCTCACCAACCCCCACCCCCCCCACCCCCCACACCTCTGGCCTCTACCCCAGTTCTTATATGCTAGATAAATATATCCTTAAAAAAAATTACAGCGCTCCAAATTATTCTTCGTATACGATAAGTGCTCAACTGTTATCATTATTACTGGAATTGACGTGGTGGGAGGGGTGTGCTAAGTCTTCCACCTTCATGTTCAGAAGTGGCCAGCCACCACTCCCAAAGGAGCCAGGTAATAAAACTGGCCACAGAATCCTTCCTCTTCCCCAACTCTATCCTCAGTTAATATGACAGTGCCCTGGGATTAAGAGAAAGGTGTGGTCTTCACACAGAAGCTATAGCTGTCACCTCCTTTCATCTGCTCCCCCATAAGGAGGGGCCAGTTGTGAGTATGGTTACCAAAAAAATGGCACATAGCACTGTGGAGGCCTGGGAACAGGGGACCGTGACATTTCAGTCCCTTAGACAGCTGCTGAGGCATGGAACCTGCCAGAAAAGAAGATGACACGCAATGAAGGGGGAACAGGATATGTGGCTCCTGACTCTGAGAAACAAAATGGATACTGCTCATGTCTCCAGGTCCCCTACTGGGAGAAAGTAGACAAAAGTGGGGCATATAGCACCACCAGGTGCTATAGATTAATATGCCAAATTAATTGCAGAAAGGAAAGTCAAATTTGTAAAGTCAATATGAACACAGAGTCAAACACACCTGCAGTCGTAAGACAACAACGCAGATGCAATTAGAATATAGTACGTCATGGGCTTTGTGAGAGAGCTATGGCCACAGGGGAGGGCATCTAAATCACACTGGGGGATCCAAGAAGGCTTCTTGGAGGAGGGGACACTTGAACTATATGTAAAGAATGAGTGTGAATTAATTAGATGAAAGGGGATGGGGAGAGTATTTTAAGAACCACATGAAGGAAAGAGGAAGTGAGGAGCAGCATGCTGCATCCTAGAACTTACATGTGGAGTAAAGTGGTTGGGCCAGAGGATGGGTGTAGGTGACAGGACAAGGGGCTAGAGCAAGAACATCTCCAGATAATGCAAGACATGGCTTGCTAATTTGAAAGGCTTTGACTTTATTCTCACATCAGTGGGAATGACAGATTTAAATGGGAAACTGACATAGTCACATTTGCAACTGAGAAGGGTCCCACATCCAGCAGTGAGTATGGACCCAGGGATGTGGTCACACTGGAAGCAGGAGGGCCAGTTAGGAGGCTACTGCTACCATGTAGGCAAGCTGAAACAATCCTGAGCAGAGGCGGAGAGAAGGGGGATGATAAGAAAGATGGTCAAGAAACAGACTCTAGGGCCTCCCTGGTGGCGCAGTGGGTTAGGCAACACACTATGAAGCAAACCACAGCCACTGCAGCATGAGTTCGATCCCTGCTGCCGGCCAGGGAGGGG
>JAGFMF010011796.1:18869465-18879994 GCA_019455555.1 Galemys pyrenaicus | reverse complement strand
GTGCCCGCTGCTCCCCTCAGCAGTGTACTTCCATTGATCTGCCTGTTCTGCTCCCCGCTCTCTGTGGTGAATCCTCTCACTCCCCCACACCTCTGGCCTATACCCTAGTGCTTGTATGCATAAATAAATAAATTTTTTTTAAAATTAAAAAAAAAAGAAACAGACTCTAAACCACTTGATGATCAGTGTAAGATGAGAGCAAATGGGGAGTCCAGGATGCCTTTCAGTTTTCTCCTATGGACAAACTGACACATAGGAGATCTAGGCGGTGGAGCAGGTTTTAAAAATGGTAAATTTGAGGGGCAGCTTGTAGTAAACATATGGGTCTGATGTTTAAGAAAAGGAGGTCTGAGCTGGACATGGAGATTTGAAAGTCATCACCACAGAGGTAATATTGAAGCTTTGGATGTGAATGAAAGTGCTTCTAAGATTGCGTAAATGAGACTACCAGCTGGGCAATACTGGCATGAAAGGAGTAAGAAAAATAATCTACCAAGGAATCTGCAAAGCAGCAGCCAGAGAAGAGAGAAGAATGTGATGTCATAGAATAAAACCAAAACTGGGTTCGGGTTAGGACAGAGTGGGTGACTAGCAGACCCAGTGTTCCACAGAGCCCGGGACTAGAGGGGGAACATGTACTTGACAATATCACTGTCACGAGAAACCTCCGTGAGAGTAACTTCAAGGTGTGAGACAGCAGAAGGCAGTGAGTTGGGCAGTGAAAGACAGAGTAGGAAAAGCAAGCTACTCTTGGGAAAGAGTTTGCCGGGAAACCAAAAATAGAAAGAGGCCAGACAATAATATAAGCTTACAAGAGTGTTCCTTGAAAGTTAGGATCTACAAAAATGTTTATATAATCAGAGAAAAAACCATGTTTGTGGGAGGAAATGTACATTTTAAAAAAGGAAGAGAAATGACATGAGAATCAAGAAACTTCAGTTCTGATTCAGGTTCTGCCAATAACTGATAGTGAGATTTGGGGGAAAGTCACTTTTTTGTACTGGTATAGCCACTATATTTCATATCAGCACTATAAATTATAAAGTCATGAAGTAATGCAAAGTGCAAACTGTCTTCATTTAATAAAGGTTTCCAAAGTTATTTGCACGGTGTTTCAGAGACTTCTCTGGGCAAATCTCAGAGAAACACTGGGGGATCTGTTCTCCCTTATTCCTAACAGCTAAAGTGTCGCATTTGAGCCAGAGAGACTGAAAATATACTGCACGCTCACACTTAGAAAAGAACTGCTACCTCCAGTCATACACAACAGCGACAGCACCAGATTCTTCCAGAAGCAGGTAGTGTCATTCATTCACATAAACCAAGCTACAAACGTCATGTATCAGAGGCCCAGTCTCAGTTAAGATTTGGAATTTCCTTCCCGAGTCTTAAAGGGAAGAAAAATATTTCCTCAGTTTTAGGAGTTGCTGTTGAACAGCTCTAAATCGCCACAGGCTGGAAATCTCCAGTTTTCTCCTCATGATTCAAAACCAGTGCAGGGATTAAGACCAGACTAGAAATCGTGTTGATAAGTAAATTAGGGAAAACAAATAGAGAAGCCCCACACATATGTGGGAGGTACTGCCTTCTGGACAGATGTGCTGTTGTTGGGAGCCTTGTCAGAGCCCTGGCTGAAGGCCAAAGCAGGCACCTCAAGTTCCAGCACATTACTAACTATTTTAAATTAGGGAGTTTGACTACAACTCTTAGGGGCAGACTGAGGAGCACCTTAGGGCCCCCAAACCTTGCATGCTGTAGATGGTTCTGCCATTCTTTGTATAAAGACAAAATATACTTTCAGTCTCTTAAGACCTCAAAAGTAAGGGTCCCCCCTGGTGGTGTGGAGGGTTAAAGTGCAGCACAGTAAAGCTCTCCACAGCCACTGCAGCATGAGTTCCATCCCCAGCAAGGGAGGTGACCCACAAGGTGGAGCAGACCTCTCCTGTCTTGCCTGCTGCTCCCCTCAGCAGTGTACTTCAGTCAGTCTGCCTGTTCTGTTCCCCACTCTGTCTCTGGTGAATCCTCTCACCTCCCACCCCTCTGGCCTGTACCCTAGTTCTTGTATGCATAAATAACTAAACCTTAAAAAAAAAAGACCCTCAACATTATAGAACTTTCATACAATCAGTATACAATAGAGAGAAGAGGAAGAATATAAATTTCCTACCCATCCCCTTGTGGGTAAATGCACAGCCAAACAAGTTAGCACAAACCAGAACTACTGAGGCCCAAAAGCTTGCCACAAGTCTAATGTGGGGAATGATGGGAAAAGGACAGAAGGTACCAGGCAAGTCTGGAAGGGAAAAAGTCCAGTTAAAATACAGGTCAAGATGAAGGCTGCCATCGTCAGCCTCCCAAGGGTCTCTCACCCACATCTCATCCAACTGTCTCTTTACACATCCCCCAAGTCCCTGGTATAATCCCATGACCAAGAAGCACACACACACACACACACAATTATAGCCATTCAATTTTGCCATTATTTAACCTTTAACATTAGTCAAGTTACTCTATCACCTCTGGATTTCTTACCTAGAGAAAAATCAAAGTGGGGGTCAATTCTAGAGTTGCTTCTAGTTCCTATAATTCTATTCAAAACCCTTTTTTGGTTACAGAGAGACTAGTTCTACTCAAAATTTGTCTTAACATGAATGAACCTGGAGGTTATTATGCTAAGCAACAAAAGCTAGTCACAAAAGGACAAATGCTACTCCCCAGGGAAATGGGAGGTTCTGGGTTCCCTACCCCACCCAAAGGAGGGTGGAGCTGAGCAGGAAGGAGAAGAAACTGGAGAGGAGATGGAAGAAGGAAGATGGAGAACAAGAAGGAGACCTGGAGGAGGCACATGGACCAGAGAAACATGCGAAGAGGCTGCGCTTGCTTCTCAGTCTCGGACTGGTATCAGGGACTTGGGGGACATGGAAGGAGACTCTTGAAACCTCAGACCCATGAGGAGTTTAACAATGGTAGCCCTTATCCTGATTTTTTTTTAAAAAGATTTATTTATTTATGCACACAAGAGCTGGGGTACAGGCCAGAGTCACGGGAGGTGAGAGGATTCACCAGAGACAGGGGAGCAGGACAGGCAGACAGACTGAAACACACTGCTGAGGGAAGCAGCGGGTGAGGCAGGAATGGTCTGCTGCGCCATGTGGGTCCCCCCACCCCACGGCCGGCAGCAGGGATCGAACTGGTGCTGTAGTGGCTGCGGTCTGCTTCATAGTGCGTTGATTAACCCACTGCACCACCAGGGAGGCCCTTTATCCTGATTTTGATCTTGCTCTTTTCCTTCCATACTTACCTGGCCTTTTTTTTTTTCTAATCACCATTTTCCTCCCCCTTTTTTTCCCCTTTCCTAGGGGTACCCACCAGAAGGTTCCTTAGGTTTGTGGCAAGCTTTTGAGTCTCAGCAGTCTTGCTTTGGGCCAACCTTGTTTGGCTGGGCATTTATGAGGAGATGGATAACTTGGGGTGCTTGATTTTGAGACTATTTTTGTTCTCTTTATCTTCTCTCTACTGCACACTCAATGTACTAAAGTTTCTTTCCATTGGAGGTATTATACACTAGGATATATTTTGTCTTAATCTGGTGAATGGCAAAACCTTTTTAGAGCACATAGGTGTGGGGGCCCCAGAATACCTCCAATTTGTCCTGTAACACTTTCATTTGAAATATCTAGAGTAGTCAACATCACAGAAACAAAGTATAAAAGTGATTGCCAGCTTGTTTGGGAGAGGGGAGGAAGAATTAGTGTTGAAGTGTCTGTAGTTTCAGTATTGCAGGAAAAATAAGTTGGAGAATTCAGTTGCAACAATGGAAATACAATTAACAGGACTGAACTGTACCTGTAACAGATGGTACATTTAATGTTGTTTTTCTTTAATCACAATAAAGATTTTTGTATGAGAAGAGGAAATTTTAAAGTATTCAAAATTCATATTCAAAATTCAATCACTCACAGAAAACTTAAATGAATCAATGAACACTGCCAGATACATTTACTATTTGTTTTCACCAGCTGAGTATCTACCTCATGATTCTGTCTGCTGGGTAGGGAAACCAGCAATTAGGGAAATAACTTCTCCCTTAAGGGATGAGCAGGAAGCAATGGGAGCTCAAAGAAGCAACCAGCCCTGGCCTGGAATGAAGAAAGCCTCAAGAGGAAGTGGTGGCTAACTTGCTTTTAAATGATGTGGTCTGGAGAGGTGATGGGTGTAGAGAGCTGGGTCCTTAGGTTTCAACTGAGAAAGTCTCACCAAAGTTCCTATGAGAGGCACAAAGGGTTTCCCCAGGAGGTAAAGACTTTTGGTTATATCCAAAAGGGCAGGTGCATTCAATTAAACAAACAAACAAACAAACAAACAGAAAGGACAATAAGATTCTTGTACAGATACAGTGGGCAGGACAATCTACCTCTTCTCAGTGTAGAAATTGTACTGACAGTTATTTTAGGGAGAGGTTCATTCCATTGTGGAATTGTTATCTATTGTTCAACTAATTACTTCTAGGGTGTGATGAGGTTCATTTGTAAGGAACCTGGGGATTCTCTACAATGTCCCTCAATCTCCATATCCTCACCTCTGAGACCCGCCTCTGGATACTTGCTATAGCAGTTGGAGTCTAAGAATCTTTTATGTCTTTTCTTTTTTTAAAATATTTGTTTTTATTTATTTATGCATACAAGAACTAGGCTGTAGGTCAGAAGTGCAGGGGGTAAGAGAATTCACCAGAGACAGAGTGGGGAACAGAACAGGTGAATTGACTGAAATACACTGCTGAGGGGGAGCCACGGGTGAGCAGTGAAATACACTGCTGTGCCATGCGGTCACCTCCCTAGCTGGGGCCATAGTGGTTGATGATAGCTTGATAGCATTGAGACTCTAATACCTGTGTCATCAGGAAGACCCCAGAATTTTTTATTTCTAAAGCTGGTTAATCATTTGTACTCCTGTTACAGGACAGGGAGAGGGGTACCCCAGAGCTCCCAAACCTGCGCACTCTAAATAGGTTCTTTCATCTGCCACATCAAGACAAAATATATAAGACCTTTAATACAATCAGTGAATAATACAGAAAGGACAAAGAATATAGTCACTGAATCAAGTACCCAAAGTTACCCATCCCCTTGTGGGTAAAAGTTCAGCCAAACAGGATTGGCCCAAAGCAAGGCCTGAAAGCCTGCCGTACGTCTAAAGCACCGTTCAGTGGTGACCCTTTAAAAAGAGTCAGACAAGTCTGGGAGGAAAATCAAAATCAAGATAACAGCTGCCATTGTCAACCTCCCCACAGGTCTCTCACCCACATCTGTTCCAACCAGTCCAGGACCAAGAAGCAAGCACAGTTTCTTCACATGTCGCTCTGCTCCACGTGCCTCCTCCAGGTCTCCTTGCTGCTCTCCATCCTGCTTCCTTCCTTCTCCAGTCTCCTCTCCAGCTTCTTCTCCTCCCTACTCAACTCCACCTTCCCTAGGATGGGACAGGGAACTTGGAACTTCCCCTTTTCCTGGGGACCACCCTGTTACACTCCCACCTCCAATGTCTGGTGTTCTGGAGCCTCCACCCTAAATTTTCTATCCATCAAAAAGGACAAGCCAATATCAGACAAAAAGAAGAAAAGAGCATTCTAGTAGAATGAACATAAGCAAAAATCTGGTTGGCCATGGCAGCCTTCTTCTTGACTTTTATTTTGACTTGTCTCTTTTCCTTCCAGCATAGTCTGTCTCCTTGTGTCCTTTTCCCATGGATCCCCACCAGAAGGTGCCTTACAGTTATGACAAGCTTTTGGGCGTCAGGGACCCTGGTTGTGCCGACCCCATTTGGCTGTGCATTTACCCATAAGAGGATAGGTAACTGAGTGCTTCCTTTAGAAGCTATATTCTTTTCTCTTGCACATTAATTGTATTAAAGTTCTTTTCTGTTGAAGGTCTTATGCACTAGGAGTATGTTTATGTGTTGGATGGCAGTGAACCCAGTTAGAACATGACGTGTGTGGGTCCCAGGGTGCTTTCATTCTGTCCTCTAACATGAGGTCAAGATTGCAGAAAGCGGGCCCTCCCTGGTGGCGCAGTGGGTTAAGCAATGCACTATGAAGCAAACCGCAGCCACAACAGCACCAGTTCGATCCCTGCCTCCGGCCAGGGAGGGGACCCACATGGCGCAGCAGACCTCTCCTGCTGTGCCCGCTGCTCCTCTAAGCAGTGTATTTCAGTTGATCTGCCTGTTCTGCTCCCCACTCTGTCTCTGGTGAATCCACTCACCTCCCGTGACTCTGGCCTGTACCCCAGTGCTTGTATGCATAAATAAATAAAATCTTTAAAAAAAAAAAGATTGCAGAGAGCTCTGGATCCCATATCAATTTGCCTGAACATTTTTCTGAAGATATTAGGGAGTCATTGTGGAGTGTTAAATGTGGGCAAGTTTAGATTTGAGCGTAGTAAGGCCCTCCTGGCTTCATTGTAGGGAATGAACCAAAGGGTTCACATCTGGCCAAGGAAGCCCATTTGGGTGGCTGCTGCAGTAAGCCAGTGAGACAAACAAAGGCATAGCTCGGGTCTTGTTGCATTGATACTTGTGGACTAGAAAAACTTCCCACTTAATAGTTTATAACTAGGCTTTTACTATTTCAAAAAAAAAATTCTTGGTATCATTTTTAAGTCCTCATGGTGTTTTGTTGCATGGATATATATTCCATTACTCATTTAACTACTCTTCTGTTTTTGAAAGTTGTTTCCAAGTTTTTGTTATACTAAAACAAGTGGGATAAATATTTTGGCACAAGTTCCTTATCCACATTTTAAAATTATTTTCATAAATGTTAAGATTATACCAATCTCTTACAGCAGATGGCAATGGAGAGACTTGATAAAGAAAAGATTATAATCCAGACCTGCAAGGCAATGTTACAAAAAACAGTGTCTTTGGATGAATATAAAATTTTACTTTCTCCTAAACGATCTTTCTGGATTTCAGATCTTCCAAAGAAGGCACAATCTAATATGTATACCCCTGTGTTGCCTGGGACAGGGAAGGTTGTGGGTTTAGCTCCATAAGCAGATTGCTTTATCCAGGTAAAAGGGCAAGTCCTCCAAAAGGGCAGGGTCAAAGCTAAAAATAAAATAGGGCCTGGAAAAATTAAGGAGTTGTTCAAGGGGAAGTGAGTCATGCCAAATTAGCCCTTCTATAGCTTTTTTGATGGTAACCTCAGCCAAGCAAGGTAAACTGAATATTTCATGAAAGTAATTTTAATAATAACAACAATAATTTTCATTACAAGAAAGCAGCTTCATTTTGGTAACACTTTTGTTCCCAAAGGTCAACTTCTCACAGGCCTTCTGTGGGCCAGTCTTCCACTAGATCATACCCCATCCCCGGGGGACCCCAGGAATGGGGGTCCCCTTCCATAGCAAGGTCTGCAGAAGACACAGCACTGCAAAGTAGAGCAAAGGAAGGACCTGAGCTCCCTGAAAGCTCATAGAGGGCTAGTGGGACTTAGTGCAATAGGGGAATGGCTGGAACAAGATAGAGAGTCCGTAGCACCTTTGAGTGGCCTTGAAATCTTCATCATTGCAGTCCTGGATCTTCTCAGGAAATCCAAATAACGAATGCCAATGGGACGTTCATAAAATTGAACTTCTTCAGGAAATTGTCAAAATATTCCCCCTTCAGATGCTGCAAGTCAAACTGTTGACACTCTACCTCCCATGCCTCGGAATGTGACTCTATTTGGACAATGGATCTTTAGCAGGTCCTAGTCTAACAGGAGTGATACTCCGGGGCGCCTTAGGGGGCCTGCGGGTGCGGGTCACGGCCAGCTGGGTTTTAGGGGGCACCCCGGGGGCCATGAGCCGGCTGGAAGCCCGCATGGAGCGGCCAGCCGGCCTAGCAGCGGAGGGCCGTGTTCCAGGCTGACAGGGTCTGGCGCAGCCGCTGAGAACCCGCGGAACGCGAGGCTGCGCCCCTCGGGATTTCTGCGCCAGGCCGGCTGGATGCGTCGGGATAAGCAGGAGGCCGGGAAGGTTTAGAGTGGAAACCTACCCGCTTGGATCACAACCTTCCTTCCAGAGCCCCCTCGCCTGTCACTCAAGCCCGTGCCCGCGCTTCGTCGCCTCCCCGGAGCCGCCCGCCCCTGGCTGCTGCCCTCTGCGCGTCCCCTTTTCACTTCCTGGGAGCCTTCGAGGCGCCGAGCTCTGCTGACCGCGGGGTGGAGGCTGCCACCAGTCCCAGGCCAGCAGGTCTCCGGAAGCCTTGGGAGGAGAGGAAAGGCGAAGGGGAGGGTGAGCAGAGAACCGACGTGTGCGCACCCAGGGGTGGCTGCCCCCTGCAGGGTCTGAGTTTCCCCAAGGAGGCCCTGGCTCCAGCCTGAGCCTTCTGGCACGGGATATGGTCGTGCCCTGCCCAGAGCGGTTGGTGACTTGAGCGGCACCTGAGTAGCCACCCCATGAAAGGGTGTGAAGTTTCTCTGAACCCTTGACATAAGCCTTGCAAGGGAAGGCAACGGCAACTCATGGTTATTGATGGATGAATGGATAAACAAAATGTGACACCTACATTCTGAGTCAACCCCTTTTTTGTTATCAACTGACCTAATTTATTCCTGATACTATTTTTCTGTATGTCTTTTTTCCTAACTTTATTTTCATCTATAAACGTATGTCTTACTGTTTAAATGCAATATTTGGGGCCTCCCTGGTGGCGCAGTGGGCTAAACAATGCACTATAAAGCAAACTGCACCACTGCAGCATGAGTTCAATCCCTGCCCCCCAGCCAGGGAGGAGACCCACATGGTGCAGCAGACCGCTCCTGCCTCGCCCACTGCTCCCCTCAGCAGTGTGTTTCAGTCAGTCTGCCTGTTCTGCTCCCCACTCTGTCTCTGGTGAATCCTCTCACCTCCCTGGACTCTGGCCTGTACCCCAGCTCTTGTATGCATAAATAAATAAATCTTTAAAAAAACCCAAACTTTAAAAAAAAAATAAAGTGCAATATTTGTGGCGACATGTATTTGGGTCTTGCTTTCTTTCCCCATATCACAACCTATAATATGACTTGGTTTTTGACTATATCGAGGCTACAGTGTGTGTGTTTTTTTAAAGTGAGAATTTTTTTTAAGTTTTATGTACCAATGACAGTGCTTTAATAGAAATTAGAAAACAAACAAACAAACAAAAAAAGTAGAAATTAGAACTCTAGAATACTATTTAGTTATATGTGATTGCCCTCTAGTGGCCACATTAAATAATGGTATGAAATGCAACCAATTCTTCCAGAACCGAACTGTGCAAAGCAAGCTGGCTACTTCAGAGCTGGATTAATTCCCTGCTGACTTGACGCTAGTATTTTCTAAAACAAGGTATACGACAGCATGAGAGTCCCAAGATAAACGTAATTCCTAGATAGGCCAAAAGGGGCAACTTGGCATCCTTGAAACCTGGCAAAAGCAATTATTGTGTTATTAACACTTTAGGGAAGAGTAGAGGGAAGGAAAAGGAGGAAAACAAAGAGGGAGGAAACACAAGGTTCCTGGTGATAGACTATGGGTTGGGGGGCGGGGGGACGGGGCACTATGGCAACAATCCCTGAAGTGGGGATCCACCACTTCTATTATGAAAATGATATAAACCATTATTAACTCCAAAAATATTTTTTAAAAACAGTTTATATGCAGTTTAGAAACATACAATGGTTAACACAGTAAATAAGCAATGTAAAATGATCGATTTCAAGAACGTGCAAAAGGGGGACAAACGGAAAACAAAATACAATGTCAGAAATAAAAATTTAAAATAAGTGCAATGATTCTTTTAATTTATATGGAGTTTATAATTATTCAAAAATAAAATTTAGAAACTATCAGTCAACCTTATATATGGAAATTAATTCAAATTCTCTAGCCAAATGAATAAGATTATCAACAGAATTTTTTTTAAAGTTTACAAGGAACATCCCTAAAACATATGGAATCATTGAAAGTAAATGAATAGAAAAAAGATAAACCAGGAAAATACACACCAAAGGAAATCAGGTATTGCTCTATTTAGGTGGAAAAGACTTTAAAGCAAAAAGTATTACTACAGATAAAGACGTCTACAACTTAATGATAAGTTAATTCACCAAGAAGGTATGATAATTTAAATCTTATATGGCTTTAAAAACAAAGCCTAAAAGTATGAAAAGGAAATTTTAACAAAACGGCAAGGAGAAATTGGCAAGTCCACCATTAAAGTGGTTACAATTATTTATGGCAGAAAAACATAGACAGTCATATTTTTGTTAGTTTATTTACTCTGAAACTTTATATGTTGGAATTCCATATACCTACATTTCATGGTGCTCTGCAAAATTAACAGTATTTCCAAATATTCCATTACTGCAAAAATTTTGAGAAATTGCACTAAAAATTAAAGCATATTAGTTTCCCATTCATTCAACACTCTTTTTTTAAAGATTTATTTATTTATGCATACAAGCACTGGGGTACAGGCCAGAGGTGTGGGTGGGGGGTGAGAGGATTCACCACAGAGAGCGGGGAGCA
>JAGFMF010011796.1:18829864-18869415 GCA_019455555.1 Galemys pyrenaicus | reverse complement strand
CTGCTGCGCCATGTGGGTCCCCTCCCTGGCTGGAGGCAGGGATCGAACTGGTGCTGCAGTGGCTGTGGTCTGCTTCATAGTGTGTTGCTTAACCCACTGCGCCACCAGGGAGGCCCCTCATTCAACACTTTTTTGAGCTTTTTTGTTTAAGGTATCATGGAGCTTATATAGTAAGAGTCAGTAGTTGTGTTTACTTAGTTAAGCCATTTAATAGAAATGCATCAGCTGGAGTTTCATAGAGATTTATAGACTCTACCCTGAATCTCTCCTCCCTTGTCCCAACACACACAGATTCTCTCTCTCTCTCTCTCTCTCTCTCTCTCTCTCAGCTCCTTAAAGAAATGTGCTCGGTGGCATGAAGAACAGTAAATAGTTTTCACAATTCTGATACAGGTTTAATAAATTGTTTTTTAAAACTAAGAAAATCCTATAGCAGATATGAATATTGGTGCACAAAGCAACTAATTTAAGAGTTTCCATTTGGCCCATTGGTGGAAACAATCTGAGTGTCCTTTGCTCTCCAGGGCTTTCAAGTGGATTCCTTCTAAATTCCAGGGATTTCTATAGCACTAATCCCAGAGAGGAAGGGGCATGTGGTCTGGGTGGTTATCTGTGCTAGCATCAGCCTCCTGGGTCCCCATTTCCTTCAGGGTTGGGGGGGGGGATGAATGAATGAATGAATGCATGAACTGGGTGTGAGTGGTTTAAGTCATTTCTACCTTAACATGGTAGAAGAAAAGTGATAACCCAGGGAACTGATCAATAAAGTATAAGCAGTTTCTAGAATGAACAAATGAGTTTAAAAATCATTATTTTGCAGCTTCATAGTTTTTGTTGGCATTATCTAAATGGAAGCTGACAGAACATGGTGCATAATTACTCATGACTTCTGCAGTTGTCTCTGTGTGTGTGCACTTTAGTAAGTTCTATAAAATCACTTTATTATAAATGATTTGCTAATTGAGGTATTGTTCTGATTATTTAAGCTTCCCTAAGCAATTATGGAGATAGTACATTTGTCTTTTTGAACAATGCATCAATATGAGCGAACCAACTAAATACCTTTCACCAAAATTCAGTAATTCACATGTGGTCTTATGTGATCAAAATATAAAATTTCAGAATTCACTCCTCTTTGCTTCATGTTGTGATTTACCACATGAACTAATAGTAATAGTATTTTATACACCCTAACAGTTTTAGAGATACACCTATACACAGGCATTACATTATCACCACCACCAGCAAATTCTTAAATGTTGTTCTCTATTTCTTGGGCCTTTAATTCTTTGGCAACTCCCCTTCTCTATTCCCAGTTCAGTAAAAGAAACCAATTCTTTTTTTTTTTTAGTATTTATTTAATTATATTTGACATCATTTGTATTCCCCACCACCATTTCTTCACCTGTGCACCATCCCCTCAGTCCCTTGTGCTCTTTCTGCCCTCATCCCCCGCTTTGGCCCCCCCTTCTTCACCCCCCCACCCCCACCCCATGGTCCCTAAAAGAAACCAATTCTTTAAAAGCTTCCACTAAAACTCCACAAGACTAGTTCAATTCCCTTCTCCCATTTCTTGTTCCTCCCAGTCTCTGGGATAACCATGCCATATTTGAAAGCAGAGTTTTCTCTCTTATCTTCTAGATGCCCTGCTCCTCCTCCCACTGGCAGAAAGCCCCTGAGTGCTGGGACCGCAGGGGTGGACACGTGTTCTGCCGAGAGCTAGCCTCTCCCCTGACTGTGTAAGTGATACCTAGACCTTGTGATCACAAGCAGCTCATGCTCCTGAGGGCATATGAGGCCTCTCTTTTCTGAGAAAGTCCAGGGAGGGAGAGGACAGTGTATGGATTTCCATGGATTTCCCAATACAACAGTCTAACTGGACAGAAGTCAAGGAAATATGATATCTTCATTTAGAAAATATCAGAATTGCTGATTAATAAAGTATATCCAAGATAATACTGCCTGCTTTAAGATGCAAATTAAATTAATATGTAATTTAATTTAACTATCTGTTTAAAAATTTGATGTTTAAGTAATCAAACAATTGACCTTAGAGATAAAAATCCAGGCATATAAGCAAGAAAAAAATTATTTTTATTTTTCAAGTGATTGTAAAACCACAGACAAGTTGTGGATTGTTTGTGTTTGACAAATAAATAACTCATAAGTCAATTTCATAGAATAAAGCTATTATAAGAATTTAATATATAATAAACTAGAATTATTACTATAAGATAACTAATGGAGAGTTTGGGCATCCAAAAATGGTGCAGGGAAAAATGAAGTATGGAAATATGGTGAAAAGTGAAAATGGAGTCTCTTTATAATATATAATGTAGAATTAGACATTTTATTTATTTTTAATTTTAAAAATTTAAAATTAAACTGGGATATAGTCCAGAGGTTCAGGGGTATGGGAGAGGAGGCAGAGTGAGAGGATTCACCAGAGACAGAGTGGGGAGCAGAAAAGGCAGATTTACTGAAATACACTGCTGAGGGGAGCAGCAGGCGAGACAGGAGAGGTCTGTTGCACCGTATGTGGGTTACCTCCATGGCTGAGGATGGAATTCAGGCCACAGGGGTTACAGAGCTAAAACTTAAACTTTATGCCACTAGGGAGACCCCAAGAATTAGACATTTTAAAAAGAACTACCAAAAGAAGTAGAAGGAAATGTAGAGCATCAGTTAAGGCAAAAAGACTGATATACCTATAAATGAGTTTTTTTATCAGAACATGAAACATATCATATTATGGAATTGCTCATAGTCAAATCTGTGATAATGTAATAACATATTTAGACCAATGTAATACATATTCAAAATGTGTTTATTTCAATATCATTTTAGAACAATGTGATTAAAAAATGAACAACACTCAACATATATTTATTGTCTTAGATATATAAAGAATTGTTGAACAGAGAATGTGCTACCTGGAATAGATTCTGAGGCAGAGTACAAAAGGAAACTGATAGATGTACACAAAATTTGGTTGCTGTGTGATCAGATAAATGGATCGTAAATGCTTTGGGAGGAAAATAATTATAAATTGTAGATAGATATTACACTTCATTCCATATGATCAAGGACAATTAAAAGTTTATACAAAAGGAAAACCCTGACAAGTTGAATTGTATGAAATGTGAAGCAAAGAACTGTAAGATGCTTTTTAAAAAAAAAGCCAGTGTTGGGCCTCCCTGGTGGCGCAGTGGGTTAAGCAGCGCACTATGAAGCAAACTGCAGCCACTGCAGCACGAGTTCAATTCCTGCTGCCAGCCGGGAAGGGGACCCACATGGCACAGCAGACCTCTTCTGCTGTACCCGCTGCTCCCCTCAGCAGTGTATTTCAGTTGATCTGCCTGTTCTGTTCCCCATTCTGTCTCTGGTGGGTCCTCTCACCTCTCGCTACTCTGGCCTGTACCCCAGCTCTTGTATGCATAAATAAATTAAAAATCCTAAAAAAAGAAAAAAATTTAAAAAAAAATTTAAAAGCCAGTGTTAGAGGAGGATATCTACGTGAGTCTATTTACATCTGGTGGGCTCCATCTTTCTGAAGAACAATTTCTCAATAGGCAACAGTATCTAAAAAATAATTTTTAAAATGTTCAATAACCCATTCCATTTCAGGAACATATGAGAAGGGGAAAGCTTAAAGGAGAAAATGAAATTTGTGCAGAAGTATTTCTGTAATGACAATATTCTTGATAATAAGGATAAGAAACATCTAAAGCAAAGTGATTGAAGTACCTTGTCTCTATTAATAGGATGGAATCTATTAATATGATGGAATACGATCATAATTTAAAATGACCAGTATTTGGATTATGTTGACCCATAAAAATCTAGAGGTGACGCTGTTGTGATAAAACAAGCTAAACAAGTGACAAATGTCAGTTGCTGGCTTGTTAGGCTCTTGGGGACCAGACCATATCTGATATTGAATCCACAGCCCCTGGTTCACAATACATGCTGAATGTTTGCTGAGTGAATACACAAATGGCTTTTTTGTTTATCCTGTATCCTTGACCTTTTGCCTACTTTGACCTCTGGCAATTTTGCATTTAATTATCATACTGCTCACCTAGATTTCCGAATTCTACTCTGACCCAACCTCAAATAAACAGGAATTTTTTGTGGTCCTGGCACCCAAGTGGTGACCTCTGCTCTACTGAAGTCTCCAGACCCAGGTGACACACAGCTGCAGCTCAGTAAACACCTAACACCACGTCTACATTCATCAACAAGTTCAAGGGGAAAAATGGACTTTGTCAGATGGACATTAACAAACAGGAGGAAATTGAATAGTTTAGAGTCTAAAACTAATCAAACACATTCTAGGGGAAGGAACAGCTAGCTGTATTTGAAAACCTGTATGATTATGTGAACCTCCTCAAGAGAAAGTTAAGGACAGTTAAAACAGTAATACATACTTAAAAACCCAACTAATTACAGTCATCTTATTAGGACTAGATAGCATAAATCTCCTCCAACTCTGGGTGCCTATTAAAAAGGCCACATACAAGCATTTGTCCTCTTACTTTAACATCCTGGTCATTCTGCTATTCCGATGGGAAGGTCAGATGCCTGAGAACATTCTGCCCAGAATATATGCTGAGATTCCTTTGAGAACAGAGTGGTGTTATCAGTGCTTTCAGGGATTTACGAAAGATGAGTCCTTTATGGCCCTTGTTAGTGTCAGGAACTGGTGTAAAGGAGCGACTGGCTGACATCTAAGAGATTCAACGCATAAACACACACAAACACACCCCTTGCTAAAAGAAGTCTTTCCCAGTAGCATGGTGCCAGGGACATAAATAATTGAGCAGAATGAATGGCTGAATGGAAAGAAGGGATTCAGCAGGTTGCCGACATATGCAGGCAGCCGCAGCATCAAAGGACATTAGTATTTCTTTTGGAATATAGTAATTTATTGGTGAAAGCACTCCACTCTGAAGAGGCCCGGATCCAGGTAGGGCGCTCTGGTGAGAGTTACCAGGGAGAAGAAGGGAAAAGAAAGCCCGAAATCCCCGGTCAGAAGCTGGCCTTGCAGGCCGCAGGTTAAAGAGCCCTTCTTGAGGCACCGGTCCCGCGTCTGTCCCCAGGTCGGCCTTAGTCTGAACCTTCTTGTGCTATAAATACAGCGGCCCGCAAGCTGCAGAGACACGGTGTTCCCTCAGCTCGCCGGGACAGATAACATGAATTTGCCCTTTAAACGTCCCGAGCTGAAGGCACAGCCCCCAGCCCACCCCAGCCTCCCGGAAGCGCCTGCGCCCCCGTTGCCCTCTGCAGAAGAGGGGGACGCCGACGGGGGGGTCCGCGCACCTGCCCAGCCAATGCGCAATGCGCGCACTGGTCCGGGGTCCCTCCTCCTCTCGCGAGAGACTGGGCGGGGGATATAAGGAGGGCTGCGGGGCGAGGCGGGCGGCCCCTTCGCATCGCGCAGGGACGGAGACGGGGTGGTGGTGCCTGGCCGGGCAGAGGCGAGAGCGCGGCTCCTGCAGTCGGTGTGCGCCGGGCTGTCATCATGAGTGATCAAGCTTTGAGCTTCGTAAAGGACTTCCTGGCCGGCGGCATCGCCGCTGCCGTCTCCAAGACCGCGGTCGCCCCCATTGAGAGGGTCAAACTGCTGCTGCAGGTTAGGGCGCGGGCGGGCGCGCGGGCGGGCGGGGGCGCCGGCGCGGGGAGCTGGGGAGCGGCGGGGCCGGGCGCGCGGGATGCGGGCGAGCCGCGGCGCCCGGGGACGACGGGGGCGGGGGAGCTGCAGAAAACTGCCCCCAATCTGCGCTAGGCCCCAGGCCCTGGCCTACGCGAAGGAGAAGGTGCCCTCTGCGTAGACAGGTCCAGCGTCAGTAGCAGATTCCTGGTGTCAGGTGGCACCCTGCGTTCGGGTGTCTATATATGGAAACCCACTCGGAGTGGGTTGCAGCCAGCTAGATCCTGCTCCTGGGATAGCACTGGCACTTGGCTTAGGCCTCTTAGGTCGGCCTCACCTTTTGATTTGCAGTGTCCTTTGCACGTTCTGAACTGCACCCAGCGCCCTTTTACAATAAAGGCATCAAAGGAATTATCATTCAAGAACTCACTCGCTGCTCACGCTACCCTATGCGCTATCCTGTAGGCTGATGTATATTTTACTTGATCCGTCTTTATATAATCTGTGTAAGATCAGCATTATTTCCCCCATTTGACAGATGAAGAAGGTTTTGAGAGATTAAGAAACAGTTTTCGGTTCAGCTGAGATGTCTTATTCATCCTGTCGCCCAGTTTTTACTTCCCCAGCCAGGTCTCTGAATGACTTGTCGTCGTCATCATCCCATCTATTCTGTTTTTCTCCAATTTCCCAAAAGGCAAAGGCCTCCCAATGAAGAATTGGTACTGGTCAGAATCATCAACCACAAAACTCCCAACAAATTACTCACAAGAGCCACAAGCTCCCAATAATTGATTACCAGTATAATTTACTTGAAAATTTTCAGGCTCTAGTGCCTAGTAGAATTATTCTCGGCTGTTAGCGCATCTACTAGAAATCCTGGTCTCCAAGGAGATGAGAGTGAGACTGAAGAATGGTTCTTTCCTGCCCATGGTGTTCATAACATTGGGGTCAGTGTCCTCCAAGACAGAGCTCTTCAATCATTTCTATTTCCCAGTAAGACCCCAGGGTAGTCCAGCATTGACGGGAAAGACAATAACTAAACGGGCTGTCTTTGCAATTAAATTATCTTTTCAGTTTGCGTGGGACAGAACCTTTTCTCTCAAATGCCTGGGAATTGACGCAAATTTGGAAATTTTTTGTCATCCAAGTAACATTCACATTTACTCACCATTCTTTTGATTTCCCCATACGTTTTTAAAAAGAAGCCAAGAAAGTGCAAACCTTTCTCTCCTCTTTCCTTTTCCCTCTGCCCCCCCAACACCCACAGGTTCAGCATGCCAGCAAACAGATCAGTGCTGAGAAGCAGTACAAAGGCATCATTGACTGCGTGGTGAGAATCCCTAAGGAGCAGGGCTTTGTCTCCTTCTGGAGAGGTAACCTGGCCAATGTGATCCGTTACTTCCCCACCCAAGCTCTCAACTTCGCCTTCAAGGACAAGTACAAGCAGATCTTCCTGGGGGGCGTCGACAGGCATAAGCAGTTCTGGCGCTACTTTGCCGGTAACCTGGCTTCTGGTGGGGCAGCTGGGGCCACCTCCCTCTGCTTTGTGTACCCGCTGGACTTTGCCAGGACCAGGTTGGCTGCCGACGTGGGCAAGGGTTCCGCCCAGCGTGAGTTCAGTGGTCTAGGCGACTGTCTCAGCAAGATCTTCAAGTCTGATGGTCTGAGGGGTCTGTACCAGGGTTTCAGCGTCTCTGTCCAGGGCATCATCATCTACAGAGCTGCCTACTTCGGAGTCTATGATACTGCCAAGGGTGAGAAGAGGGTGTTAGGAGGTGGGGGGGGGGGGGCGGACGGGGTAGGGTGGAGGGGAGAAGAGGAGGTGGAGGTGGAGGGTGTGTGCAGAGATCATCTGATGGTTCTGTGACTCACAAAAAAGAGCTTTATTCATCTTGTCTTTTCTCTAGTCCCTGGGTTAAAGTGGTGTGGATAAGTAGCTCAAGGGTCCTCCCTGCCCTCTGCTGAAGGAAACTTTGGCCACGAGTTACTCAGGGAGGAAGAAGTGGGAGCCCACTGCCCTCTTGACACAGCTCTGTCAGTTTCTGAATTTAACTTGGCCCCCCTTGAGCGTGACCTGTGTGCTGAGCAGAACTCTGGCTTCCTGGGACCCAGAAAGGGTAGCCGCTCACTCTGTTGGCTCCCTGGTTATTGTTGAGGTGCGCCATCAGGGGCAGGTTCTTCTGAAGGGTGGGTATGGAACAGAAGGTATAGTAGCCTCTTCTCCATCTCCACCTGCTTTCTGCTGCACGGCTGCCGGGAGAAGTCACATCATAGCCGTTTGGCCTCTTGGCTCCGCCCACAGGGATGTTGCCTGACCCCAAGAACGTGCACATCATTGTGAGCTGGATGATTGCCCAGAGCGTGACGGCGGTGGCAGGGCTGGTGTCCTACCCCTTTGACACTGTTCGCCGGAGGATGATGATGCAGTCTGGCCGGAAAGGGGGTAAGCCTGAGCCCTCCTGGACTGGATCTCATTTCTCTGCTTAAGGAGAACACTTCTCTTTTTTTTTAAACATTTTTTTTTATTTGTTTATGCATATAAGAGCTGGGGTACAGGCCAGAGTACAGGGAGGTGAGAGGATTCACCAGACAGAGTGGGGAGCAGAACAGGTAGATAGACTGAAACACACTGCTGAGGGGAGCAGCAGGCAAAGCAGGAGAGGTCTGCTACGCCATGTGGGTCCCCTCCCTGGCCGGCAGCAGGGATCGAACTCGTGCTGCAGTGGCTGTGGTTTGATTCATAGTGTGTTGCTTAACCCACTGTGCCACCAGGGAGGCCCTGCGGAGAACACTTCTTCATGTTCTTTTCAGTCTTTATTATTCTAATTGTTAAAGTTATGTAATAAGAATTTTTTTAAAAGATTGATTTATTTATGCATTCAAGAACTGGGGTACAGGACAGAGGTGTGGAGAAGGGGAGGGGATTCACCAGAAACAGAGTGGGGAGCAGAACAGGCAGATGGATTGAAATACACTGCTGAGGGGAGCAGCAGGCGAGGTAGGAGAGGTCTGCTGCGCCATATGGGTTCCCTCCCTGGCCGGGGATCGAACTCATGCTGCAGTGGCTGCGGATGCTTCATAGTGTGGTGCTCAACCCCTTGTGCCTCCAGGGAGGCTCCTATGTGATAAGAATTTAAGAAAGGAAGAGTACAATTAACCCCCTGTAACATGCTCAGCTTTTTAAAGCTTGTGTTTTTAAGTGATAAAAAACGGGATATTTAGAGGTGAACCTGACTCAGTATCTAGTGTTATAAGGGCCTTCAGCCTTTTCCTCTTAGAACCTGTGTATAGAAATAGTGAAAAAGAATTGAATTAGCTAGTTTATTTTAAAACAATTCTTGCTTCTCTAACAAGGTGTTAGTGGGGAAGGTGACTTAGCTGGGTGAGATAGGCCTGAAGTAGTCTGTTGCCATAGGGAGAAAAATGTGGTTTCTCTAGGTTGAAATACATAAAATTGCTGTTTTTAACATCAAAACCACAAATGTTACCAGTGTCATCTGGTTCTACCTAAGAGCTGGTCCTCTGTTAAGTGTATAATCTGAGACGAGGCCTCAATTTTCTCATCCATGCAGAAAGGGATGAGCCAGCTTTGTAGTTCCAGTCTGCCCCTTTCCCGTTTTACATTCGGACAATCTAAAGTAGCTGGGTAATTGCTCCATTCTTCCCTTGATCTTGAGTCAAAGGCGCAGGAATGAGAGGAGATCTGCCCAACAGTTATGCCAGGAAGGAGGTGTCCAGGTGAATTTTACACAGAGTGGGACGTAAAGCTCAAGGCCTCTTCCGTTTCATAGGAAAAGTTTCTTTCCTCCAGAATTATGGCGTTCTTTTTTTTTTTTTTTTAAGATTTATTTATTTATGCATACAAGCACTGGGGTACAGGCCAGAGGCGTGGGGGTGGTGAGAGAATCCACCAGACAGAGCAGGATGCAGAACAGGCAGATCTACAGAAGTACACTGCTGAGGGGAGCAGCGGGCACAGCAGGAGAGGTCTGCTGCGCCATGTCCCCCCCCCGCCGGCAGCAGGGATCGAACTCGTGCTGCAGTGGCTGCGGTTTGCTTCGTAGTGCGTTGCTTAACCCACTGCGCCACCAGGGAGGCCCGAATTATGGCGTTCTTACCAGCTTTTGTTTCCACAGCGGATATTATGTATTCTGGGACACTGGACTGCTGGAGGAAGATTGCAAAAGACGAAGGTGCCAACGCTTTCTTCAAAGGGGCGTGGTCCAATGTACTGCGAGGCATGGGCGGTGCTTTTGTATTGGTGCTGTACGACGAGATCAAAAAATATGTCTAGTGTAATTAAAACGCAAGTTCCTTGGTTTCAGATCCATCGTGTGGTTTGATAGACTTTTCCTAGGGGAAGTAAAAAGAAGATCTGGGATAAAACCAGACTCAGAGGAATACCTCAGGAAAAAAGTGCTTGCGTGTTCGTTCATTAAACCACAAATGTATTTTGTATTTATTTTACATTTAAATCCCATGCAAATCTCAAACAACACCATACTTATATAATTAACTGAATAACTGAATATGACACATCAATAAAGACCACTTAATGCATGTTCTCTATTTTATCGAATTCTTATTAACTGCAAATGGATTAAAAACTAAGACCATAAATGCGGATTTTCTAGCATGATTCATTTATAAATCAGTGCCAAGATTCTAAATGTCAGACGTCGTACTGTGTATCATGAGTCCCTACTGTGCTTAAAGTTCTGGTTTTCAAGCCTAAGCAGGTTATCCATTATCTGACCTCATGTCATATGTTGCTATAGGTCCCAAAGTGTAACATGGATCACGGCTCGGCTTTTTTTTTTTTAAAGATTTATTTATTTATGCATTCAAGAACTGGGGTACAGACCAGAGGTGTGGGGAGGTGAGAGGATTCATCAGAGACAGAGTGGGGAGCAGAGCAGGCAGATGTACTGAAATACACTTCTGAGGGGAGCAGTGGGCGAGGCAGGAGAGGTCCGCTGTGCCATGTGGGTCACCTCCCCAGTGGGTGAAGGGCAGCAGGGATCGAACTCATGCTGCCGTGGCTGCGTTTTGCTTCTTAGTATGTTGTTTAACCCGCTGTGCCACCAGGGAGCCCCTGGATCACAGCTTCTATAATCTATCATTCACTTTCACACACTTTTTTTTTTTTTAAATATTTATTTATTCATACAAGAGCTGGGGTACAGGCCAGAGTCCAGGGAGGTGAGAGGATTCACCAGACACAGAGCAGGGAGCAGAACAGGCAGACTGACTGAAGCACACTGCTGAGGGGAGCAGCGGGCAAGGCAGGAGAGGTCTGCTGCACCATGTGGGTCCCCTCCCTGTCTGGCAGCAGGCATCGAACTTGTGCTGCAGTGGCTTGAGGTTTGCCTCGTAGTGTGTTGCTTAACTCACTGCACCACCAGGGAGGCCCTCACACAGGTTTCAGTTCCAAGTTTTCACTAAAAGCTTAAATCGTAGTTAAAAGAGTTTTGCAGGATGAGTAAGTGCTCTGTTTTAGTGCCTTTTAAGAAATGTGATACTTAGGATTTTATGAGACGTGAACAGCAATCATTGCAGATCAGTTGGTATTTAGTGATTAGACTGGAAGATACAAAAAGACAGGACCCCACGCTGATGGCAGCTTAAAGAGGGATAGGCGAGAGGAATGAAGTGGCACTGTTAAATCATTTCATGTTTAACACAACGGATCTTGAAGGGAGAGTTGGGGAAAAAAATCCAACTCCATTTAAATATCTGCCACTGTTAGTATGTAAGTGTACAAAGAATGCACAAGCAATTGTCATTATTTCTCTGTAACAGTTCATCAAGATCTAGATGAAAAGTCAGGGATTTGATGGAAAAATTTGTGAGTAAGAAGGAAAGAATTAAATTTCAATTTCAAGTTGGAAATGAAATACTTTTGGTCCAGAAGACCACACAGTTCTGATAGTCCTTGCTTTTTTTTAAAAAAGATTTTATGTATTTTTGCATACAAGAGCTGGGGTACAGGCCAGAGTCCAGGGAGGTGAGAGGATTCACCAGACACAGAGCAGGAAGCAGAACAGGCAGATAGTCTGAAGTACACTGTTGAGAGTAGCAGCGGGTGAGGCAGGAGAGGTCTGCTGCGCCATGTGGTCCCTCTCCCTGGCCAGGGACTAAACCCATACTACAGTGGCTGCGGAAGCTCCACGGTGCGGTGCTCAACCTCTGTGCCACCAGCGAGGCCCAGTTCTTGCTTTCAGAGAGTGATTTGAAGGAGATGGGACAGGTGGTTTGAGGGGTGTGGTGTCTCTCTACCTTCTGTTCCTTACCCTCCTTCCCAAGCTCTTCTACCTATGCATGCCTGCCTTCCCAATTTAAAAAAATGTGGGGGTGGGGACTGCTTTGTTCACCATGGTAATTCATAAAAAAATACTTTTTTTTTGGTGCCATATCCAAGGTTACATTTTACATAATCTAGTAGATATTTCCATCAGTGGAAAAGTCACCAAAGTCTCCCAGTCCCACCTCATGGCCGGGTCATGGATGTGTGTCGTTAGAGGTCTTCTGGGTACATCGTTCTCATGTCGTTTTCCATTCTAAGGATGCAATGAATGGTCCAAATTTCACTGCTGAGAGAGAGAGAAGCAAAGCAGGACAGTCCAGTAGCCCAAACACTTTTACAGAGCACAGCCCAAAGTAAAGCCAGCGCTGTCCAGTATTTTCACACCTGAGAACTGAGGTGAGGGGGACGCTTTGACAAACAGGAACTGAAAGCAACGAATAAATGGTGGGTCTCCCCAGGCCAACCAAGAAGCAAAATTGTTTTCTAGTCTTTTATTTGGTCTTTCCTGGAATGGCAGGGAAGGGAAGAGGAATCAATACCTATTAAGTAGTGAGCGATAGTACCTGCTGCATGTCCCTGGTGTCTCCCCAGCCCTGCTCCTGTTACCTCTGATGCACTTGAGGAAAGGAAAGCCCGGCTAGGTCAGCTCCCCTCTGCCGCTGCTGCGCTCACCAGGAACTCCTAGAACACTAGGCCTGGGAAGGATTGTGGTGCAATGGCCCCTTGACCACCAGCGCTTCCCTTTCCAGCCTCTTCATAAGCCTCTCACCATCTCTGTGTCCACCTTGAAGATCTGGGGAGATGAAAACAGGAGACAAACAAGTTGGAATGGAGTGTCCCTCCCCCAGGAACTTCTCCCTACCCTCCTTCCCCACCAAGCTCTTCCTAAATGCAGGCCCCATATGACCATCCTTCAAAAAGTCCTTTATTTTCAATTTGTTTTCTCCCCTAAAGTCTTCCCTTATCAGCATCTTCTGGTTTTTGTCACCTTGTTTATATATATATATATATATATAATATACACACATATATAATTTTTAAAGATTTATTTATGCATATAAGAACCAGGGTACAGGCTAGAGGTGCGGGGGTGAGAGGATTCACCAGAGACAGAGTGGGGAGCAGAACAGGCAGACTGACTGAAATACACTGCTGAGGGGAGCAGTGGGCGAGACAGGAAAGGTCTACTGCACCATGTGGGTCCCCTCCCTGGCTGGGGATCAAACTTGCACTGCAGTGACTGCGGATGCTTCACAGTGCGGTGCTGAACCCCTTGTGCCACCAGGGAGACCCCCTTGTTTTATATTTTGAATGTAGGAGAAAAACTATGGAGGCTGATAGTCTGTAATGCTAACTGGATGCTCAAAGAAAGCTTGCTTCAACTCTGTTTCAATCTCAAATGAATGACTGCTCCCATTCCATTTTACTTTGTGTAAAATTTGTAGCAAAACTCATGCTGAGGCATTATTTACAAACATCTACTATGGGCAAGCTTATGAGGACACATGCTCCACAAGGCAGTGACTCAGCTTTTTCACAGCCACCCTGCCTGTGACCTAGAAGAACGCTTCTGGCACAGAAAGTGGTTAATAAGTATTTGTTGAATGCAAGGCTGAATGAGAAGGAAAAGCTGCACCTGAACACACAAAGAACCTGGGTAATAGTGGCAGAAGGCAGGGCCTCCAGGTTAGGTGGATCCCCAACATGCAGAGGGTAGTATGAGTGGAGTCATAATGTAATGAATGAAAGTTTATGTTGGCCTTAAATTCAAATTTGAGTCCTTCAATACAATTGAACAGCAGATCATTCCATGGGTTCCATTTATTTTCCTGCTTCTTCAGATATATTTTTTTAGCAATCCTTGATGAAGGTGGCTCTCATTCACAGACTCCATATTTGCAAATTAGCCTTCTCCCCAAAATTTTCTCCTAACCCCTTCGAATTTGTGGCCACGTGGACAGTGGCAAACACGTTCTCACAGCTGAGGTCAAATAAGGTTATTGTGCTCTGGCTTCTTGTCTCAGGTCTCGTGCTCTGAAATGTCTTTTATCATCTATTTATTGCCACATATTTCGTATTTTTGTGCTATCTTGTTGGTGAATCCCTGTCAGTATGGCCCAAGAGTGGTCTGTCTGAAGAGCTATACAGTGTCCCTAAGTGCAAGAAGACTGTGATGTGTCTGCTGGAGAAGATACATATGGTTAGATAAGCTCCTTTCAGGGACAAGCTGCACTACTGTTGCCTATGAATTCCAGGTAATGAATCAAAAATAGATACTAAATATGTCTCTTTAAACACAAGCATACATATGTATCAGTTGACAAAAAAAAAAAAAAAAGTGACTAGAGACTTCCAGGTCTGTTTTCCCCTGGTTAGTGTTCCCGGTAACATTAATCAGATATAACTACCACAAATGAGAACTGACTGTGCTGAAATTTGAATTTCAAATAATCTTTATGACATAAAATATTCTTTTGATGTTAAAAAACATAAAAAGATTGACACAAATAGGCACTGGACTGTTGAATGTGGTTTGCTGACTTCTTTATCTAGAGCTTCGAATTTTTTCTACAATTTTCCATATAAACCAAAACCACAGATGTTAAAACATCCTATGAGATATATTCTAAAGATCCCGTGGGTTTAAAAATGGAAATCACAATGGAAACCAGAAGGCATTTGAACTTAATAAAAATACATTATTATAACTAAACAGCTAAAGCTATGCTTAGGCTTATAGACTCCAATGCACCTACTAGACAAGGCAGAATAACAGCACTACATCCATTTCAAGAAGTTAGATAATTACAGCAAATTAAAACCAAAGAAAAAAGGTGAAATATTAAGATAACAGCAGAATTACTGAAAGACAGCCAGTGATGCTAGGTGAATTACCTAAGTGTGAAGGACAAAATCTCTAGAAGATAAAATAGAGTATCTTCATGCCTCCAGGTAAATAAAATTTTCATTAAATCCAACATTTAAAATAAGTACTCACCATAAAAGAAAACAATGATGAACTAAGAATTTCTGTTCAGAGACACTTTCATAGAGAAAAGGTAAACTAGACTAGGAGAAACTACTTACAACATAACTCACACAGAGATTTTACTGTATCTGGAACCTTAAGTGCCTCAAATCAACAAATGCTACAAATCAACAAGGGGTTGGGTGAGTTCTGTTTTTTTTTTTCTTTCTTCATATATATTTGACATCAATTTTGGTCCCAATTTCCCACCACCATTTCACAAGTGCACCATCACCTCAGTCCCTTGTGCTCTTTCTGCCCTCATCCCATTCCCTCCCCCGCCGCACAAAAAGTGTTTCTGATTTGTCCTTCTCTTTTTGTTGTTGTTGTTTTCCATTGTTATTTTTCTTTTCCTTGGTCCCTTATTTGGTTCCCTTACATTCTTCCTAGAAGTGAAACCATCTGGTATTTTCCTTTTGACTTCTGACTTATTTCACTGAGCATAATCCCTTCTAGTTCCATGCATGTTTCCACAAATGACTCTACCTTTTTTGATTGCTGAGTAGTATTCCGTCATGTATATGCATCACATCTTCTTGATCTAATCATCTACTTTTGGGGCCTTTAGGTTGTTTCCAGGTCTCACTTATTGTAAATAGTGCTGCAATAAACATAGTGGTGCAGGTATTCTTTTGAATCAGTGTTTTTGTGTTCTTTGGGTCTATTCTTTAGTGGGATTACTGGATCATATGGGAGTTCCATTTTTAGTAGTTTGAGGAAACTCCACACAGCTTTCCATAGTGGTTGGACCAGTTTGCATACCCAGGTTCTGCTATTCTAATTCTAGATCTGGTGAGGGGTGCTCCAAGGTGTGACAATGTACGAGGGGTACCGTTATGCTGTGTCCCTTTCTGTATTATTTTGATAAACAGTTAACAAAATTATAGAATATTTTTCTATGAATTGTCACATAAAGACTGTGACCCTCTCACAATTCCAAAACTACCATTTAAAATGAAATCTAAAAAAAAAAATTTGAACAGAAATATCACCTTAAGATGATTTAAAAAGCATTAACTATCCAATAGAGTTTTCCCTTAAACTCATATTATCCTTCTGAAATGTCAACTGTCTTGGTTCATAAATAAAAATGGTGGCATTTAAAAAATTCTGACTCAGAAAAGAGGGCCAACTATTCACCATTCATATAAAAGGCCAACTATTCACTATATATATGAAAACTATCTTAATGTTCTCCAAGTCTCTGTGATAGGTTCCTTCCAATCTCAAGTAAGATGAAGAAAAAAGTTTTGTCACACACACAAAAAAATAAACTTTTCTCAAATTAATGGCAGAATAAGGCTCTCTCTTTTTTTAAATTAGCCTACATAACTACATGGGAAGCAGACATATTTGATTGTCTGAATAGTTTCTTCATGAATATAAAGATCTTCAGAATGAAACAAAAGCACACTCCAAACTTGGAGATTAATTACAACGCACCAATAAATAAAACGTGATGGGTGATTTTAGTGAAGAATGTGTAACAAAACATTTCATAAGAACTTGGAAACATAGTTTTTACTCATTTCTTGGTGACTATTCAAATTCTTTTATTATAAGTGGTTAAGATATCAGGTTCATCAAAAAGGTCTGTCTCATCAAATATTGGTAAAATGACATGACTTCATTAAGTTTTACTTTGTAAAGAAGTGAATCCTTAAAAATGTCACCTAGAACAAACAGTGCAACTTACCAAGTAGATTTTGAAATCAAGGCATACAACATGGATACTGTATTATGGTGACTCCAGAAATATCTTAAAGTAGATGAAAAAACAATCACCAGAATTTAAAAGACTAAAGCTTGCTGCTATGCTGTAATTGTGTTTGTTCTAAGCATCCTTTAATTTCACACTTGAAATTCAAATATACAACTTTAGGAGCTACTTAATGATTTATTGCAATAGTTATTAAATCCTCACCATAAAAAATTACTCAACTAGTGTTTGCTTTGGCAGCACATATAGCAAAATTGAAACGACACAGAGATTATTAGCACAGCCCCTGCACAAGGGTGACATGCAACTCCAAGTGTTCCTTATTTTTATGGAGCTGGATTTGGCCAGGGAGACTGGGAACTGGTACGTACCATTCCCAGACACTGTCTTTAACTACCTCCCTGTCATGGTTTTGGTTCTTTTTTTTTTAATTTGAATTTTAATCATTTTATACACTGGCAGTGAACCCTGCCCCCAAAATTCCGAAGTTGATGTTATAGCAGCCTGTTTTCAAGAGTATCACTCATTATACATATCACATATAAAATATTGATGTGGGTAAATACTTTAAAAAAAAAACCCACTACTTTTTCAAGCTAAAAAAAAGTCCATGGTAGTAGCAAAATAACAATTTTACAGAACAAATTAGATGATGTGATTTAAAGAGATGATGATCAAGAATGCAGTTTTAAAAATTTATATATATACGTATATATATATATATATATATATTTTACATCATAGTTCCTCTCAGGTGTAGTCCCCATAGAATTTTCTCCACCAAGTCCCCTGTGAACATCACCATAGTCTCTTATGCTCTTCCTTCCCTTGTTCTGATCTCTCTCCCTCCTACTTCCCTGATGAATGTCTCCGATTTACAATAACACAATTTTAAGCAAACTCTTTCCCACATAAGTGTCATACTTTCAAAGATATAAATAACTAATACCACCCCCTTCCAACTTCATTCTAATTCTTAGTTTTGTAAGTCATATAAGTTATTATCATTTTATTTTAAAATAAGAACAAGACAATGTATCTGAGACATAGACATAAGAACACAATTTGGTTATCTTTAATTCTTTTATTTCTTTACTATGCCAAGCTAGTTCTTCATACCTAAATACATTACAATGGATTGGGGAATTAAAATAATTGTTGATTTTTGTTTGATACTAATTTTTATTCATAGAAAATAAAGTAGCCATTAGCATTAAATACATTTTCTAGGATGGTACACATTTACAGGTTAAGGCTTTGGCATTTAAGATTTCAACATTTTATGAATTTAACTAGAAAAATAAAGAAATAAACTTATGTCTCCAACTTTACATTGGTCACAATACTTTTCGTAGTGTGCATTATTTAAATTTGAAGAGGAGAAGCACACAATCATTCATCACAATGACCTGTTTTTAAAGTTGTCTAGCTATCCATTTTGGACATTTGGGTTGATTGGTTGAAAACAACTGATTATACTACATTTATAAACAAACCAGAAAATATTTGACAAGGTTGCTATGAAAGCAGTTTGCTGTGGCTACTCTAAAAGAAAGTAGGGAAAGCATGAGATAATAGCTATCCCTTAGAAAATAATTTTAATAATCTAAAATCTTTCATGGATGATCTTATTAAAAATGAGACAGTAACATTTGACAAAGATGAAAAAGAATCTTGACTAATAATTCTAGACCTTGGAATATAATTTCTAGTTGTGGATGTCAATCTTCAAAAGTATATGTATTAGGTACAAGTGAACAGAATACAAAATGCTGTATCATCCTTCACTTTATGTTCTTGCAAGTAAAAATAGTAAACTTAGGATTCTTTCAATGAAAATGTCCTTAAACCATAACAACTTCAAAGTAGCAAAGTACCTTATAGCAGAGAATATCACACTTCTCAACTCTATCTCTTCCAATTATGATATATATTTATCATATACAAAATATATTTATCATATATAGGTAATCATGACAGCTGGAAACCATGCCTAAAAAGATGAATATTGTTGCTCTTCCTGACTTCTACTTCAAGTTGAAACCCTGTCATCAGTAATACTTAAATGTCTTTTTTCAAAATAGTAAAAACTAAAGGCACTAATTAGTACCTAAATGTAGTTTTATCTACAAAATTATGTATTGTAGTCTGACATGTGGCAACAGAGACCATACAAAATATCCTCAGAGAGAGTAAAGTCATAGTGAACATAAATGGTTTCATATATTTTTTCCTGACAAAAGCAATTTTTAAAACATTGGCCAACTCACTACTGGGCACATGTCCAAATACTAACTGACTTTCAATATTATCTCTCCTTAAAGATAAGTTGTGATACAAACATGAAAACTGCAGTAAGTTAAAAAAAAACCTTCATTTAGTATACTCAAGTTTACATGTAAAGCAGAGCACTAAATGATGAAGAAACGTGTTTACCAAAAGAGAGCATAAATAATAACAAATGAACACAAGAGCCCAAAGAGAGAGGCAAAAAAATCTCACAAGTTGTATTTGTCTGAATTCTTTTAATGCTATTGCTCCCATGCTTGACCTTCTACCCTAAACAAAATCTATCACCACAAACTAAGACCAAGAAATTCTGAAATGATGTTTAGTGAAATGAAGGTTGGCTTACTGCCAAAGGCGCTGAGAAAAGTCAGTTCAGCACATATGCTGCAGAACCTGCTATCAAAACCAAAACACAAATCTCCTTATCTTATTAGAAAAAGGAAAGACTTGGCATTTGATATGGAAACTTTCCAGCACAGTCTGAAAAGACCAACAATGAAAAATAGCAGGCACAACCATGACAGCGACACACTTTGTTGGATAAAAAATAAGCAATGGTCCACAGATTAACAGAAAAATACTCTCCTTTCAAAAGTTTATAATATTATGCCCTATTTGCCATTACTAATTCCACCAAGTCTACTAGACCTTTAAAGCTGGGACTGGCAGAATGATAGATAGTCTAGGATTTAAGCCAAAAGTCCAAAATAAAACAAGATAACTAGCTGACATGTAAAGCAGAAGCTTAAACAAACATGTGATTTCTTTTCTTTGTAGTTCATATTTTAGTTTTCTTTTTCAGCCCTTAAAAACAATAACTGGAATTTTGAAAGCTATGAGACAATGTAGTTCTTGATCATCTTCTCACCTAACACAAGAGATACTCAATAAAACAACCTGCTAATAGCAAAACACTGTTGTGACATAACTCAGCATCTGCCTTCTTGATTCTTCCACTGGTGGTGCCATTTTTCTGATTCAACAAGTATTTGCCTTTACTTATGATGATCTGGTCCTTGGACAAACTATTCACAGCACAGTAGATTATAACTCTAACACCCACCTCATTTCTCAAGATCAACAGTAGTGTTTCACCTGAATATATAAAAACACAAAAGAGGAGTTTCTCACTGAACTTTCTAAGACTCAGAGTTTGAAATGGTTTGGAATGGTTGATGAAAATTTTAAGCTCTAATTCAGCACACTTCTACTGAGGTAGTAGAGACCTCAGATGAATAACAAGGATTGCCCCAGGACCAACGTCTCTCAATCTGCTCATCCAATATCAATCAGTTCCATCAATGAAAACAAATTTCAAGATTCATTTCATAATAAGAAAGTGTAACTATCTTACCATCAAGTTATGAGTCTTACTTCTGAAGCAGAGAGAAAACAAAGCAGTTACACCTAGGAGTTACGCTCATGGTTTAAAGCATACAAAAAAATGAAAAAAAAAATATATAATGAGAACCACATAGTCAGCATCTTGAGTCCAACATGCAGTGATACTGTCAACATGACAGCTGAATGAGTAATTTCCATGTTGCGAAAATAAACATGCATACTACCAGTTCTCTACTACATAAACAACACATATAAATACACCCTCTTAGGAAACACTGATTTTACATTGAATTGTCATTTAAAAAATTTTTTGCATTGAATTACAATAAATTAAAACTCATCGTTGCATACTTTAAATTGCTTAAAACGGTATCACAGATGTTTACAGAGAATTAGAGTACTATACAAGAGAACTTCAGTAAGAGTTGGGTACACAATGTTTAAAGTAAAAAGTCTTTATAACCAAGCTGTACGGACATTAGGGGGCTTAGGTCTTAGCAACAGGCCACTGGGTGTGTCAAAGGCCAGTCGTTCACTCTTACAGCTGAAACCACTGGTAGCACTCGATGTTCTGGATGCTCCTCCTAAAAGACGCAAACAATAAGAAAGTTTAAGTATTTAAGTAAAATACATCATCCAATGAATTTCCGTTCCTAATTCTAAGCGCAGATGAAATTTTTCTTTCCTATTCCAGTGGGTGTTTTCTTTTCCTTTTTTTTTTTTGCATAGTAGAACTGGGGTGCAGGCCAGAGGTGTGTGGGGTGAGAGGGTTCACCAGAGAGTGGGAAGCAGAACAGGCAGATTCATTGACATACACTCTAAGGCTGCACCATGTGGATCAGCCTCAAGGCCTGGCTCGAACTAAGGCTGGTGACAGCTCTAAGACTTAAATCCTAGGCCACCAGGGAGGCCCTGCATGTGTCTTTTTAACAGTTCAATACAACTTTCAACAAGAAATATCCAGACTTAACATTAGTGGATTTTCATTCGGGAGATTTGAGGTTGAAATTAAAAAAGAAAAAACTTTGCTTGTTACCTATATCTCATTCAGCAAATAATTCTCCACATTCGAGATACAATACTAGGTATACAAGAACCAACCTGGGTCACTATAACCAGTGATGTTTAGAGAATGAATGAAATTTCTAGAATCATTTTGAGTGTTTAAGACTCACAAGAGGGGCCTCCCTGGTGGCGCAGTGGGTTAAGCAACGCACTATGAAGCAAACCACAGCCACCGCAGCACAAGTTCGATCCCTGCCAACGGCCAGGGAGGAGACCCACACGGTGGGCCAGATCTCTCCTGCCTCGCCCACTGCTCCCCTCCCTCAGCAGCGTGTTTCAGTTAAACTTCCTGTTCTGCTCCCCACTCTGTCTCTGGTGAATCCTCTCACCCCTCACAGCTCTGGCTTGTACCCCAGTGCTTGTATGCATAAATAAATCTTTAAAAAAAAAAAAAAAGACACACGAGCCTTCCCACAACTGGGAAGTTGTGGTATTATAACTACCCCAAGTGCTGCTTCTACTGTTTATAGTTTAGGACGCATAGGTGGAAAGGAAAATGCACGTCTGACATCTCCGTGGTTGCATCCTTAGTACCAAGCAGTCCCTCCAACATTCTCCGGGATAATGCAACACTAGATATGAGAGCAATCACGTGTCAAGCATTACAAGGCACACATCTGATGGCTCTACAGATTGCTAATTTTTCTTTTAATGACCCTATAAAGACAAAGTACATATAAGGTCTGGAAGATCACAAATACTTTTTTGGTCAGGAAGAATGTTCAGTCTTTTCAAACTAATTACTTTTTAATTTCTCCCTCTAAATCGTGAAATTGTCACCTCCATTGTCTAAAAAACTGATATTTTCATTGTTGTGTTTCCTTCCTGGTTTTCCCACTATTCTGCCATTTACATGCTATGAAACCTCAAAGGAAGTGAACACAAATAAAACAAACCATGCCAGCGAAAATTGATGGAAGGCATTCCTGAAGTTTTAAATGGTATCAGAAGTTTGCATGTAAGTTATATATTTTAAAAAGGTACAAGCAAGCACAAAGTGATTTTGAAGAGGCTTACTTAATGGGCTATACTGGCCAAGAGTTGATCTCACACGTCTGGAGGCTGGCAATGAGTTAAGATAACCCATATTGCGATGATAGTCCATCAGTTGTTCTGATCGTTTCATTCCAACTGTTGGTTTTACAGATTCGAGCCTTTTCAACAAAGCCTTCATTTAAAGACAATCAATTTGAAAGTATTAGATAAATAGCAATAGTGTTTTTTTTATTTATTTAAGCAATAGTTTTTAAAAGAGTAAATAGTTTCTAGAATCTCAAATTCATGAAAATAGAAGAGTTTAAATCAGTGTTGACAAAACTTATGGAAAAGTATTTCAGAGTATACTTTAAGGAAAATCTGCAGGCTTTCATTTACCCTGAATCCAACCAAAACCACTATGATTTTAACAACTAATTATATGCACATCTCTCTTTTATGTCTGGCTACTCTCAGGAAAGGAGACATAAATTGATATACATTAAAGCTGATGTTCTCACAGGAATGGCATAAGGGAATAATTCTCAAAGTCCAGTTTTCAGCCCTAGAAATGACCACACGGATGTCCACATCACTATAGAGCCTGTATATTATTATACAGGTTAACCTGATTGTGTTTCAGTAGCACCAAGTGGGCAGGGTTTTGAGGTCTCCCGCTCCCAATTCTACCAGCCCAACTACACGTTCTGTATTATCTGTTTTATATACTGAAGATTCTGCATGAACTTTAGTTTGGAACAAAAAACTTTTTTGCTGTTAAGAAAGCTGAAAACCAACTACTACAGAATCTAAGGCTTTTTAAAGAGACATAAACCAACTGGTTAAGGTACCACAATATCCATAACATGATTTTTCTTTAATACTATTCAACAACAGAATCTAATGTAAAACATTCCTAATTTTATTTATAATTCTTCCTTCACAAATCAGAAGGTGAGTTTCTTTATTCATGGGCCTCACTTAGTAAGGGATATTTTAGTAGACCAAATGGATTGGCAAATTGCTCCATAGCTTAATTCTATTATTTTCTTTACTGATTTAAACTTTCTCTGTAGCTATGTTTTGCTCTAAAAGTTACATTAAAAAATCAGCCCCATGAGCTCAGTCACAGTCAAGTTTCTTTTGTACAATCACATTTCCTTTTCTCTCGAATTAGCTTTTTTACTGTAATAAAATACATAATGTAAATGTTACCATATTAACCATCTATATCTCAGTGGGTGACCTGCTTTAAGATAAATATACAAAAAAACCAGCAGTTTACAATAGCATCAGAAAAGTGTAGTAAGAAATTGCATGTACAACAACATGAAAATATGTAGTTCTGAAAAAAACTATAAAACCTTACTAAGGCCGAGAATAAGAAGTGTGAATAAACACTTATTTCTGGATAGAAATATGTAAATTTTTAAAAAATATGTAAGCTTAAACCCAAGTCCTACAAAAATATATAACTGATTTTTTTAAATAGGAAAAAAAGCAATCATTATAAAGAATATAAAGGAAAAGCCACAAAAGATTTTTAAAGGTACAGGACGAGCTTTATTCTGGCTTAAAGAATAAAGAGTCAAACATAAATCTGAAAAATTAGCTTCTCTTACAATAATAAGATGATATTTTTATAATAATGTATGTTTATTTTCCTGTTAAGCTTTAAATCCCTTTATTTTCCCATATGAATGTTTGATTTAGAGCTGCCTGTCCCATGCTACTAGCATAGCTAGCTGACTACAGAACATTTGAAACAAGAGTCCAAATTGAGATGTGTTTTAACTGTAAAACACACAATAAATCTCAAAGTCTTAGTATCAAAAATAAATGAAACAATCCATCATTTTTATATTCATGACATGTTACATTATATCATATAAAATCAGTATTCAGTTAAATAAACTATTTTATCAAAATAATTATACCTTTCAAATTTTGACCTTTTAAATGTGAGTACTGGACAATTTTAAATTATACATGTGGCTCACATTTTGTTTCTATCACTCTCAAGTGTATCTAATGGGATCCTACTATTAGGTGGAGAAAATTATTGTTCAGATATATAAATTACTAAGTATACAAACTAAAAAGAGTAAGAGGTAATTTTCTACAGTTTATTTAAAAAACGAAAATGGACAACTGATGAGGGGGACAGTAAAAGCTGGAAACTAGTCATTTTCAACACATTCAAAATTCACATACAAAATTACCACAGAAATTACTGATATTCACTTTTCAAAAGTGGAAATTTTCCAAGTCCCTCAATAAATAAATAAACACAGAATAACCATATAACCTAGCAATTCCACTCTTAGTTATACACCTAAAGAAACTGAAAGCAGGGACCTGAACAGATACTTGCTGTCTCTTTCTGCTGCAGCATTATTCAAATAGGTAAAAAGTGGAAACAACCCCATGTCAACCATTAATCAAAATGCACATGTACAGTGGAATATTATTCAGTCAGAAAAAATGAAGTTTTGATACAGGTTACAACATGGGTGAACCCTGAATACATCATGTTAAGTGAAACAAGCCAAACACAAAATGACAAATAATGTATGATATCACGTTTTATGAAAAATCTAGATCAGGCAAATTTATAAAGATAGAAAAAAGAGGTTATAAAGGACTGAGTGGAAGGGGGAATGGAGAGTTATTGCTTAATAGGTAGAATTTCTACATGGGGCGATGAAAAAAGTTTTAGAAATATAGTTGCACAACATTGTGAAGTAATGCCAGTGAACTGAGTCCTTAAAAATAGTTAAAATAACAACTTCTGTTAATGTTTTATTAGAATTTTAAAAATTAATAATGTAATATACCAGAAGCTATTAACTCTGTGAACTTTAAATGGGTATGGAATATGAATTATAAAAAAGCTGTTAAAAAAGGGTAATCACAAAGCTAGGTAACCTACATCTGATTAAGGGCTCTGCAGATGATTGAACCTAGAGCAAGTTCGACAGACACTGGGTTCCACTCAATGCCTCATATTCTCCAAGACAACAGCACTGTGGCATGCAGTTGCTAGGAGGATTCAATGACCTAAGATCTGTCAAATAGTCTGTCCTATTTACTTTGTTGTTCCTTGTTGAATAGTTCCCAGTGTCACGTGGGAGAGTGGGAACAAACAAAGATGATAAACCTCAATGTTCATGACATATAATAGTTTTAAATTTCCATAAATCATAAATGAATCTTGAATTTTGCTACAGTGATATACCGAAAGCTGTTATGTAATTCTCTACCCATTAACATCTTTCAGCTTGCTTTGTTATCCTTGCAACATGTAGGGTAACTTACCTGAAAGGTTTAAGACTTTATTACTTCAGGGCCTCCCTGATGGCTCAATGGGTTAAGCAACGCACTATGAAGCAAACCGCAGCCACTGCAGCACAAGCTCCATCCCTGCTGCCACCAGCCAGGGAGGTGGCCCACATGGCCCATCAGACCTCTCCTGTCTTGCCCGTTGTTCCCCTCAGCAGTGTGTTTCTATTAATCTGCCTGTTCTGTTCTCCACTCTGTCTCTGGTGATTCCTCTCACACCCCTACACCTCTGGCTTGGCTTGTCCCCCAGTGCTTGTGTGCATAAAGAAATCTTTTTTTTTTTAAAAAAAAAAAGACTTTACTACTTTTGTGTGTATATATATATATATATATATGTATACCGATTCCCCAAATCCTGGTGTTAGTGATGATAATAAAGCAGAGTTGTTAAAATTCAATTAGTTAAATAGTTAACTAGGAATGCACAGGTGATGAAATGTGATAAGTGAACATTCTGCTGTTTCAGTAATTTTAATGATCATCTTATAAACCATTTTAGCTTTGAATTCATGTGTTCCCTGAGTCTACCTTTAGCTTAAAAAACTACCTGAGTTTTAAATCTTGGCTCAGTCACTTACTAGCTCTGTGTCCTTGGGCTAATTATTTAATTCTTCTAGGCTTCAGTTATTTCATCTGTGAAATGTGGATAAAATTAGTACTTATATGAAAAAGTTGTCATTAGCATTCAATAAGCTGATATTTGGAAGACACCGAGAACACTGGCATTTAATATTCAGTAACTGTCAGCAATAATTATAAACTAAATTTTAGGAAGAAAATGATATGGTATGAATAGTAATTTTATGTGAAGGTTTTAACAGTCCCCCTATATATTCATTAGAACATCAAAGTATATGATTGTTAAAAATCAGTATCATTCACGCATTTAAGTAACAGACCATCAAGTCAGATCACCAATTTAGTGAGACTGAGCACGTCACAAAAATTAAATGTATCTGATCCCTGGATCCCAATTTCTGTGCCACTATAGTCATTTAACAGATCCTCAAAAAAATTAAAAAAATAAGTTTTCTGTATTTTTTAACGTTCTCTTAAAAAAGTTTATTAGATAAAAAACATTATAGTGTTCATCACGTATTTCATGCCATACACATTTTTACCTACTTTATATCTGGGTTCCCTCTAAGTTAGACTTATAAATCAGTGTTAATAATGTATTTTCCTTGAGAGCTAAAAAATGTGTTACTTACCAAATTTTCTCTTTCAATTCTTTGTTGTTCCCTTTGTCTGTTGAGAGCACTATGATATAACTTGGGGGGAGGACCAGCAGATCTTCTAGGAATTGTACTTTTGCTCCCAGGTTTTTCAGCCTGTCTTGACAGTTCTTTCAAAAGCCTCTGATTTTCCCGATCAATCTGTCTCACCTCCTCTCTTGTGAAAGAGTAGTTTTTCCTAGGTGCAACTGAAGGATGATCAAAGTGTGGTTTTTGTGGTCCCTTTTTATCTAATTGCAGAAAAGCTACAGAAACAAAAAAAAAAAGGAAAACTGATTAAGCAATGAGGCAAACTAGTACAACAGGTACAAGCTTTAACCTTTAAAGACAGAAACTATATTTACAAAAATGTATGATGTATGAAACAGTTAAAGAGAGCCACACTCTGATCAGTTCTTTGGGAATAAAAGTTATAACCAAAACAATGAAAGTATTTTAGTGAAAAAAAGTATGTGATACTGGTGCTCAGGAAGACAAAATTTATGAAAAATGCCTTTGTCATGTCCATTCCATGTTTCCTATATTAGTTTAATAAGGAGGCCCTGGTTGAGTGCATCAGTACAATACTGAATTGGGATAGCTATTGATAGCTGGAGGACAGATTTCAAAAAACAAAATGTCCTCAGCAATGACTGATGAAAACAATGCTAAAAAATGGCAAAAACAAATCCAAAATATCCTGAGTCTTTTAACATAATCTCAAAATATCTTAGTATAGAAGATTTACAATCTAGTAGTGTCACTAAAAAATTACATCTACTGTAAAAGCAAAATATTTTATCCCTAACTAAAGCCAAGTGAATACATTATATAAAAGGAATTTTTAACCAAAAAAAAAATTTGCATGTTACCAAATAAAATTTTTATCAACATGATGAATTCTTAAATTTATATTATAAAAAAATAAAAATTTCCATACTATAAAAATTTTTAATAAGTTATAATTATTAACATTTGCTAGATGTTTCTAAAAATATTAAAGCCTGATATTCGATGTCTCAGTCTGTGTATACTAAAAATGAATATAACAAATTAACAAACTAGCAAATATGATTTGTTTTTGCACAATATTTTTTAACTACTATTTGTTTTTGTATATCTTTATGCTACTATTTTACTTGTGTGGCATTTTGTGCTGTTAAAAGTACATTACGGTAAGGGGAAGAAGAATTTTTAAGCCCTAGTTAAATATGGGATCAGTTAGTAGAGATAAGTTAAATCACTTAAGATCACAAAACCTGTAAGTCTACCTCCCTGTTTTAAAATCAAAGATACCCTAAGGTTAAAGAGACTTAAAAAATATTTACAGCAGCTTCCTGATAGGAAAAATCAGGAAATTGATGGTTGGTAACTCGTTGAAAATCACACCAAGTTAGTAATGAAACCTGAATAAGAACATACCTATAAATTTACAGATGTGTTATGTATGATTATCCTGCATCTAAGAAATACCCACTTTGTAGAATTTAATAGTTTCTAGATTAATGTAACCATATTGAAAGTTTTTAAATTAAATTTTGAAGGAAATTAAGCTACCTTTCTAATAGAATTTTTTATAAGTTTTTTAAAAATAAGGCAAGGCAAAATAACAAAATAAAGAAATTACCTCTAATTCACTTAAAAATATAAAATATACCATTCTAGCTTTCACAAATGGAAAAGGGTGCTTTATAGTGATAGCAGGCATTAACCTACATTCTTCTAAAGATGTCAGTATGTTTTAGTAAGAGGCCACCTCAAAAAATGTAACCCGTTGTTTTTCCAGTTGAGCAAGTCTAATTTTTTAGACTTTTATCCCAACTTTCAGGGATATAACATATGTATTTAAACTTCCATTCTTCAGAAATAATTTTTCTCTACCTTTCCTTAAAGAAACAATTTTGTTCAAACTATTTACATCATTTTAGTATCAGTATTCCTCATCATCAGAGCCGCTTCTTGGGTCATCTAATACCATTTACTAGAAGAATCAGCTGTACTTTCAATACAGAGCATATTTTAAAATTTACATTGAAAACTATCACTGGAAATTTTATCCCAAGCCATATTAAATATTCATTTTAGTCCTTTCAAAAAAAAAAAATCTGCCTGTTGGCATATTCATGGTCCCTATTTTAGAAAAATAGTATTTTATTTTAAAGTGAATTTAAAAGGTCAAAAAAAAAAGAACCCTGACAATTATAACTGAGAGCACAATTTAAGGAGATCACAATTTACTCCATGTCTTTGTTTTCTTTATCAATGACTTCTGAGCGGAAGACTTCTGTGACATTCTTCCTTTGATTCTGGGCAGATTTGTTGGAACTTGGGCCAATCTGATGTAGCCAAAAGGGAGCTGAGGCCTGCACTCCCCAATGCTTGCTGGAAGACTTGAGCTTGGTCCCACGCGACCCTGTGTGTCTGACCACACAGAACCTGTCGGACTGTGACAAAATCAAACCACATAAAGAGGCCATGTGAAGGCACTATGGTCCCTATTTCTGCATCATCCTAGGTTGATGCCTTTTCTAAGCTTTGTGATTTGTTATCAGACCAACAGCAACTAATACAAAATTTAATACCAGAAGTGGGGCACCACTTTAACAAAAACCTAAAAGACATGGCACGGGCTTTGAGACAGGTAGCAAGTAGAGCTGGAAGGGCCTAGAGGAGATTACTGGTGAAGACATGGCAGGGTTTCAGCAACACTGTCAGCGATGGAGACAAGAAAAACGGGAAAAATACCTAGGCCAACAGTGAATTCGACTAAGCAAGTCTCTGCTCAGAATGTTGACCATATCAAAGGTTTATTTTATCCACAATGAGACAGGATAGAGAGAGATGAATTTTTTAAAAAGGGAACTGGTCAGTTTTCTAACAGAATTCAGAGAGAATATAAAATTGGGACTTATGGAATGAAAACATTCAATTTATCATTCTGAGCCTCTGCTAGCAGATTTCAGAGCACGGAGAGAGCTATCTAACTGAGGAGCAATGCATGAGCAGCCTCAGCTGTTCTCAGACTTCCTTTAGGTCCTGGGTCCTGAAGGTGGAGGATCTTTGGAAAGGGACATTACATTTTTGCAAAAGGAGCAATGTAAATAAGCATGTGATCCTAAGTTGGACTGAAGAAGTCCAACTCCTCCCATAAAGGGCAGGGTTTCTGCCCCTTCTCCTAACTAAATCTGGGAGGTTCCTGTTTCGACCCATAAGATATGAAGAAATGATGCTATGTGACTTCTGGGGCTAGGTCACAAAGGCGATGAGGGTTCTGTCTTGTTTCTTGGAACATTGAACGTGGAGCCTTGAGCTTCCATGTAAGAGGTTCTACTCCCCTGAGGCTGCCATCTGTGAACAGGCCACATGGGCCCTCTGATGAGTAGTGGTGGTTTTCAAAGTCATCTCAAGTCCAGCTCTTCACAAGTGAGTATATCAGCAATCAGATGATTCCAGTCCCCAGCTATAAAGTCACTCCTGCCTTCGCGTCACTCTTTCTCCTACATTGGGGGTAATCTGTTATGTAACAATGGTTGTTGATATTTTATCACTTAAAGAAATAACATGTGAGGGCCCGCCCTGGTGGCGCAGTGGGTTAAGCAACGCACTATGAAGCAGACTGCAGCCACTGCAGCACGAGTTCGATCCCTGCCGCCGGCCAGGAGGGGGACCCACATGGCGTAGCAGACCTCTCCTGCCTCGTCCACTGCTCCCCTCAGCAGTGTGTTTCTGTCAATCTGCCTGTTCTGTGTCCTGCTCTGTCTGGTGGATTCTTTCACCACCCCCACATCTCTGGCCTGTGCCCCGGTGCTTGTATGCATAAATAAATAAATCTTTAAAAAAAAAAAAAGAAATAACATGTGAGGCACCTCCCTGGTGGTGCAAGGGGTTAAGCAACACACTATGAAGCAGACCACAGCCACTGCAGCATGAGTTCGATCCCTGGCCAGGAAGGTGACCCACGTGGTGCAGCAGACCTCTCCTGCCTTGCCCACTCTCTCCTCAGTGGTGTATTTCAGTCTGTCTGCCTGTTCTGCTCCCACTCTGTCTCTGGTGAATCCTCTCACCCCTCCCCACCTCTGGCCTGTACCCCAGTGCTTGTATGCATAAATAATCTTTAAAATACCATGTGATACACAAACAAAATACCCGTGGGCCAAACGCACCCTACAAGCAGGTAGCTGATGCTTTTTTTGGGTCTAGTCAGTTTTATCACTCTTCCACATGGTTTTGTCAGTTTCGTCATCTAGTTCCATTTTGTTTTCATCATACATTTCAAATCAACGATTAATGTGCCTTTTGGTGTACTTAGACAATTTACTAGTGCTTTTCAAATCTCAAAATCTATTTTGTGTACTAATAGGACTGGTCTTTTTATCTTCTTGTCAATCCTGTCTGGCATATCTTTTTCAAGTCTTTATTTTCATTCTTCCTATGCTATTTTAAATAACTTATAAGATTAAGTTAAAAAAATAATTTCTCGTGGTTATCTTCTGCTAAGTTAAAACCATTCAATTTCATTGATCTCTTTTCTACCATCTTTTAAAAATGTTGGGTTTCTTTTCCCCATTTGGAAGATTAATTATATCAAATATTTTCCTCTATAACAGACTAGAAATCATATATTCAAATTCCATTCTTCTAGAAGTTCTTAAACCTTTTGGTCTCAGGATCAGAGGGGACCCCCAAAGACTGTTTGTGTGAGTTTTAGCTATCAATATTACCGTGTTAGAAATTAAAAGTAAAAAAATTTAAAGACATTATTTCATCTGAAAAGTAAACCAGTGGTATTAATAATAGATTTTAGAATAACTGATCTCATATTCTTTCATTAAACTTTGTGTCAGTAAATTTAGTATCTTGTAGATTGAAATTTTATATATATATATTTTTAAAGATTTATTTATTTATGCATACAAGCACTGGGGTACAGGCCAGAGGTGTATGGTGGGGGGAGAGGATTCACCACAGAGAGCGGAGAGCAGAACAGGCAGATGGACTGAAACACACTGCCGAGCGCAGCAGCGGTTGATGCAGGAGAGGTCTGCCGTGCCATGTGGGTCTCCTTCCTGGCTGGCGGCAAGGATCGAACTCGTGCTGCAGTGGCTGAGGTTTGCTTCACAATGCGTTGCTTAACCCACTGCACCACCAGGGAGGCCCAGATTGAAATTATATTTAACTTGGTAACAAATTAAATTCTACATCAAGTAATTCTAATAAATAATGGTAACACGTCAGCTCTGTAGGCATCCTTCACTATCTGAACTCTCACCCTATACATGCTGTAACAGCATCAGTGGGACCAAATAGTTTCTTAGCGTCTGATACTCAGACTGTGCTCCTTAGATGTGGCTAGAAATGTAGCTCTGATTTACTAAACCAGAGTCTACATTTTAATAATATGCTCAAGTGGCTTGTACACATTTAAAGTTGGAGAATTTCCAGTCTAGTTCCTTGCCCAATTAGGATATAATACTGCTTTCCTCCTTTTTATTTAACAGATCCCTGCTTTCTTTCTTTCTTTTGAAGACATCTATCCTTTCCCCACAGAGCTCCACCCTTCAGAGAAAGCTGACCCCCCTCTCCCAGCTCCCACCCCTAACTCCAGGGCAAGTCTGACTGGCCCGTGATGACCCTGTTCTCCTTGCCAATGGAAGTGCACCACAATTCTGGGGACAAAAGTGGGAGTTGGCTGACAGTGCCTCTTCTAAGAGAGTCAGAGGACGAGACAGTTTCCATTTTCCCCAACTGTCATATCTGGACATGAATGCAAAAAATTGCTGCGGACGTATCCCAGCAGCCCAAGAGTGAAGCCAACACCAACAGAGAGGGGAACGGGAGGGCAGACCTGGTCCCTGAGGACATTTTCAGGTCCTCAATCCTGGTCTATCTGTGGATTTCTTGGTACGTGAGAAAAACTGTTTCTTGGGAATTTCTATTTCTTGCATCCAAAATCATCCTGATGAAAATAGATAATCATTAAGGTCCTGAACAAAAACTGAGATATCACCAACTATTTCCTAGTACATGATTTTTAAAAATCTGCTAATTCCAAGAGTTATGTGCTTTCTTTCTAAAACAAGCTTTTTATTGGTTGTGTCCTCTCTTTCACTCTCACGCTAATTCCCAGAACAGACCAGTGCCAAAATTTATGGAATCAAATAGTACTCACAAGGTTAAAAAAAATGAAACACTGAGTCCTTAAAATGGAAACTATGATTTAGTCAAACAAGATCATGTTTTAAAAGACAAATAAAACCTAGTTTATATTATACATTCTTCTTTTTCGATATCCATTCTTATTTTTAATGTAATTTTATAGGAAAATTTGTAAGATTCTTTATAATACCAAATATTATACTTCTACTTTTTTATTTTTTTTAAAGATTTTATTTACTTATGCATACAGGAGTTGGGGCACAGGCCAGAACCAGGGGTTGAGGGAGGTGGGGTATGTATGTGTGTATGGTGTGAGAGGACTCACCAGAGACAGTGTGGAAGCAGAACAGGCAGATCGACTGAAACATACAGCTGAGGGGAGCAGTGGGTAAGGCAGGAGAGGTCTGCCATGCCACTTGGGTCCCCTCTCTGGCCAGGGATGGAACCGTACTGCAGTGGCTGTGAAACTCCACAGTGCGGTGCTCAACCCCCTGTGCCACCAGGGAGGCCCCACTTCTACTTTTTAAGCACATATATAGATCACAGTAGTAACTGTTAATAACAAGGCAGCAAAAGAAATTTAACAATATCAGGAAAAAATTACGATTTATACTATTACTATAAAACACTACAGAGCAGTTTGCCTTTCTCATCAGGTGGATTTTTTAAGGTTTAATTTTGACTACTTCCCAATTTTTGCATTACAAAAAGGATTTAAAAACAATCCTGTCGGGGCCTCCCTGGTGGCACAGCGGGGTGAGCGCTGCACTATGAATGAACCATGAGCTGCACAGCAGCAGGAGTTCAATCCCCGGCAAGAGAGGGAAGGGGACCCACTTGGCACCACAGCAGACCTCTCCTGCCTCGCCTGCTGCTCCTGCCTTGCCTGTTGCTCCCCTCAGCAGTGTATTTCAGTCTTTCAGTTGATCTGCCTGTTCTGCTCCCCATTCTGTCTCTGGTGAATCCTCTCATCTCCTGCGACTCTGACCTCTACCCCAGCGTGTGTATGCATAAATAAATCTTTTTTTTTTTTTTTTTTTTTTTTCCCAAAGTCACCTCTGAGGAGGTGACTGATACAAGCCAAGATTTGNTCCCCCAGCGTGTGTATGCATAAATAAATCTTTTTTTTTTTTTTTTTTTTTTTTCCCAAAGTCACCTCTGAGGAGGTGACTGATACAAGCCAAGATTTGAGAAGCAGAAGCAGTCTATACAGACAGAATTGACCACGGTCTTATAAATGCAAACTATTTTGAGCTCAGTAAGAAAAGAGTATAACAGGAACACAGTAATGGGAGAGTAAACAAAGTAGAGATGGGTGAATAGCCACAGATGTAGATAAAGTTTTCTTCAACCTTAAAGTAGCCAATTAGACCAATGACAACAAAATCCCCATGGCAGGGCTTAAGTAATAGCATCTGTTTTAATCATTCTTCGCGTGATACTAACATACCAACTGGGATGAGAATCACTGCTAGAGTCTGCTAGGCTACTGGACAAGGACTGTGGATTTTAATTTTAAGAATATCAATATTTATATAAGAATTAAGGATAGCAGTACAATTTACTATTCCGAAGATCATTCTGGTTTTTAAAGGAAGAAGCAGAGGGGCAAGAACAGAAAACCTCTCAATCATGAGTTATGAAATTGAATGACCATTTATCAGGAAACATAAATTGAATGGAAGCTAGGCCACTAGATAGCCAATGCTGAGTCTGATTTTTCAGACACACTAAATAATTAATAGGAACAATCAGAGAAAAGGAAAAAGAAAACTGATAAAGAGGGAAATTTCACAAGTATAAATTGCTCCATAATGTACTACCAATCTGACTATGAGAGTTTCTTGACTAAAGAAGGGATTTATTTATGCCCTAACATTGCTATCAACTATTACATAATTACGTAGTTACAGATTTATTCTTTCAACTAATACGTCAAACAAAAGATAGAGAATCCTATTTACAACCTTAAATTGTTAGCTTCAATCAACTTAAGACCTAATCTCCAAGTCCAATATTTTGTTATATTAACTAATCCAAAGATAAAGTTTGAAGCTGCTTTTCCTATACCTGGAATATATTGTTCTCTTCAAACTAAATACGGATTATAATAAATTGATACAGATACAGCAGTAAAGATTTATTCTAACTCAAAAATATTTATAACTTAAAGTAAGTGAAAATTGAAATGTGCAATTTCATCGATTTGGTAATTACTTCCAAATAATGTTCTTCAGCCTTTAACTTAAACCTAAAAGAGTCCAGTATAGTTTACTGTGTTTTCATTGCCGGTATTCTTGTCACTTGCCCTCATACGAAGGTAAGAGATCTCAACCTCAGTGGAGCTGCATTTCTTAAAGAAGGTGAAATGTATCTTAAGCCCATCTCTCTATCAAAAATGGAAAAACATCTGGTTCCATTTCTCTCATTTATTTTATCCATCTGGTCCCTCAAGGTATTTTGAGCTTGTAAAGCACTAAAATAAAATTACTGTGAAATATTTCCTAGTCTTAGTTGATTAGTTTTGCAATCATATAAATGATATTCCATATATTTTTATGATAAAGTGGGATGTTGGTAAAGTTACTATAGTATCAGTTATCCCAAACAATAAAACACATTAGCTAGAAAAAATCAATGTAAAATCACAGCATTTATTAGTTAAGCTCAACTGATCATCGAGTTTTATATTTTAAGTTCAATACACAGGTTTTAGAAAGAAAAGAGAATTACCTTTCAGAAGATGATTCAGGTCCATTGTGTCATGTAAGACTTTTTGTTTATATCTCTGATCTGAATTGGAATCTAACGCTGCAGACTTCGATGTGAGATTGGGCCCATGTTTTTCTTTCCCTTTTTTGGCTGATTTCAAAGATTTTGAATTACTTTTCAAGTCCTCAACATTCCCATACACTTCTTGACTCACGTTTTCTTGTTTCTTAACTTTCACTTTCTGATCATTGGATGCTGCCAGTTCAAAGGACTGAACAGGGCTGATGTCTGGAGTTGATAAAGGAGTTACATCTGTCACCGTATCTTCAGATTCCTCAACATAGTCATCTGTTTTTGGCTTAGTACTTGAAGGTTGTGTTCCTGTTGACTTTATTCCTGGCTTATACTTCTGTTTTGGAGACAAGTGGGTTACACCAGATACATGTTTCTTTAAGGATGGAGATGAATCAGACACATCCGACCCTGCATCTGAACAATCTGTATCTGAGCTTGAAGATGAGGAGGACAAAGAGGAAGAGGAGCTACTTTTGGAATACTTTTTACTTACGCTTTTTTTAAAGTTATTCGATGGTTTAGCTGACTTGGACCGGACATGATGCTTTTTCCCATCATCACTGCTTTCCTCTTCGTCTGTACAGTAATCACCTCTACCATCTTTTCCAATTTTTGGAATTCTATTTGGAATAGGCAAGTGTATTTTGTGTTCTGTTGTAGCATCATTCAATTTTTTGGATTTTGAAGAAGACAATGATGAGGACTTTCTGGTGTGTATGCTATCATTTGCTACAGGGTGTTCTTCCAGAGGGATTTTCTCTCTTCTTTCATTTCCCTTGTCAGTAAGATAATTTTCCTTTCTTTGTGCTCCAACTTTAAGGCTTACACTTTCTGTATCTTCATCTAATTTCTCTTTCTGTTCAACATTTTGCTTGTCAAAGACTGAGTTACTGTCACATTTTTTTGCTTCTTCAAAGTCACTGTCAAAGAAAGAATGGTCCACTTCACCATCTGATAAATCTCCAAACCGATCCATGATGGCAAAAATATATCTGAAAAAGAGGAAAGTAAAATCATTGAACTAAAAGTAATTTCCAAATAATTTTTACTTTTATATGGCAATTGCATAATTTTTCCAAGTTAAGAAATATGGTTTATATAGAAAGAAAAATATGACCAAAATGAAAATACTAAAACAAACCCAGTAACTCTGTTAACTGGTAATGGACTACAGAGGTATTATCAATGTTCTGAAAAATAAGTAACTCTTAATAGTTTAGATCCCAAGAAAATAGTAGCATCAAGGCAGGCGTAGCACAAACTCGGATACCTTGGTGATCCCTAAGGGAAACCTGACTTCTAAAATTGAGTACAATTATGGTTGCCGAAGCCTCATTAAATCAGCTAAGCCAGCCCAAACACATTTTTAATGGAAGCAGTTTAGTGAAGATTGTCTCAGTACTTGTCTTTGTCCTATTTGTTTCCTTCCCTGCAGTTACTGGGGAAGAAGCAGGAGGTACTATTTCAAGTAAAAACTCTCCCTAGTCCTTTTTGAGTAACAAAAATTTTACAGGCTGTACAGGTAGCTCAAAGCCAAACTTCTGGGTATTTAGTCACAAATTGTGACATAATCACATGTAAAATATAGGGAGAAGTATACACGTCTCATGTGTTAAATAGAATGTGGTATGAGAGAGATTTTAGAGTAGACACACTGTCTGATATGGGGAAATTAAGGCATATTACTTAGGTACATGGAGTTTAATACTGTAAGAAATAGACAAAAGTATTCAAAGTACTTAAAGTAGTTGCCTTTAGCAAGGTACAGGGAACACAGTTTTGGTTTTATTCCTCATTAAAAACAAAACAGAAAAACCAGAATTCCTTTCAAGCAGCTGATTCCATTTCCAAAGGCAAAGAAAAATAAGGGCCTAGAATAGCTTACTGTTGCCAAAAACACAATATTCAAATATGCCTGAGAGAGTGATGATGAAACAAAAGATCCAGTTTAAAGAGGTTTCCTTTGTCTAAGTTAATCAACTTAGTACACCAAAATACATATGAAAATGAAAAGGCAATTCTATGGAGCTCCACCATCCATGTTATTAAAAAGGAGCAAATAAAATGAGCTATGTTAAAGGAGATACAAATTTTCAATAATATGTAGCCAATAACCCAATTATGTGCTCATTATACTCAAATTATGATTAATTTCTTTACATGAAATGAAACACTAAGGTTATATATGTATTCTATATCAATCATGATATTCTGCAACCTTTAACTGAAGTGACCCTGTAACTTACAAAAGCATATATAGATGCGATTTAAAAATCAACCAAACTTAAACTATTATACTAATTTGATAATATGTAAGTAATGTTTCTGTCTTTAAGGTTTTGAAAAATTTGAGAGATCCTGAGGCATTAAACTCATAAAAAATTAAGTTATCTATTTTTAAATGCTTATGGGAATCTGACTGATTGAATCAGTAAGTTTAGACTTATTTGGTTCATAAACAATGTGTAAATGCTTGGTAAGATTTCCTTTATTAATTTTAAGTATACCTTTTCAGGAGGAATAATCTGAACTAGCCAAATAACAACACAATAATTGCAAAGCTACACCATGGGGAAAGGCGAAGAGAGGTAACCTGAAGTCTCCAGTTTAAAAAGAAGGTTCATGTTGAAAGAGACTTAGAGGGCCTCCCTGGCTGCACAATGGGTTAAGCACCCCACTACGAAGCAAATTGCAGCCACTACAGTATGAATTCGATCCCCGGCCAAGGAGGTGACCCACATGGCGCAGCAGACCTCTCCTGCCTGGCCCGCTGCTCCCCTCAGCAGTGTGTTGCAGTCAATCTGCCTGTTCCGCTCCCCACTCTGTCTCTGGTGAATCCTCTCACTGCCCACACCTCTGGACTGTACACCAGCTCTTATATGCATAAATAAATATTTTTTTTTTTTAAAAAAAGAAAGACAGAGCTCACCTAGTGGCAAAAGCTTAACTAGAAAACCAAAAGACCAGTATTTTTTTCAATTCATATTGGGGTAGCAATAGACAGTCTAGAACAATTTACATTCTATTCTGTATGCTCAAACTACCTTTTAAAGGCTGCATTTAATTCTGCTAAGGTGAAGAGTCTAGATTCTGAGTTATGACTGACCATTTACAAAGCAAGGGGCTCATAGCTAGTACCAGTAACGACTACCCAAAAGGGTGCATTCAGCTACCAAAAGGATTGTGATTGGAGAAAAGATTTCAGAGCTGTTAGTTCCAGAGGTAGAACCTGGTGGAGCACATAAGAAAGGTGTTCAGAGTTAACCTAAGAGCTGCTCAAAAATGAAATAAGACACTTTGAAGATTATGAGCAAGGAGTCACTAGGTAATGTTGGAACAAAGACTGGAATGCTGCAGAGGGAATTCCTGCATTAGCAGGACATGCTCTTTTCCCAACTCTCATTTATGAAAGTCTCTCCATAAGCTAAATGACGGCTACCTTGTTGAAATCCCTGTTTTTCATAGCTAAGTTTCCTGGCTTTCTTCTGTCGTCAGGCCAGGAGCTCCTGATAGCTGGCTCATCTTTATATATCCCTAGTGCCCGAAGCAGGACTTAATAAATATTAAACATTCGGCCTCCCCTGGTGGCGCAGTGGGTTAAGCAACGCACTACGAAGCAAATCGCAGCCACTGCAGCACGAGTTCGATCCCTGCTGCCGGCCAGGGTGGGG